>QNUK01000658.1:0-340288 GCA_013621035.1 Clarias magur | reverse complement strand
TCATGAGAAGACTCTTCAACTCCCCACAACCCCATCCTTTACTCTGGTTAACTCTTACCTTCCCTTCTTCCCATCTCTTTTCCACTTGCCCTCATTCGTCCTTTGCAAAGATGGATTATCCAGGCATTTCTCTCAATTATTCAGCACAGGGGACTCTGGAACAAGGAATGATGACTTCATTATTATTTTTTTCTTCAAAGATGTATATATGAAAACAAACTGCATCGCAGCTCTGCAAAATGGAGAGTACTTCATTGAAGCCTATATGAATAAGTGAATCAACTGTTTTTTTTAACATAAGCTGATATTTATTGAACTGAATTTGAAGACGTTACAGAAGTAATGATGAGTTTATGGTCTACAGATGAGCTGCTACATATCAAGAACTATAAAGTGGACCATTCCACTCCTAAAACAACAACAGATGATTATAGAAGGATTTTGATGCACTGTATGTAGAATATATACAGCAGACTATGTAACACAATGTTTCTTAAAGCATTGGTGAGCTAAATAATCTATGGTTGCAGTGCCAAATTTTACAAAACAGAAGGCCAGCTTTTTTTTTTACAAAAGCAGTCAACTGTCAACAGCATAAGACCTCTTATTGTACTTAACGGAAGTAAGTTCATTATAGAAATTCAGTTAAACTCTGTTAATGCTTAATTTATTTGGATTACATTCCTAATTCCTCTTTATTTAACAATTAGGGAAGCAGAAGAATAAAGAACCACAGAGTTAATATGCTAAATCACAAACAAATCAGACCTCACAAACTAACCTGACCTTACAGCATGTTCCCCAATTGATCCTTAATGAACCTAAGAGCAAGGTGGAGGATTTAGAAATGTTCCTTTTAGCAATCAGTGTATTATGCATATATACATCTAGCATACAGTCTTGAGAAAGCAACAGTAAGAGTCAAACGTTTGGGCCAACCATCTAATTCAGTGTTTTTTTGTTTGGTGAATTATTTTCTACATTCTACAACAATAATGGATTTTTTTTCACAACTGTGAAATAACGTCAGGTGTTCGGGAACAGTTCTTGCAAAAACCATATTGTCAAGTGCATTTGCAAAACCCGTCAAGCAGTATGATAAAACTGGCTCTCATGAAGACCTTCTCAGGAAAGCAAGCCCAAATCTTACCTTTGTTGCAAAAGTTACGTTTATTTAGAGTTTCCAGCCTCAGAAATCACCAATGAACATCACATCAGATTAGAGCCATTATTAAGGCTTTACAGAGCAGGAGTAGCGGACACATCTCAATATCAACTGTTCAAAGGAGATTATTGCATATTTTAAATGGCTTCAGCAGTTTTTTTTTTTTACAATGTTGAAAGAAATAAAAATCGGGAAGTGTTCAGCAAAAAAAAAAAAAAATGTAAATCAATGTTTATAGGTTTATATTAACTTAAAATCATAGTGGACAATCAGAGCCCTCCACTGTAACTCAGTGATTTGTTGTAAATAATGTCTTTTGAAAGGAGCCACTCTTGACATACTGTATAAAACCCTACGTGCATAAAGTGTTACAACACAAAAGCAGCTACAAAAAGAGAAAGAAAATATAGTTAAGGATAGTCTCCTTCAATTTCACTGATTTACCAAAACAAATATTACACAAAAAAAAGTAACATAAGAAAACACTGTGCCAAAGTTCTCTGGTCAGCTGGGAACCAAAAACTCTTTATGAAATAATTAGAATTTGTGGGTGTGTTCCAGCAGAAAAATCAACAACCTCCAAGACTTGAGTTGTATAAACCTTAATAACGGTAATATCAGAAACAGCATTTCTGATCTTAAATGCAACTTTAACAAATGCGTCTGATTGAAGCATTTATGATGCAGGTTATGTCCTTTTTCTTATTTCATGGTTATGTTTTTTAAACTAATCAAAGCTATTAACATAAGTTATTCAGGGAATAGCTCAACAAACAGTCTATTAACTGCTCAAAGTAAGGTGACTGCTCCAGATAAAATATTAAATATTGCTCCACAGAAATGTGCGTGCTACAATAAAACTTTGACACTGATGACACATCTCCCCGTACTTTTGAAGGCTAAATCTGCAGCCCTCATGGGTTTCTCAGTTAAACTGTGTTATTCAGTAAATACCTCTGAAGGTCCAAATACATTTAACTGCTTCCTAGTGGCAGTTCATCACATTTGAAATATATGAGATATCTGTCTTAATATAAATGCATAATTATTTATTAAGTGGATTTTTAAAATTCAGTCTTTCCTTATCAGCTTTTCTTTTATAACAAGCTATGTCATCACTTCACTAATTAGACCAGAGAGTATAAAGCTATGTAAGACTTTGCAATCTATTCCCCTTCTTGGTTTTCAACTAAATAATTGCCAGCAGTTTCCAGTCGATGAAAGGGTGTTAGGGTATCCTTAAAAGACACATATTTTACTATTTATTTAACAAGTCAACTCCTTCCCAGGATGTGCCATTCCAGTGTCTATATAAACGAGTTACCTCTCACTAGAGAACAGCAGAGCGGAGCAGCAACCCGGGGGAGGACATGCTCTTGTATGAGGTCATATAATAAATCATTAGAAAATGGACATAAAGCAAGGTATGATTTTCTTTCTTGTTTTTCTCGATGGAATTCCATCTAATTATCTAAAATAAAATAAAAAAAAGTAAATTCTGTATAATAGGTACCCTTTTAAAGTGCTTTGTAAAGTATGTAATATATATGTTATGGTACAACACTTAAACAGTTTCATGTAGCACTCTTCTTGGAAGCCAAAGATGTTTAAGAATGTAAAGAACGTCTCAATAAACATTCATGCATTCAGCTGTGGTGCAGCTTCATCAGTCTAGTCTCTACTGATTAACCGTATAGCAATTCCTATTTAAAAGTATCCTTCACACACAAATGTTAATTTCCGTAAGAATGAGGATGCATTGGTGATGAGTATTCATTTAGGAACAGTGCTGAGAGGCTATAAAATCCCAGAGAATCTCTCCTACACTGATTAGCTAAAGACTTCTAATCACTTCACTGCAGTTGTCACTTTCTAATCTAAACTATGTAGTGCACATACAACAGCGGTAACTCACCCAAGGTCAAATCTAAGGAATGCACAAAGTGTACAAACTTTTAATGACTACGAATTACTAAATTATTCTTATTGAGCATGGCCAATGAATTTGTAATAAATGAAATGCTTAACTAAACATAAGAAATAATCAGTGAGGTCATTTTTATTACAGAATGCAACCCAAAAGGTCAAGCACATGTGTACTTGGATTATTTAAGAAATGACTTTCAATATTTCACACATACACTGAGAACACATGAATAACACAGTCAGAAAGAAAAGGTCTGTTTCAGGATGATTTGCTCCTCATGAATGTACTTGTCAATTTAATTAAGTCTGTTTTTTAAGTATTAATACTTTACTTAAGCGTTTACTTAACTTAATACTTGCAGTGAAGTATGAAATGAAATACATATACTGTACTTAGTGTTGGCTTTCTTTAGATGAATACCATAGTTATAGTGATGGTTCTTTACACAGGTAGAACATCCAACATGTTCAAAAAGTTTTTTAAAAAAGCATGCACTAGTCAAAAAACTGAAAGAATAAATGCTCAGAATTGCTTGATAGGGTATAATGAAAGCGTGTTCATCCAAAGCCCATGTGATTCCCAGGTGATCCTACCACCATCCGTAGTCATCAGTATAGAGAGCAGATGCCCATGGGGGAACGATGGCATATCCACACTCTTACATCAATCATAGCAACACCTCAGTCATCTGTGAGCTCATGGAGTGAAAAGCTTAATTCTTCCAGTTTTATTCTTTCCTTAGTGTGTGTTGTGCCATCCCCAAGGTTGCATGAGCACCAGTTTGAAAAGATATGGTTGGCTGGCATCATGTGTCTTGGAGGAAGCATGTTATATTCTTTACCTTCCCTGATTGGTAGCTGTTGCCTTGTGGACGAGTGCCCTAACCGAGAGATGGATGGAAATTGGCTATATATATATATAATATATATATATGGCATGCCGTTTATGTATTTATTCATGAGAAAAATTTATATGTTAGATTAAGCTCAAGAATATTGCATGAAACTTGAGAAGACTCAAATGAAAGTCTGAATTTGTTGAGAAAGTTGAATGAAAGTCTAAATATACTTGAGAATATTGAATGAAAGTCTGAAAATATTGAATGAAATCTCATTATGATGCAGGTGCTATCTAGTGGTTTTGGTGTGTATTGTTTGAAATTGGCAGAACATATGCATCTGCAAACACCTACCTAACCAAAGCAATGTAACTTCACATCACAGTATCTAAAAGTATAAAGGTTAAATCAATTCATAGTTTTATAATAATAAACATTTATAGTCATTTGCATGTTAAAAATGGCAAATTATTCAAAGAGTTGCTACAAAGCATTAGGCCAAATAGAACAAATGAAGCTTCTTTAGTATTATTATTTAAGGAGCTTATTATTATTTTTATTATTAGTAGTAGTAGTAGTAGTAGTAGTAGTAGTATTAATACAATTGGTAGATGATCAATCCCATTTCTACAATAAATGAAATAAAACATACCTTAATTGTGAGCAATGTAAACGGATGAAAGTATGATTAATCATCTACACATTTGAAACATCCATTCGATAAGTATAGATACAGTGAAGTGTTATGTGTTAGTTTTTATTACGTATTCATTTTATTACTTATTCAGTGATTAAAGTGAAGTTGCTTTGGTTCGTGTAGTAGCTCACAGACACTTGTTTTTTCTTCCCACAACAGGTGCACCTTTAAAGTTAAGTTAGATTCACCATGGTTTCAGGAAGAATGGATGCTTGAACCACAGTAAAACAGTAAAATGTTTTGCCATGTACAAGCACTTGCTTGTCAGGGATTACCCCTAGAGGGCGACAAAGCGCCCAGAGAGTTCCTTGTGTTTTTCATGTTTTCTTTGTGTTCTTTGTGTGAAGGACTCTAAACCCCAGAATGCACCTCAGTCAGGTGATGTGGCACGCACCTGAACTGAGTTTGCTCATTAATGTGATTATAAATGTTCCTGAGTTCTGTGTTGTCCTTGTCTTGCATCTGTTCGTCTAGGGTTACTGTTTGTCTGGTATGTTCTTTCTAGCTCTATGTTTTTCCTAGCTTTGTGTTCTCCTTGTTCTCCTTGTTCTCAGTGTTCTCCTTGTTCTCAGTGTTCTCCTTGTTCTCAGTGTTCTCCTTGTTCTCAGTGTTCTTCCTGGCTCCATGTTCTCCTGGCTCTGTGTTGTCCTGGCCTTTGTCCATCTCCTAGCCTGTCGGTCTCTGTCTATTGTAATGTCTAGTTCGGAGTAGCTCCATGTTTAGTTTATCCTGGATTAAGTTCATGTTTTGTTCTGTTTGTTCCCTGTTTTGTTATCATTAAAATCCTTTGATCACTTCCACCTCTGCTTTCATGTCTCTCTTTCGTCCGGCAAGCAGTAACCGTGACAGAATGCAAGACCTAAAAAGTAATATAGCAGAGGAGTCTCCCTTGGGAAATTTTTGGGCGGGGGCTATGACAGTGACGCCAGGGCAAGCTACATTCGAGGGGAGTCGGCTTGCCCTCCGGCGGAACAACTGGGGGCGCGCCAGAGCGACTGCTGGTGGAGCACCTCAGCAAGAAGCTGGAGAGGGCGAACATGTGTCTGCTGGTGTTCAAAGGGCAGATCACGTAGAGCTTCAACAGCGGAGGCTGGGGCTCCACCAACTAGCCGGGTTGCTCATCCAGCAGTTAAACATTTGTCGCTCGACGGGAGATCGGGGGCAAATGCAAACCCTGCTGGAGCTGGGGCAGTGGTGCAGGAACAGCTGGCCGAGGCCAACCAAGAGGCAGCTGACGTCAAGGCCAGGACCCAGTCTCCAGCCAGCCTCAGTGGAGGCCCTGACCCTCCAGCCAGCCTCAGTGGAGGCCCTGACCCTCCAGCCAGCCTCAGTGGAGGCCCTGACCCTCCAGCCAGCCTCAGTGGAGGCCCAGATCCTCCAGCCAGCCTCAGTGGAGGCCCAGACCCTCCAGGGTTCCCCGAGATGGACAGCGAGCTGCCTCCGCTGCTGCCGTCCTGTATCGAGGTGGATAGCGAGCTGCCTCCGCCGCCGCCGTCATGCGCCGCCGAGGACGACGAGCCGCCTCTTCCTCCGCCGCCGCCGTCATGCGCCGCCGAGGACGACGAGCTGCCTCTTCCTCCGCCGCCGCCGTCATGCGCCGCCGAGGACGACGAGCCGCCTCTTCCTCCGCCGCCGCCGTCATGCGCCGCCGAGGACGACGAGCCGCCTCTTCCTCCGCCGCCGCCGTCATGCGCCGCCGAGGACGACGAGCCGCCTCTTCCTCCGCCGCCGCCGTTATGCGCCGCCGAGGACGACGAGCCGCCTCTTCCTCCGCCGCCGCCGTCATGCGCCGCCGAGGACGACGAGCCGCCTCTTCCTCCGCCGCCGCCGTCATGCGCCGCCGAGGACGACGAGCCGCCTCTTCCTCCGCCGCCGCCGTCATGCGCCGCCGAGGACGACGAGCCGCCTCTTCCTCCGCCGCCGTCATGCGCCGCCGAGGACGACGAGCCGCCTCTTCCTCCGCCGCCGCCGTCATGCGCTGCCGAGGACGACGAGCCGCCTCTTCCTTCGCCGCCGCCGTCATGCGCCGCCGAGGACGACGAGCCGCCTCTTCCTCCGCACGGGTTCGTGGACGCCGTGCTCCTGCCTCCGCACGGGTTCGTGGACGCCGTGCTCCTTCCTCCGCACGGGTTCGTGGACGCCGTGCTCCTGCCTCCGCACGGGTTCGTGGACGCCGTGCTCCTGCCTCCGCACGGGTTCCAGGACGCCGTGCTCTTGACTCCATCGCCCCTCTTCAAGGATTCCGTGACCGCTCTGCCGTCCGACCTCGGCACCAAACTTGGAATAATCTCCTTTCCACTCCAAGGGGAGATCCCTTGCAGCCTCGCTGTAGGGAGGACGGTACTGGGACCTTGGGGAGGGTGTCCGGGTCCTCCTTTGGCGCCCCGGTGGTGCGCCTTTTGGGGGGGGGTAATGTCAGGGATTACCCCTAGAGGGCGACAAAGCGCCCAGAGAGTTCCGTGTTTTTCATGTTTTCTTTGTGTTCTTTGTGTGAAGGACTCTAATCCCCAGAATGCACCTCAGTCAGGTGATGTGGCGCTCACCTGAACTGAGTTTGCTAATTAGTGTGATTATAAATGTTCCTGAGTTCTGTGTTGTCCTTGTCTTGCATCTGTTCGTCTAGGGTTACTGTTTGTCTGGTATGTTCATTCTAGCTCTGTGTTCTCCTTGTTCTCAGTGTTCTCCTTGTTCTCAGTGTTCTCCTTGTTCTCAGTGTTCTCCTTGTTCTCAGTGTTCTCCTTGTTCTCAGTGTTCTCCTTGGTTCTATGTTCCTGGCTCTGTGTTCCTAGCTCCGTGTTCTCCTAGGCTCTGTGTTCTCCTGGTTTGTCTATCTCCTAGTCTGTCTGTCTGTCTCCTAGCCTGTCTGTCTTTCAGTCTGTTTGTAATGTCTAGTTCAGTGTAGCTCCATGTTTAGTTTATCCTGGTTTAAGTTCATGTTCTGTTCTGTTTGTTCCCTGTTTTTGTTATCATTAAAATCCTTTGATCACTTCCACCTCTGCTATCATGTCTCTCTTTCGTCCGGCAAGCAGTACCCGTGACATTGCTAGTGTGTTAGTTATCTTATCATTGGCCAGGATCCCTGCTACTATAGTACATTCCTTACTGGATCATTCTTTTTGGAATAATTCATGCAAAATGCCTATGAAAGCATAAACATCAAACTAATAGATGGCACCTGCCCCTTGATGTAATCTAAAGGGGTTGGACAACACAACTGAAACACTGGCCAATTTAGTGTTGGAGGTTTCATGGCTAAATTTGACCAGCCTGGTGGCCCATCCTTATTGATTGTACATCCCACCAGTAAGAGCAGAGAGTGAACGTTTAATTAGCAGAGTAATAGCACAGTTTTGCTTCAAGCAGTTTTGCTTGAAATACACAAAACATTATGGGTGACATATCAGAGGACAAATTGTTGGTGCACGCCTCGCTGGCACATCTGTGACCAAGATAGCAAGTCTTTGGTATAGAGCCACGGTATCCAGGGTAATGTCAGCATACCACCAAGAAGGACGAACCACATTCAACAGGAGTAACTGTAGATGCAAGAGGAAGCTGTCTGAAAGGGATGTCCGGGTGCTAACCAGGATTGAATCTAAAAAAACTTAAAACCACAGATGCCCAACTCAATGCAGAATTAAATGAGCACCACAACTCTCCTGTTTCCACCAAAACTGTTCAACGGGAGCTCCACAGGGTCAATGTACATGGCCGGGCTGCTATTGCTAAACCTCTGGTCACTCGTGCCAATGCCAAACGTCGATTTCACTGGTGCCAGCAGCGGAAATCTTGGGTTGTGGACAATGTGAAACATATAATGCTCTCTGATGAGTCCACCTTAACTGTCAATTGGTAGAGTTACGTTGTGGAGAACCCTCAAAGAAGTGTCCCACCCAGACTCACCCAAAGTGAAGCATGGGGGTGGATCAGTGATGGTTTGGGCTGAAATATCAGGCATTCCCTAGGCCCAATACTTGTGCTAGATGGGCGTGTCACTGCCAAGGACTACCGAACCATTCTGGGGACCATGTGCACCCAATAGTTCAAACATTGTATACTGAAGGCGGTGCCGGTATGGGTATAGGGTCAATAGCCCTATTAGTGTTACTACAACTATTGTACAAATCCTTTCCAATCCAACAAAAATAAGGCAAAAAAAAAAACTGTAATGAAGAATGTTAAGTACTTTTCCTTGAGTAAAGAACTTGGAGATTTTTACCTGCTCTTTCTTGTTTTTATGCAGCTTTCCACAGATCATATTTCATATACTATGAATATCCAATATATTTCAAATATTACAAAAACAGCTTTTTTTCACCTTAGAAATATTGCCATGTGTAGGAATATTTTATCCATATCTGATGCAGAAAAGCTAGTTCATGACCTGGAGACTGGACTACTGTAATGCATTACTAGGTGGTTGTCCTGCATCCTCAATAAATAGGCTACAGTTAGTCCAAAATCCATCCGCCAGAGTTCTCACCAGATCAAGATCTACTATTAAGTTTAGAATTGATTACAAACTAGCATTACTGTGATCCTGAGGCATCCAGAGAAGGATCACCTCCAGCTGGATTCTACTTCATGATGGTTTGGAGCTATACGCTGCTCCCAGTGATCCAGCCCGCTTTGTCCGCTGCACCTGTCTGATGTATCCTGGTGCCATTCTGGTGCCGAACTGAACTGGACTCCAAGTTAACTTAGACATCTTCTGTTATGTTGAGCTTCCTCTTAGGGTTTCTTCCTATTGCCATACCAGGGTGTTTTTCCTTGCCCCCATCGCCATCGCCCTTGACTTGCTCATCAGGGACAATCTGATCACTTAGATCTATACACATTTTACTTGGTCCTACACATTTCCATAATATTCTTTTAATTTTGTTAAGCTGCTTTGAGACTATGACCATTGTTAAATGCTGTCTATATAAATAAAATTGAATTGAATTGAACTTGGATCACTGTCACCATACATAAAGTACAAAGATAAAGTACATCATATACAGTACATAAAGTAACCCAAAGCTTGCTGAGTAGCTAACACTGCACAAAGCATTTAATTGAATATAACATAAAAGATAAAGAGAGAGAGAGAGAGAGAGAGAGAGAGAGAGAGAGAGAGAGAATATGCTTGCTGCTACTTCGCTGTGTTTCAGAGATTAGCAGTCAAAGTGCTATTTTTGTAGGTTACAAGTATGAATATCTTGTGCTGGAATTGAAAGAACCCTCTGTAGGCATTCAGAGAGCTCTTTAAAGCAACGATAGGCTCTGACAGAGCTCTAGAGTACAGCATTATTCTATTCTATCAACTGAGTGCACAGGAAGTTATGTAAGCACTTATGTTAACTGATATTTGGCAGATAGATGTCCTTTCTTTGAGAAAATAATACTCCAATGTATATTGTTATTTTTTTTATTTGGTTACTAATAACTGAGCTCACTTTCATTGTATATTGTGCATGTCAATTCTGCCATTCTGAATTGTAACAGTAAGGTTTTGAATATGAAATAGCATGAACTACATTTACATTTAGGAATTTGGCAGATGCTCTTACCCAGAGCGACTTCAAGTGCTTTGAAGTGTCCATCATTGGATAGATACTTATAATGAGTTACTAGGTTACTAGCTACAGTAAGTGCCAGTTAACACAGTTGGGAAGGGGATTTTTTTTCTTTGGTGGGGGTCGGGGAGCTGATTAGTCCCAGTATGGAAGAAACAGATATGTCTTGAGTCTTCATTTACACACATCTAAATCCCTGGGAGATGGTGGGACCAGGCAAGTAGTGCTGGAGTATTGGAGTGAACGTGGTTCGGTATGAGGTGTGATTAGAGCTGAGAGGTTAGTGTGTGCTGGCCCTTTTTTAGCATCAATGTTTTAATTTTATTTCTTTTATGCGGGCCACTACAGAAAGCCCATGCAATTAAGACGGAGAAGTGGGGTGGTGTGGTAGAACTTGGGAAGGTTAAAAATGAGATATGCAGCTGCATTCTGGATCAGCTGCAGAGAACGAATGGTGGACAGAGGCAGACCTGTCAGGGGTAAGTTGCAGTAGTCCAGTCTTGAAATTTCAAGGGACTGAATAAGCACCTTATTCAGTAGCCTGTGAAGAAAGAAATGGGCGGATTCTTCTGATGTGTCTGAGGGTGGAAGAGAGTGAATAAGTTGTGTGTCATCTGCATAATGATAAGCCGTGGTATGAAGAGCCATGCCATGATATGACCTTAGTCACCAGTAGAGTGTGTGTGTGGGGGGGGCTGATGTGGATCCCCTCCATGTCACCTCATACGACCCATCTTCTATGTAAGAAGCAAACTATTGCCACGCTGTTCCACAGATTCCAATGCTTGTAAGAACAGATAACAGAATCTTGTGGTTCACTGTGTCAAATGCAGCTGACAGGTCCAGGAGGATGAGGACAGATGATAGTTTAGCTGATCTAGCAGCGTGGAGCTTCTCAGCGACTGACAGTAGGGCAGCCTCTGTGGAATGTGCCACTTTGAATCAGGATTGGTAGGGAACTAAAGCTACGTTTACACTGTCAGTTAAATGTGACCCAATTCCGATTTTTTGCTCATATGTGACACATATCAAATATTTTCTATGTCTGTGTAAACAGGAAAAAAACGCATGCATTCCGATATTTCGAGATCCTTCATATGTGGAAATAAATCAGATATGTGCTAATGTGATTGTCGTGTATACAGACAGATCGGATTTTCTGAAGCATTGCGTTCTGTATGTCATTGAAACGGCGACTTCTTCACGGTTTAATGACGTAATCAGGCACACCGAAGCGCTGCTCATGCCAAACAGATGCGCCAGTGTGCAGTAGCCTGCACCTGTTCCAAGCCACCAGAGAGTGACCCTGACACACACCCAGACATTCCTTTTGAATGGTTGAGGACACAATAAATGAAGCATATGCGCAGGCTGCAATGATGGCCCTTTTCCTCCTTCTCCGTTTTGCAAACTTTGCATATATCCCAGAGCTAGCATCAGCATATTTCGCCTTCGTCCATCTTGGCTAGTGTGTAGTGCAAGAACCTCACTTTAAGTATGCGCGATGTTTCAGACGGTATGGCAAGTGTAAACACTTGAATTGGATATGGTTCATAGTTGAAACAACGTGTAAACAGACGGTCAGAAAAATCAGATATACATTAGACAACAAATCAGAATTGGGCATCGAGACCTGCAGTGTAAATGGGGCTTAAAATGTCTGTTACAGGTGTAATGTAGTTTTTGTTTTTTAGCATTTTGCATCTTTTGCATGCTGTGCAGGGAAAAAAGTAATAAGAATATTTTATATTTAAATATGGACAGTGACATGGCTATTTAGTGGTTAGCACTGTCGCCTTGCACCTCCAGGATCTGGGTTCTGTTCCCCGCCAGGCTTGATTCCCGTCTCTATGTGCATGGAGTTTGCATGTTCTCCCCATGCTTGGTGGGTTTCCTCCGGGTACTCTGATTTCCTCTCACAGTCCAAAGGCATGCAGATTGGGTTAATTGGTGTTCCTAAATTGCCTGTAATGTGTGAATGAGTGCGTGAGTGAGTGCATGTGTGTGTGCCCTGTAATGGATTGGCACCCTGTCCAGGGTGTAACCTGCCTTTTGCCTTAAGTCTCCTGGGATAGGCTCCAGGCCCCTGTGACCCTGAATACAGGATAAAGCTGTATAGAAGATGAGTGAGTGAGTGAATGACACGTCTAAATAAAATTTGTGTTATTTGTAAATGTTAACTTGTGAATGCTTCTGCATTTTAGTTAAATGTCAGATTGTAGCAGAAGCAGTTATGATATGCAGAATTTACCAGTTAGTTATTTATGGAACAATCTACCATTAGCTAATCTTGTCATAGTAATACCCTTAATAAGTGTAGGAATTAACATACTCAGTTCCACTGGAAATGCCTAAAATGACATGCTAATAATAGTGGAAATATAGTAATAATAAACCCTGACCTACCTTCCTTTTTTCATCCCACAACATGTCTCTGGTTTATCCTGTTTAACTATAATATCTTTATATATACAGTGGGTATAGAAAATAATCACCCCCTTTAAAACAATCACATTTCGGTGATTTGCGACCTGAAATTAAGAGAAGCACAGTCTTGGTTTTATCCAGTTGTATTTACTCACTGCAACTTTTAACATCTAACTGGAAGATACAACACCAACATGTCATCAATCTCCTCTTGGAATAGTAATAATTTCCTATTAGCTTACACCTAGAAAGGTTGTAAAATGTGTACAATTTCTTTCAAATTTTGTTTTTGTGATCAAGACGATATTTCGGAAATTTACAAAGTATTTATATAAAAACCGGCAAGTACGTCATAACAAGAGCAAAATTATATCATATTTATTTTTAAATTGCACAAAACAGTTTAAAAGTGAGTGGTTTTCATTGTTTTATGCTTAATGCTGAAAATTGCTTTCACGCATTAGAGTCTAAATGTAGTCACACACAATGTTTTTGTTGTATGCTTTTTGTGTGATCCTTTTCCTAATCAGTGATTCTGTTTTTTTTTTTTATATAATTTTTTTTATGATATATTTCTGACATGTTGGTGTTATATATTTGTCTTGCATGTTAAAAGTTGCAGTAAGTAAATACATCTGTATATAATAAAAACTGTGTCTGACTTCATTTCAGCCTGCACTGTAAAAATAAGTTGAATGACTTATGAAGCTAATCACCTTCTATTGTTGGCCCAATGTCTGTTTGTTCAGACAACAGGTAACATTGTGTTTTTAAAATCTTTGAAAACACATACCGAATAAACTTAAAAAAAAAAAAAAAAAAGATTTTTACAATTTATCTTATTTGAGATGCAGTCACAGGATTTATAAGACAACACCATTGAAAATATCAAACCCCTTGAATATAATACTTACCTTTAACCTGTGGCACTCCTACATCCCAAAGGAACAGGAAGGTACAAAATAATTTAAACCGACTACGGGAAATACTCCCAATAAAGACACACAGGTAAGTTCTACTAATCGAAGTCAAGAATAAAAATCAAATGAGCCGTGGGTACCAATACAAAATATATATTTAATTTTTAAAAAGGCCAACTATAAAATGTTCTCTTCCAAATAAACACAAAGAAAATAACAAATTATTTTATAAAAATATGCCTTTGGGGCCAGAGGCTAGCAGGAACAGAGCAGGCCGGCTGCAGCTCAGGGAATCATCCAAAACCCACCCCAAATACACATCAAATCAAATGCCAGGCACCCACTGCAAGGAAATTGTGCTGGCACATCTGCACTCGGTGAAGCACACACCCAAACAAATGCAGCTAGCCTCCCCTGTTCTACACCATGCCTGGCTCCTAATGAAAAGAAAGAAAAAAAACACAACACAACACACACACACAGTAGATAACAAATGATGGCGACACAATCCACACTAAACCATAATCAGACAAAAAAAAGAAAGAAAATAAATAAACTACACAGTTTCACAGACTCAATAGTATAGGGGCTGAGATACTCAAGTCTTCTCACCGATACCGGTGCATAAACATCAACAGAGCCAGATGGGGGACTAGTACCAGAGGAATTTCTGGCACCACCCTCAGCAGATCAACTTCTTCCACCAAAGCCTCTGCTGTTGGCACCTTTTTCTCCAAAGTGGGGGGAAGACTAAAGACTGGAACTGGAACATCTGTTCGGATCTGAGCCTTCAAGGAGGAACGATGGACACATCTAACCTTCCCCAAATCAATGGTATATACGACCCCCCCCCCCCCTCCTTAGGGGCCTTTACCACCTGATACACCACGGGGCTCCACAGATCCTGAATCTTATGACGACCTCTGTTGCCATATTCACGTAAATAAACTAACTGACCCTCCCCCAGTGGTGTGTCATGGACATGGGCATCATGTTGTGCTTTACGGCGACCATCAGTTGCTTCCAATCGTTCCCATGCCCCCACAAACACCACCTGAAGCCTAGCCTGATGCTCCCTCATCCACTCATGCACACTACCAACTCCACCCTCCTGGACTCTACCCAAGAGGAAGTCCAGAGGGAGTCTTGGTTCTTGCCCGAACATTAAAAAGAATGGGGATTCACCAGTCGTCTGATGGGGGGTAGTGTTATAACAAAACAGCAGTTGTGGGAGGCATGAGGCCCAGTCCCTTTTCCTGGACACCGGCAGGGCACGCAAAAGATTGTGCAATGTCCTATTAAAACGCTCGCACAGCCCATTCCCGGCCGGATGGTAAGGGGTAGTGCGAGATTTTTCCACCTTATACAGCGCACAAAGCTGCTGTACCAAAGAGGACTCAAAATTACGGCCCTGATCAGAATGGATTCGATGGGGGACACCGAACTTGTAGAACCACTCCCCCACCAAAACCTGGGCCACTGTCTCTGCCCGTTGGTCTCGTGTAGGGACCGCCAAAGTGTACTTTGTAAAAACATCTGATATAACCAGCACATTTTGGCGTAATCGGCAGGACCTACTAGGTGAGGCAAGGAATTTCCTTTAGAGATGTGGGTATTTTTATATTTGGGGTGATTTTTTTTCTTTCTTATTTTTCCCTTTCATAAGCAAAACAGCAGCGTGTGCTTCGTTTTCGTGGGCAAGTATGGAGGACGAGATGCAGGAGTTGCGAGAATTGGTGGCACAGTTGAGGGCGGACAATGACCGTTTGCGTCGTGAGCGTGAGTTTTCTGGTTCCAACATTGTTCCTGCTGCCACCGTAACTGCACCTGGCCCACCTCAGCAAGTGGAGGCTGATTCAGTCGTACCAGAACGATTTGTTTTTGTGCCTTGAGACAGGCAGTGTCCAAAATTTAGTGGGAAATCAGGCATAGGTATTGAGGAGTGGGTGGAAGAGGCTGAAGCATGTATGTGGGTTCGTTGTTTGTCCAAAGCTGATAAGGCATTTTTTCTATTTGACCATTTGGAAAGTGAAGCCCGGGAGGAGATTAGACACCGTCCCAGTGGGGAACGGGGAGATCCGGACAAGATTATTGCAATTTTACGTGAGCTGTATGGTTGCTCTCATTCATATGTAGCGCTCCAAGAAGCATTTTTTTCCAGGAAACAACAAGATGGGGAATCTTTGTTAGAGTTTTCCCTGGTCTTGATGATGCTCCTGGAGCAGGTTAAAAATCAGGAACCAGGAACGGGAAGGGACACGCCAGGTTGAGGTGAACCCAGAAACCACAAGACAAGTCCCCACACGTCAGAATAAGGGTCCTTAAATAGACTGCATTCCCCTCATTAATTGGATAACCACGCCCCAACCAAGTCCACAAATAAAAACAATCACTTACCCTGACACAAACCCTGTATTCTTTTGTTTTATAGAGATCACTATTTTAACTGTTGTAAGTAATGTTTGTGTGTTTTAGTTGTCAAGGTATTGTTAGGCCAACTTTGTTTTTCTATAAAAAAAAAAAAAACAATCACTTAAACCAACTACTGTACATCAATAGTCTACAATGAGTAGATGAAAAGGAGGTTAACCCTAGAGAAATATAATTAATTGGTGAATGCACAGCAATACTGTTTATTGTGCATCCAATACTATTTGAGCTGACCTAAATATTTGAATTACAAGTTGTGTAAACTTAAGATTTTGAACTGGGTACATTTTGTGTTAACTAAACAGCAATGTGAAATATTTTGTTTTTCCAACAAATTTCTCTAAAAGTTGAGTACTTAAAAAATCTGTGCAACTTGTTACTCAACTTTTTTATGTTGAGGCAGCTTTTTTTTTTTTACAGTGTGCAAATTTTTATTTTAAAGGGGTGATTCTTTTTATACCCACTCCAGTCATGTTGAAAAGTTTATATCCCTTTTTTGTGTAAAAATATAATAAAAATAATCTGATCTGAAGCAGATCTCAGAATTAGGAAAATACAAGATGAACAACTTAGATGAAGAAATTTTTTTGACTGTGCCATCAGTCATTTAACAAAAATGAAGCCAAAAATAAAAATATGCGAGCAAGTATTTAATGGCCAATCTAATAATGTTATTAATTATGCATAATTAGGTTAACAGTGATGCATGCATCCCATATGTGTTGTACATTTTTTTTACCTACAGTACAGTCACTAATTAATTTCTATCATTAAAAATTCCTAGTGTTCTAAAACCAATGGTGTGTAGTGTCCAACTGGAACCCGTGAACACAAACAGTGCAGGTAATAGTGTACACTGTAGTTCATCCAACAAAGAAACTTGTCATTCAGTTGAACTGAAAGTGATGAGGATACAAAAAAGAAAAACATCAATCCAAATGGAAAGCCAATGATATTTCTTTATGACTCAATATAAACTATTTGTATTGCTATTGTATGATGGGAATGATAATTATTAACATGTAAAGGTCATGTTTAATCAAATTCCAGGGTATTTGTGGAATTTGATTACATAGACATTCCTGTTCTATTAAGCAAAGTTGGAAAGAGTAATAAAATTTTGTACTTCATGAAAAAAGTTCTGTTACTTCAGTGAAATTTTACTGAAGCACAAGCAAAGTTAGCATTATAAAAATCTACTCAAGTAAAAATAACTCAAAAAATGTACTCAGAGTAAAAGTGGTCGAGTAACTTTTTATTTAATTTTTTTAACAGCAGGGGTGGGATGAGGGATTCTAGTGTAGTTCAAAAAGGAAAAGCGGATATAAGTCGCAAACTATTTTTTTTAATTGAAGGAACACTTTTGCATAATAAAGCTGCTGCCTTTCTTATGCTTGAAAATCAAAGTGGTCTCTTAAATATGGCGTTACGTCCCAGGCTAGGGTTGGGCCGTACAGCAAAAGAATGGTTCGGGATTCTATTTTACACTGTATGGAAATGGTAGTATATGGCAGAGAGAACTAAATCATTAGTCATTAGCTGATGAAATAGTGAGATTTGTATTGCTTTACAAAAATATACACGCGTGTACGTGCACCACCAGGATCAGCTTCAGGGTAGACCTAGGGCCAAAGAATAAACAAAAGGGTATCTGTATTTTATTAGCTAGATTATCTGCAAAAAAAGACAAAACACAAACAAAAATACAGGTACATTCCCTGACTCCCTAAACCAAAAACAGTGATTCCATTTTCACAAAATAAATTTCAGCCACACTCCTACTACTGACGAGCGCACAAACATACAGTGAAATAATATCCAAATATATACAAAGAGCCAAGCCACCAAACCAAAGGGGCAAAGCAATAATCAAAGTCAATGGGAGGCAAAAAGTCAAAACCAGAATACGCAATCAAATATCAAAACTTCAAAATCACAATCCAAAAATAATCTCTCTCCAACACAACCAAAACCTCGCGTCTCTCTCTGGTTTATCTATGGTAGCGCTGATTGATGACATCACTCTCACGGCGAAAGCGACCACGTGGAAAGTCAGGTAGCTGACGATGTTGTCAAGGTCTGGCTGTTACTACAGGCCAGACCGGCTGATGTTGTTGCCGTGGGCATATAGGGCAGGCATAAATGCAGAGGGGTTATAAACAGAAAGTGTCTTTTTATTCATAAACTCAAAAACAGACACAAACAATCAAAGAAACTAAAACAAACTCAAACTATAACTAGGGCTCAGGGCTACATACAGGCTCTTATTTGCTGACACAAGGGACTAAGAGCTGAACTCGTGGACTAAGAGCTGAATACAGGGAGACATGGAGCTGGAACTAACTAAAGATACAAGGGAACTAGAGACGGGACAGGACTGGAGACAGGACTGGAGAAAGGACGAGAACAGGACAGGGCCAGGGACACAGAGACTAGAGACAGCATGGGTTAGTGGTTAGTTGAATTAGTAGCTACATGGAATTTTGATATACTGAATGATGACCTAACCGGGTTAGTATCGAACTGGATTAGTGGCTAACCGGGTTAGTACTAAACTACTCGGGGGACCTGAACACACAATATAAGGCACACATGAGGCTAATCCAGACTAGCGGCTAACTTGCTCCCACTAGAGGCTAGCCTACTGGAGGCTAACCCTACTAGGGGCTAACACTACTAGCAGCCAAGGCCTACTAGCGGCTAACCCTGCTAGCATCTAAGCACCCATGTGGCTACACACATCTAAACAGACAAGGGAACATGCAAAGGACTAAACAAGAAGACCAACACTGGGGACACACAGAACAGTACTTACACATGTGGAGACACAGCCTAACTAAACACTGAACAGCTCCATGAATCCATTAGCACAAGGAACAACAAACGATAGAACCCTCTAGAAAAACCAAGGTTAAACAATATAACTAAAATATATATTCAAAGAAACAAAACCAAACAAAAGGAATGCCCACTTGACAAGGATGTTTACATATATACAGTCGTGGCCAAAAGTTTTGAGAATGACACAAATATTAGTTTTCACAAAGTTTGCTGCTAAACTGCTTTTAGAGCTTTGCTTCAGTTGTTTCTATGATGTACTGAAATATAATTACAAGCACTTCATACGTTTCAAAGGCTTTTATAGACAATTACATGACATTTGTACAAAGAGTCAGTATTTGCAGTGTTGGCCCTTCTTTTTCAGGACCTCTGCAATTCGACTGGGCTGCTCTCAATCAACTTCTCGGCCAAATCCTGAATGATAGCAACCCATTCTTTCATAATCACTTCTTGGAGTTTGTCAGAATAAGTGGGTTTTTGTTTGTCCACCCGCCTCTTGAGGATTGACCACAAGTTCTCAATGGGATTAAGATCTGGGGAGTTTCCAGGCCTTGGACCCAAAGTTTCAACGTTTTGGTCCCCGAGCCACTTAGTTATCACTTTTGCCTTAGGCACGGTGCTCCATCGTGCTGGAAAATGCATTGTTCTTCACCAAACTGTTGTTGGACTGTTGGAAGAAGTTGCTGTTGGAGGGTGTTTTGGTACCGTTCTTTATTCGTGGCTGTGTTGTTGGGCAAAATTGTGAGTGAGCCCACTCCCTTGGATGAGAAGCAACCCCACACATGACTGGTCTCAGGATGCTTTACTGTTGGCATGACACAGGACTGATGATAGCGCTCACCTTTTCTTCTCCAGACAAGCCTTTTTCCAGATGCCCCAGACAATCGGAAACAGGCTTCATCCGAGAATATGACTTTGCCCCAGACCTCAGCAGTCCATTCGCCATACTTTTTGCAGAAGATTTTTTTTTGGAGAGAAGTGACTTCTTTGCTGCCCTTATTGACACCAGGCCATCTTCCAAAAGTCTTCGCCTCACTGTGCGTGCAGATGCGCTCACACCTGCCTGCTGCCATTCCTGAGCAAGCTCTGCACTGGTGGCACTCCGATCCTGCAGGTGAATCCTCTTTAGGAGACGATCCTGGCGTTTGCTGGACTTTCTTGGATGCCCTGAAGCCTTCTTAACAAGAATTGAACCTCTTTCCTTGAAGTTCTTGATGATCCTAGAAATTGTTGATTTAGGTGAAATCTTAGTAGCCACAATATCCTTGCCTGTGAAGCCATTTTTATGCAACGCAATGATGGCTGCACATGTTTCTTTGCAGGCCACCATGGTTAACAATGAAAGAACAATGATTTTAAGCATCACCCTCCTTTTAACATGTCAACTCTGCCACTCTAACCCAATCAGCCTGACATAATGATCTCCAGCCTTGTGCTCGTCAACATTCTCACCTGAGTTAACAAGACGATCCCCGAAATGATCTCAGCAGGTCCTTTAATGACAGCAATGAAATGCTGTGGAAAGTTTTTTTCATGATTAAGTTAATTTTCCTAGCAAAGAAGGACTATGCAATTCATCTGATTACTCTTCATAACAATCTGGAGTATATGCAAATTGCTATTATAAAAACTTAATCAACAACTTTTCCAATTTCCAATATTTATGTAATTCTCAAAACTTTTGGCCACGAGTGTACATACAAACATACAAACAATGCTTGACCCAGTTTCGCAGAACAAACAGCTATTTATAGAATCTTTAATGAACTACCTCGGTTCAGGTGAGCTCTCTACTAGAACAGTGCCCTCTAGTGGAGGTCCCTTACAGATGTAGGGACAGTCAGAAAACCTGAAGTGGAGTCTGGAGCAGCGCACGACCAGGACACAATACACATAAGCAAGCACAATAAAGCATTTATACAAAACATAATATTATATTTATACAAAGCAAAATATATATCTTTTTACCCAGTAGCAAATATGATTTCAAATGTAGCAAAGTACAATACTTCAAACAAAACATACTTAAGTAAAAGTAAAATTACACATTTTAAAAACTACTTTAAAAAGTAGAAATACACCCAAACAATCTACTGCATTACAGTAATGCGAGTTAATGTACTGTAATTTGTTACTTTCCACCTCTGCTATTAAGCAATAACCTAATGGTCAAGAAACGACAGGCATGTACCATGTACCACAATCCTGCAGTGCCCAAACATTCCTACATGTCCACTGTAGGTAAAGGTAGTATTAAACAAACAAATAAAACCAATAAAAGGAACAAAAAGATTTTCAGGTTACCATCAGATACATTGCACAGATATTGAATAGTATTACTTGTGCTTTTAGTTCACCAAGCTCATCAATACAAAGAACATGTGCAATTCTATATGGGATTTGCATGCACTCCGCCACTGAATCCAATCATCATGTGGACAGCCACTTATTGCCCTTCAGGGTGCAAAAGGAAATGGTTAAGCACAGAGAATGCAAAGAACTGACTTATGTCGACAGATTTCAATAAGGCTAACTGGAATCCCTTGCGGAGGTCTTTCAAATGAATAGTCCGGGTGAGGAGTCAGAGCAATCCTTTTCCCGGAGCTGTCAGCAAAAGGGCTGCTGCATCTGAATAATGGATGTGCTGCGCTGTATGGTGGAAGGAGTGAAGAGTTCAGGCAGACAGCAGATCTCACCGAGGCCTCATCCAGCTGCTCACCTGTGACCTTCATGAACTGCCACCACTGTAGCCATGTGCACACAGGTGCTTGTGGTCCCGTCCAATCAAGGAGATAGTTTAAATTCAGGGTAGGAATGTCTGGAAGAATAAATGCATCAATATCCACATGCACTGTACAAGCTTGAACAGTTTGGGTTTGCTCGGCTTAACTCAGGATAACAACACTAATTATTTGTCATTTCATACACTTTTTTTTTTACAGTATTTTGTCCATAAGTCATTGTCTATTTGTTCATTTAGACTAAGGAAACACCAAATGTAACTTCTTACTCTATAATCGTGTGTATAAAAAGCTGTATCGGTCAGTATTATGGAGGAAATTATACTAAAAAATGGTCAATAAACATGGGCAAGAACTGATAACTTTAACAAAAATTAATCATTTGAAATAAATTTTTGAAGCCTTTTGGCAACTGTTGGCTGTAGGCAGCATTAAGGCTATGGTTGAGGCTTTTCCTATGAATTAATTCTATGCACTCTTACTCTTTCACTTATTCTCTATACCACTTATCCTGCACATGTTTGCAGAACTGGATCCTATCCCAGGAGAGTCAGAGAACAAGTGGGATATTCATTACAGGGCACAAGCATGCACACACTTATATTCTCTCACACACTACAGGCAATTTGGAAAAACCAGTTAGCACACACTGCTTGTGTTTGGACTGTGGGAGCAAAACTGGAAATCAAACAACACCTACAGTACATAGCAAATTCAAATATGTACAAATTTGACATCAGTTTTGTGTGCTGAGAAAAGTTTGACAGAGCTTAATGTTATGCAAAATTAAAACATTGCCTTATTTTGTAGAGTGGTATGTAAAAAAATTCCAGTCCTGATAAGTTGTCATTGTTTTGACTTAATCTGTTTGGTGATCATAATCTTTTTGACCTTCAGACAACTTACTTGCATATTACATTACCATGAAAAGTGCAGTACCAATTAGCCATCTAGCTCATTCTACTCACGAGACTGCAGCTGCTTTTGTGACTCAGAAATTGTCGAGGTCTTAGGCATCTGGCCTCCTGCAGGAGCTCAGATGCCATGCTTTATCAACCACAATGACAAAGCCACAGCTACACAAACATCAGATTAGTCTGCCTTTTTTCCCCACCATGGCAGAGATAGGAATCTGGAGACAATTGTTATCACAAACCACTGTATGCAAGCTGAGTCAGCTCCCAGGCAGTGTTTTCTCTGATCAGACAACCTCTTCACACACCGCTGAGATCTTTAAGTTATGGCCTCCACGGGCACAGCGGGAAGAGCAATAGCTTTCTATTTCTATAAAGCTGTCCTTCTCTGCCTGTAGCTACTCATTTAGTGTCTGTGTCTCTCTTTCATTTTTTGGCCTGTCACTGATAGGCCGTTACTGAGAAGTGGTTTCTTCTCCCCAATGGAGCAGAGGTTAAATGGAGGCTTTACAGGGGTTAACAGCAACTACTGGTGTATCCTATTGAGGTATCCATCAGAACACCCACTAATCAAAGAGGGCAGGCAGTGGAGGGCATCTGGTTGTAGAGAAGGTCACATAGATAATGATAATTGAATCTACACTAAGGTCAACTGTTTCAGATCGCTTATTATTTTCTTAAAGTGGGCAGCAAAACTACCTAGATTTTTTCACTAAAATTTTGCATTGTTTTACAAATATGTTTGCTTATATGATGTATTTGCATGCCCTCTGTTATTTGTCATCTCAATTAAGCTAATTCATAAATGTACTGACAGCCCTTCCCATATTTATTATATTGTTGGGTTTTGTAGCTGAAGCAACATGTTGCCAGCTGAGCTTAGGGGTTTGATTGTAGTCCAAAGCTGAGTTTTTTCTAACCACAAAAATCAGTTTGAACTTCTTGTAGGTTATAGGTAATAGGTAATAGGTAATGCAGGTCCGCAAATGTCTGTGTACTGTAAAGGTTACAATTTATTATTGAAACGCATCATTATTTAATGAAATAGGATGTGTGGGTGCTCTTAAGTAACTGGATCCCCTTACATCCATCATTGAGAACACAATAATGTTATAGGAATCTATAGAAAGTTACACATGCATAAGCAAGACAAGATTCGATTAATTTCAGCTGAAAATTAAAAAAAATCGCTTTTCCATTCACTAACTACACTATTACAATAACCTGAATTAAATTCTATACATTAACATGTTTCAGTCTTATTATATATCTACTGTTGAAGGGTGGCATGGTGGTTTCTGGTTAGCACTGTGGCCTTGCATCTCCAGGTTCCCACCTCAAAGTTTAAGTGCAGCGGATTTGCATTTTATCCTTGTGCTTGTTGGGTTTCCTCTGGGTACTCTAGTTCTCTTCACAGTCCAAACATATGTACATTAGACTAATTGGCATTCCCAAATTGCCCATAATTTGTGAATGACCATGCGTGTTTATGTTTGTGTGCCCTGCAATTTGCACCCCGTCCAGGGTGTATCACGCCTCATGCCAGGGCTAGGATAGGCTTCAGGCCCTCCACGACCCTGGAAACAGGTGAAAGTGGTCTAGAGTCGTTCCCATCAAGGGGTTGCCACAGCATACCATCTGGTCTGCACAAAACTTGGTAGACATTTTTTTTTTTACACCAGATGCCCTTCCTTACACAGTTTTATAACAGGCTTGGGACTGGCACTGCATGTAGTATCTGGGTAGTATGGGGTAAGCGTATGGGGTTAACTTAATTAACTTCACTAACAAATATATTTCTATCATCAACTTGACATTAAAATTGAAAAATTTATTCTTCATCTCAGGCAGTTCGGAAATTTTTTTATAAAGGTTCATCTAGGTTTATTTTAAAAAATTATTTTTGGTTGTTTTCCTCCGATACAGCGTACAGTCAACACTAAGGTTGAGAAATGTGCTACAAGTTGATGAGCCAAATAAATGAGTAAATACTGTAGATAAACATAATTCTGATTCCTTTACCATTTGTAAGAGGGCTAAAACATTTTTCATTTTTCCAAAAAAGTACATCTACGATATCCCATTCACATAAAAATCAGAGCAAGGTCAGAAAGCATAAATGTATTTTTTTTTTTTACCTTTATAGTCATTTGTCCTGAGTGTGTTCTACAATCAGGATTTCAAAGCCCAGTGTGAAGATAAAAAAATAAGCCATCCATGTAAGCACATAGGGGGGAAAATCAAGGTTTTACTGGTAACAAAGGAAACGCTCAGATGTGTTTAGATTAATGTGAATAAAAGGATGACACAACCCATCAGTAAATTCCCGCCAGTAGCTGTTAAAACAAAAGTTGTTGACTCAGCATTAACAATGCCTGATGCCACACATGGCTGATGAAAACTCACTGCTGAACCTGCAGAAACACACTGCAGTTTAGAGCTACAGGACAACTTGTACATTAAAGAGCTAGTGTCATTTTTTCCAAGCATATTTTTGTTAGTCATGGGTGTTAATAAAAAGTGAATCATCTATCATCTTTTCATTCATACTCTGAATATCATGTTTAAATCTGAACAGTCTAACAGCAAAATCAGAGGGAAAAAAAACAAGATTTCTTGCTTTATGCAGGGTTTTATACAAGTAGCATCTTTGATCACAGGATATGTCTTCTGAAATGGTTGTTTAAAAAAAAAAAGCTGTTCACTGCATTAGTTAGAGTTAAAAAAAAAAAAAACTTCTTGCCAGATGAAACATATTAATCAGTGCAGTAATTTCCCAATGGAAGGCTCTTTGCTTGATCCAGTTGGTTACGTGTGTGTGTGTGTGTGTGTGTGTGTGTGTGTGTGTGTGTGTGTGTGTGTGTGTACTGTATATACTGTATATAAATCAAGCAAAGCTAAGCAGTTTGCTTTTTTGCAAAAAGAGATACCCAAGAGCAATGTGGGAAAACTGGTTGCAGGTTGCAAATTGGGATTATTCCACCAAATAGCAATTTCTTAATGTTATTTAGTTAAACCATTAGCACAATTTGTTTACAAATTATTTGCATTTTGTTTAATTTGAGTTATTAAAGCTCTGCAAATACTGCATGATCTTGGGTTATTTTAATGTGTTGTGATGTAATTTTCTTTAAATATACACTCTAACTAACAATAGTTATAGTTAGAATTTTTTTAAACAAAACTGTTCATCTCACCAATACATGCACATAAGAAAAGGAACATAAGAAACTTGGTTATTTTGCAGTGGCCTCTTATTTGTGTGTGTGTGTGTGTGTGTGTGTGTGTGTGTGTGTGTGTGTGTGTGTGTGTGTTTATACAGGGTGGCCCAAAAGTAGGGTTACAGTTAACACTTAAACATTTTTCCTTTATTAGAAATTTAGACTTTTATTTACATAGACTTTTTTATTTTACAGTGCTCAAAGAGTTCACCTTCTTTTCACCGACTTTTAAATAATTAATTTCCATTTTATTGCATAAATTAAGTATTTCATACAATAGAAATAGAACTTAATATTTGGTATAGAAACCATACAATTACAGGGGTCTGATGTTCCCTTTCAAAAGCTACACTCGATGCTGAGTGCAAACGCAATCTCTTTGTTCTCCGGGTTGTGAAGCCTGTGTGTATCAAATACGCCAAAATACTTTGGCTTATAACCTCGGTCAGGTGACATCATCCGATAAGGTACACCTGCAGGTTATAAAAAGGAGTGAACCCGAACCTCCTCAGAACTTTTTTGTCTTCAGGACTGTGTGTGTGCAAGCGGATAACGAAAGCAACAGCGTTAACTCACCGATATGGCGGAATTGGTTAAGAGATGCGTGCCTCCGAGTGATAGATCTCTTTCGGAGGGCGATCTCCACAAATTTTTTTTGAGTGCTTGGCGGAAGAACACACTTGCCTCGGGCTTCAGGGAGACTGTGAGTATTGTGATCTCCTACCTACTAAGGTGCTTCGAATTGGAAGTTATAACACGTGCGGTCGAGCGGTTGCATATCGGCTGGCCGCAGAAGCGAGATTCCCCCAAGCGCTCAAAATTAGATGACAGGTTTCTGTTGGCTGGTCGGGGGAGGGGCCTCAACGTCTCTTTCTCCCTTTCTTTGGTGACCTCCAGGACAAGTTAACTCGTCAAGCTGTACTCATCGCATGTTTTTGTGCCTTCGACTTAAGTGAATATCATTGATCGTTCGAAAGCGCGCGGTTATATGATGATGTCCCAGATAGAAGAGATGCTTACGGGCTCTCTCTCTCCTGGGACATCATCCTCCCTGAAAAAGCCCACACTCCCCTACAAGCCGTGTAAATTGACATCTTCCTTGGTGGAGAAAGCTTTTCAGGCAGCGGGTCAGCTGAAGGACTTGAGCACCGGCGAGGCTATTGATGAGAGGGCGTTTGCAGAGCTACGCCGAGCCACAGATCTGTCTCTCCGTGCAACCAAGCAGACAGCCCCTGCTGTTGGCCGTTTTATGGCTGCCATGGTATCCACAGAGAAGCATCTGTGGCTGAACCTCATGGGCATCAAGGATAGGGATCGTGCTGTCCTCCTTGATGCTCCCGTCTCGCCTTCCGGCCTTTTTGGCGATGCTGTTAATTCTGTCGCCACTAGGTTTCGGGAGGCGAAATTATACGAACAGGCCTTTGGGAGGTTTCTTTCCCGCCTTGCTCAAGAGTCTGAACCATCGACCGCCCGGGCCCAACCAGGTCTGGGATCCATTAGGCGTAAGGTGCAGAAGGAGTGTGTGACCAGCCGGGCACCCCCTTGTAAAGACTGGGGTGGGGCTCGCCACTCTTCTTAATCTGCCTGAAAATGACCGGACCTGAGGAGCTTCCTCTCTACAAAGAGGAAGTCCTGAGGTTTGTGCGCCCAGGACCGTGGGGGTGTCTCCCCCCGGGGAGGGGTGTCTGGATTTCCTTCACAGTATAGGGCCTCCTCCCTGGCACTCCCAGGAGGCCAGTGTTCAAACTCCGCCACCACTGGTGTTTCGGGGAGCATCGGTCTCCAACGCAATGTTGGATGTTTGGTTATCTCCTGCCACACTTCAGGATACCGAACATCTAACACCCCCGCATCCAGCCGAAGTGTCAAAACACGTGCCCCTTTCAGAGAAGCTGGCAGCATGGAAACTACTGCCAGGCGTATCTCCTTGGGTACAAAGGACTGTAGCCACAGGCTACAGGATTCAGTTTGCACATCGCCCTCCGCGTTTCAACAATGTGGTCTCCACTTCCGTGAAACCGGAATGAGCACATCTGCTGGCCCAGGAATTACAGACTTTGCTGGGCAAAGATGCCATAGAACATGTACCCCTCCCAGACGGAGAGTCGAGCTACTACAGTCGGTACTTCTTGGTTTCCAAGAGAGATGGTGGGTTGCGTCCGATTTTAGATCTTTGCGGCTTGAACCACTATCTCAGGAAATTCAGATTCAAAATGTTGACTATCAAAATGATTGTTTCTCAAATCCAACCAGAGGATTGGTTTGTGGCAATCGACCAAAAACCACGCCCATCTTCTGGGGGCCCCATCATGGAAGGAATGCGCCAGAGGCAGGCGATGGAGACGCACTCGCTGCCGACCCGGGTTTGAATCCCGCTCCGGCCGGCAACCGAAAAACCGTGCATTCCCTCTCCGTGCGCCTGATTACCGCTGAGCATTAGCGAGTCCAGGTCAGCGAGTGCCCGCTGATGTGTTTGACACCTTCGCGCGAGGGAATTACGCACCGTATCGGCCTCCCCTGCCTTCCCAAACCATGGGAATATTCTAATAGCCATGTGCTCAAGCCGTCTGTGGCCCCTCCAAACCATGAATATTCTATTAGCCATGTGTTCGGTGAGCGTGGGAGCCCTTTTTAAATGAAAGAAAGAACAAAGCGGATGAGTATAATGTTGTGCATCCTTCAATTCTAGCAGAATCATTCGGAAAATGTAACCAGATGCCACTTGTACATAAGACTTTTTGGAATGAAAGTCTAGGGGAGTTTTGGGAATGTATGACTTAACTATCACACTCATTTTAACACAGAAAGTCACTCAACTACTTTACTGCTAAAGCTGTAAAAAGGAAAGAAACTGACAGGCATATTGAAAAGTGCAAAAAACATTTTTTTATTCAAACAGTATTATTCGTTTCATTATTATGAGAATGATGATTTTTGGAAAAACAATGCAATGCAATAAAATTATTTCATTAAAATATTACTCTTAGTTTGATTATTATTATTATGAGGATGATGTGATGATGATTTCTTGCTAAAACACAGAAAAACAATGCAATGCAATAAAATTCTTTCATTAAAATATTACTCTTAGTTTGATTATTATTATTATTATTATTATGAGGATGATGATGATTTCTTGTAAAACAGAAAAACAATGCAATGCAATAAAATTCTTTCATTAAAATGTTACTCTTAGTTTCATTGTTATTGTTATGATGATGATGAGGATGATGATTTTTGGAAAAACTATGCAATGCAATAAAATTCTTTAATTAAAATATTACTCTTAGTTTGATTATTATTATTATTATTATTGTTATGATGATGATGATGATGATGATGATTTCTTGCTAAAACACAGAAAAACAATGCAATACAATACAATACAATACAATACAACACAATACAGTAGCAAACGATGAAAGAAAATCTTAGAATCATTAAAACTAAAAAAATGAAATCATTAGAACAAAACAATAAAAACTTTTTCAAAACTACTCTACATTGTCTCAAGTCTTTTCTGCCTGTCGTCAATTTAAAGAGGCCAGCCACTCCTCTGGGCTCTTCCCTCCGGCTGCTGTTAGGCAATAATACACTCGTGTCCCACTCGCATTCCTGAGTTGCCTGTGCCCAGTCTCTTTAATCTTGTGCTGCCCACAATAGCTACAGCGGATGATGGAGCTGGCTTTCTTCCTCATGGGCTGGCCCCTTCTCTCAGCCTCTGCCCATATCTCCGCCATCCGCTTACGGTTCCACATTGTGGACTTCGGCACGTAATCATCACCACAACAGGCAGCAGCACCAGCAGCAGAAGCACCAGCAGCAGTGGCTCCTGCAACGTCACCAGCAGCACTGACAGCGGAACCCGCGGCGGCCGATGGAGTAAAGGTAGCGACGGCGGTGGAGGTAGACGGACCAGCCTCCTCCTCCTCTCCTCTTCTCTCCAGCAGAGACAGGTGCTGGAAGTGGAAGGGGTCCCTGACATGAGGGGACTCTGTCTGCTCCTCTGTGAGCTGCCGCCCTGACAGCAGTGTCTCCTTGGCATTGAGAGTGCCCTGCACGGGGGAGAGGTTAGCATGCACGGTGCGGCCCTCCTCACTGGCCGTGTACCTTTTGTGCCTGCAGAGTAAAGAGGGAGCATTCGAGTGTGAGTGTCAGTCGGACAACTAAAATGGACGTCTACTGTTTGTACGTGGAATGTGAATGATCTGTGAACAAAGACAATCCTCACCACTGAGAGAGGGTGACCTTGTTTACGGCAAAGAGCTGAATGGTCGTTCTGGTGCTGAGGGCAGGGTGGGCGGTGACCACGTTCCGCACCGTGTTGTAGTCCCTCAGAACCAGCGTCCAGCGGCTGACCGTGGCACCCATCATCCGTTTGCTGGTCGGATGGACGACCATCAAACGGATGAACATGGCCTCCACCAGGCGGCTGGCATCCGGCCCGCTGCCGGTTCCCGCCATGCAGCTACAAAAAGAGATTTCAGAAATCAACGTTCATGCCATCATTTCACCAACAGGCGCTACATTCTATCTGAGCTGTGAATGCGACAAACTGACCTAACTGATAGATAAGGCCTGACGCTAACGCTTACCGTTTCATGCACTCGAGTCCACCTGCTACGGGCGTGTCGCTGGGAGCGTAGACTTTAGACATTTTGAACTGCCCGTTGGCCAGCTTCTGCCTGTAGCGCGGCAGGTACGCGACAGCCTGCTTCTCGACCTCGGCAACGTTTTGCCAACTCTCCACGAGGTGCTCCGCCTCGGCTTCGGTCACGTAGCCCTTGACGCACAGCTGCACCAGGCTGTAAGCCAGATACACCACCTGCTGGTAACCAGGGGTCCTGAACACACCGACGTTGGCCTGTCATGCACAGAAACAAGAAGTCAAACACTGGTTTGGAACCCGTTACTCAAACAGGCACGAATGCTACCAACTGTGGAGGAGATGACTGCGGGTGCCACTCGCTGCCTTGCCAGCTGCCTGCTGTGCCCGGTCCTCGTTCCATCTGGTCAGCCCCTCCAGCAGGTACATCTGGAAATAGCACCCTCTGGCGGAGTTGCCTGTAAAAACGGAAAATAAATTAAAATCACCATGACATGAGACACACCATATGTCCATGGCCACTTCTTACCTGGGATGAAACGGTTGAGGTGCAGAAGGTTCAGGTGTAAGAAATTCTTTGCCATCTACAAGTCCTCCAAACTATAAATTCCCCAAGTTAAAACGGGAGGAAGGGAGTTACCTGAATACAGGGAATGTGCCGTCTCTGTGTCCGCCAGATCTCCCGCATGCGAGCGCCGTCCAGGATTGGGATGCCCATCGTGTCCGTGGCGCCCATGAACATCTTGATGGTGTCATCGAGGAGACACTCGGTCGCCTCCACCTGCCCAGCCTGCTTGTACCGCTCCTGCAGCTCCGTGGCCATGTCCCTTAGCCCCTAGCCCTCAGCTGCCGTCAGGACGCTCATCAGTACCTGCCCCCTCTTGTTGCCCACACTGGTCATCCACTGGGCGGTCCCGGCGTCCACTCCTGCCAGCTTCCTAGTCACCTGCAGAGGACGACGGGTGGTTGCGTGCGTGTGTAAAAATGATGGAAGTTTTGGAAAAAAGAACATGCTGTTCTGTGAAATCTTCTCACCTTCTTGGTGGAGTCCATCTTTAAGATGGAGCCGAAGGTGGAGGTGACCCTCGCACTCAGCTCGTCTATTCGGCTGAAGACTTTTCTGGTGTAGGTTGACAGCAACCATTTTTTGCCAGGCACTTGCTTTTACACCCGTACTTGCTGTCACACCCGTATCGTCTCGTGTCTCACTCCATGGTTCACTCATTTTGCTGCTGTCGTACCTACACGCCATGTCTTCGCCTCCCTTTTAATTTTACACATTCCACATAATGTATACTGTCTACACGTTGGCATTCTAAATTATATATCTTTGCTTTTTTTTAGACACTCGTAAAAGCATTTCAGTGCATGGCATACTGTGTATGGTTGTGTACTTGACTGACGAATTTTGGATTTGAATCACACTACTCACTAACCTATATGTGAGCACTGCCGGGAACTGTGGCCGATGGTCTGCTCACAGCTGTTGGAGGATGCACTGTGACCAGGCAGCTACTTTCTTCCGACAGTACCTGTGAAAGACAATGCGTTGTAAAAAAAACAATTATTAATTGTTATGGCTGCAATCCAACTTAGATCAGAGGTTGGTTTGAGGAAACACACATGCCAAAACAAAGCACATCAAAGTCACATCGATGGAAAGGAGTGTGGAAGACTTTATTTGATTAACCTGCACTCCAGGTATTCCGTCCCCATGAAGTACCTGCCGTCTCTGTCCAGGGCCTTGCGGACGGTCTTGTAAAGCCCACAGCCTGTCAGTCACACAGTTGATGGACACTGTGAATAATTTGACCGTGGACCAGGTGGGTAGTACCACAACTTAAGGTCCTGAGACAGGACCGCCCTCCCTGTCTGGTCCCGGACAAAAATGGCCTTGCTGATCCACTCCTGCTGCTCGACAGGAAGGCTACGCTTCCATGCTTCGGGTAGGATGAGCTATAAAGACAACATTTTTCAATTAGTTGCACAAACACACACACATCTCACACACACACCATCACACACACTCACCATGCAAATACAAACCTCATCTTGTGGAGCAGCCAGCATGACACGAGCGGTAGGGGGGCATGAAGGTCTCTCGTCCATAGAAGCGGCCACCTGCTGCTCAACAGAAGCCGTGACTTCCATCATCAGCTCATCGTCCATCTTCTCCTCCTCCAAGGTATCTGAAAACATGAAGGTCAGTTAGGTGAGTGTTTACTGGACACTGATGGCAACAGGCTTAATAAAACAGCGCTGCTCCCTGTCCCTCCTCAACACGTACTGCTTGAGCAGTGCAGCTCGGCTATTGGCGCTCTTCACCACCATGCTCCGTACCCAGCTCCTGTAGCTGAGAGATAAGACCTTTCAATGAATAACTGACTGACTTAGTGCATACAACTCAAAAAAAAAAAAAACAGAAATGTGCATTACCTACTGATCTCAGTGTCCGTTGACTCATACAGCTCCCTGTAGGTCAGGGAGCTGTGTTTGCCGAAGCCCACCAGACGGTCACCCTCTGTGTCTGTGCCCGTCCTCTTCTTGTCTTGTACGGCCACAGCCATAGGAGGGAAGAGGTAGGCATACTCCAGCAGAGCGTCCTTGTGGAGCATGTGGGGTGAGCTGCTGGCCAGCCAGCACACCTGCCACATACCCGACATCGTGGGTCAGAAGCCACTGGAAGGTGGTCCCCCGGTACTGAACGAACCGCACCTCCATCCGACTGAGGACGTGACGTCGGTCAGCAGGGTTCCCTCCCTCTGCAGTGACTCGTCCCCTCGCATCGGCCTCCACTGTCTGTGGAGACTTGACAGACGGGGGCTGGCTGGTCTCCTCTCTACTGGCCTTGGCCCTGGTCAGAGCTTCAGTGCTGGCCTGAAGCTGGAGGGGGGCAGACCCAGCAAGGAAGCCTCATTCGGGCTGGAAAAACTTGCCTAGAAAGAAGGAAGCAAGCAAGCAAACAAACAACCAGGGAAAACATATTAATAAAGAAGCAGTCAATATAACATATTTGTGTAAGTTACAGTGTTTTTTTTATCAGTCAACAAAGACATCTAGAAATAGAATTAACACATTTGGTACATTACAATGTTATTACTGTTGATGTTGATGTTATTACTGTATGATGTTTTTGTGGGAGATTTTTTTTCTCTTCCATTTGTTATTGTTGCCATAATTACAAATATTACACAAACACTGTAACTTTAGTAAAAAGAACCAAAGAAAAACTCCGGACTCCTTGCAGATCTGGATGAAGTAAGGCAGGATTAATTGCAGCAACAAAACCCAAGTGAGCCAGCCTTGCAATGCCCATGTTGTTAATTCGGGCACTACCAAAAGCTGACTGATCTGACTTGTGACATACATGATCATTTTTTGCAAATTCTCATGCAAATTATTTTCCATTATCTTTACACTTGGTTTGTTTATATTAAAAATATAGGGGTGGCGCTTATTTTTCTTATACATTTTGGTTATTTGTCAGTGTTCCTTTAATTTGACATCCAAGTCAAGATCACTGCATGAGTCTGCTGACATTACATCATGTCCAAGGACATTTTCTTATCAGGTGCTTTTGGATACTCAGTGTACAAAGATTACATCATGTGTTCTGGGGTACACACTGTACACCAATTATCTCATGCCTCGCTACTGTACTCTTATGCCTAGGATCCGTTGGGTGCACACTGTCCACTAAGCATCTCACCTCTAAGATGGCTACCTATCTAAAGTTTATTTGAGTTCATACCGCATACTGAACATCACCACATGATGTCCTTGCTACTGTGACATCATATTGTCCTTGGCTCACCTCCGTCTCCTCACCTTAACTCTATGTTCTTTTACTAAGATTAATAGTTTTCTATCATATTGTTGCATGCACAAGTATATTTAATTAAAATATGCTCACATTTTGTATCAACCACAGCAGCACGCACAACTTTTTGCATGAACCACAGCGCATTTTATATAAAATACAACAGTTTGACAGGTTGGAGACATGGCGGCACCCGCCGCCATAGGAAAACAACAGCTTGATGATATAAGAAGACCCACGTAAACTTTATTTTATGTTAAATGGAATTTTCTCTGGTGTATTGTATGAATTCCTACACTCGTGTTAGTTTAGTTTATACAAATAAAATAAATTAAAATATTAATAAAGCTGGTGTGCTGTTAGCACGGCCAGCCCGCGCGATAAAATACACGACAGCGTTACAAAAAAACTTATTTTAAAAAGGCCATGCTGTTAGACGCAGACATTTTGCATTAATTTCGCACTATTTCCCGTGTTTCCTTTTCATGTCTTTTAAAAACAACAAAGTTATAATGAAAAATCGCACTTACTGGTGCTCATCTCGTCGTCAATAGTCAGACTGGCGAGCTCGGTCCTCCGGGCTAGTTGTGAACCAATCAGGGGGGAGCAGGGGAACGGCCCAGTTCCGAGACAGCCAATGAAAATCAAGCGCAAAACAATGAGGACTAATCCGAATTCAGAAACGCAGGAGGCGGGAGCGTAAAAATCGAGACAACTGAGAGGTTCTGAGACGAAAACTCAAGACTATCAAAATGATTGTTTCTCAAATCCAACCAGAGGATTGGTTTGTGACAATTGACCTCAAGGACGCATATTTAAATATAGAAATATTGCCACAACATAGGAAGTTCCTGAGGTTCGCTTTCATGCAGTCCTGGCTCCTTTACGACTCCAGGGCATCCATATTTTGAATTACATAGACGACTGGCTGATTCTGGCTCAGTCTCAGAAGCTAGCGCTTCGACATCGAGATGTCGTCCTAGCTCATCTCCATTCTTTAGGATTGAGACTCAACGCCATGAAAAGCGTTCTCTTTCCTGTTCAGAGGACAACATATCCTATGTGTCACATGGGATTCGGTCACAATGCGGGCTCAGCTGTCTCCTGCTCGTGTCGAATCCATTCTCAACACCCTGAAGGAAATCAAGCTAGGCCAGAAGATGACTGTTCATCACTTTCAGAGATCTCTAGGCCTCATGGCAGCCGCATCCATGGTGATACCTTTGGGCCTTCTGCACATGAGAGCATTTCAATTGTGCCTAAGAGCCAGGGGATTTCACTCAAGGGCCAATCCTAGTACGGGTGGACAACACTGCGGTAGTCTCGTACATAAATTGCCAGGGTGAACTGCGCTCGCGCCGCTTGAACAAGCTAGCGCACCAGGTTCTGCTTGGGACACAGGACAAGTTCCTGTCCGTCAGGGTTTTTTGCATTCCGGGGCATATGAATGTAGGAGCGGACTTGCTATCCAGACAAGCTGCGGCACATTGGGAATGGAAACTCCACCCCAAAGTAGTCAGTCAAATCTGGTAAAGATTTTATGTAGCAGAGGTGGACCTCTTCACCTTGCAAGAGGCAGCACAATGTCCCCTTTAATACTCTTTGACTCCTCCAGCTCCCCTGGGTCTGGACGCGATGGCCCACAGCTCCCAGGAGTCCTGGCAAGGGTCCATCAACAGGGTTTGAAACAGGGGTGATTCCAGTGAGGAGGGATCTTCTGTCTCTAACGTAAGGGAACAATATTTCATTGCCGGCCCGAGTTCTGTTACCTTCACGTCTGGCCCTTGAAGGGGATCAACTAAGAGATGCTGGTCTTCCAGTCAGCAAATTGAAAGTGCCAGGGCTCCCTCAACTAGAAGAACTTATGCCCTCAAATGGAGTGTATTTGAAAGTTAGTGCATGGCAAGACATGTAGACCCAGTCCCCTGTCAGATTTGTTTTATTCATGGCGCTAAATGGTTGAGGGCGCCCACTAGAGCGACGGTCCCTTCGTGGGACTTAGTTATTGTGCTCGAAGGCCTGGTTGACACCCCCTTTTGAACCACTAAAGTCCGCACCTGTCAGGCTTCTGTTTCTTAAGTTGGTTTTTCTTATGGCTATTATTTCTTTGAAGAGGATTGGGGATCTGCAGGCTCTGTCAGTCTCCCGATCCTGCCTAGATTTTGCCCCTGGGCTAGTCAAAGCTATTCTGCATCCTCACCCAAACTATCCTCCAAAGGTTCCATTCTTTACCATACACCCAGTTGTTCTCGAAGCCTTCTGTCCTCCGTCTTTTACAGCTCTAAAGCAGGAAAGACGTCACTTACTGTGTCCAGTACATGCTCTTCAGATTTACGTCCACCGCACTAGCCAGTGGTGTAAGTCAGAGGAGCTTTTCATTTGCCATGGGGGCCGCAACCGGGGGGGATGGCCGCCACTAAGCAGACGCTGTCACATTGGGTGAGAGATGCTTTTGCCCTAGCCTATGAGGCGCATGGTCACACTTTGCCTCTGGGAATCAGGGCTCATTCGACCAGGGGGATTGCCTCATCAATTGCTCTGGTAAGAGGCGTTCCCTTGCAGCAGGCTGGTCCTCTCAGCACACATTTGTTAGATTTTATAATCTGGATGTCAATGCTACTCCGGGCTCGCGGGTCCTTGAGTCAGCATCCCAGAGCTAGGTCTGAGACCTCCTTGGCTATTGTGCGCACACGCTACATAACCTGGGGGTCCAGACACTTGCAGTGCGGTGGCGTTGGTATACTTGTTCCCATAGCGTTTTCATGCAGCATCGAGCTTTTGAAAGGGAACATCTCTGGTTACTTGGCTGTAACCCTGTTCCCTGATAAAGCGGGAATGAGATGCTGCGCTTCAATGCCGCACTGCTGGCGTGTCTGGTCATCCTTTCAGACAAAAGTGACCTGAGGATGTTTCCGGTTCACTCCTATTTATAACCTGCAGGTGCACCTTATTGGATGACGTCACCTGACCTAAGTTATAAGCCAAAGTCTTTGGTGTATTTGATACACACAGGCTTCACAACCAGAGAACAAAGAGATGTTCCCATAGTGTTTTCACACAGCATCTCGTTCCACTTTATCAGGGAAAAATGTTACAGCTAAGTAACCCGAGACGTTTCCTGTAGTCCTTGACCAGGTTTGCACATACTGCAGCAGGGATTTTGGCCCACTCCTCCATACAGGTCTTCTCCAGATCTTTCAGGTTTGGGGCTATGGATGTGGAACATGGAGTTTCAGCTCCCTCCATAGATGTTCCATTGGTTTGGCGTCTGGACACTGGCTAGGCCACTCCAGGACCTTGAAATGCTTCTTATTGAGCCACTCCTCAGTTGCCCTAGCTGTGTGTTTAGGGTCATTTTCATGCTGGAAGACCCAGCCACTACCCATCTTCAATTCTTCTACTGAGGTAAGGAGGTTGTTGCCCAAAATCTTGCGATACATGGCACCATCCATCCTCCCCACAATACGGGTCAGTCGTCCTGTCCCCTTTGCAAAAAAGCACCCCAATTCATCATGGTTGGGAGTTTATACCAAAAAGGTCTATTTTGGTCTCACCTGAGCACATGACCGTGTGTGTGTGTCTCCCATGCCTTCTCTGGATCATCCAGATGGTCTTTGGTAATTTTCGGATGGGCCTGGACATGTGTTGGTTTGAGCGAAATCCTTGCGCTGTAGAATTTTAATCTATGGCGGTGTAGTGTGTTACTGATGGTAACCGTTGAGACTGCAGTCCAAGCTCTCTTCAGGTCATGGACCAGGTCCTCCCCTGTAGTTTTAGGCTGATCCCTCATCTCAGGATCATTGATACTCCACGAGGCAAGATCTTGCATGGAGCCCTAATACAATTGAGATTAAAAGTCATCTTGAATTTCTCCATTTTCTTATAGTTGCACCAACAGTTGTTGCCTTCTCACCAAGCCGTTTGCTTATTGTCCTGTAGCCCATCCCATCTTTGTGCAGGTCTACAATTTTGCCCCTAGTGTTTTTAGACAGCTCTTTCATCTTGCCCAGTCTGTTGGAGTCTGATAGATTGAGTGTGTGGACAGTTGTCTTTTATAAAGGTAACAGGTAAGTTAAAACTGGTGCAATTAATACAGGCAATGAGTGGAGGATAGGAGAGATTCTTTAAGGCAGACTAACAGGTCTGTGAGAGCCAGAATTCTTGCTGGTTGATAGGTGATCAAATACTTAATACTTTTCTTTAGACTCTGTCTCTCACAGTTGAGGTGTACCTACGATGAAAATTACAGAGCTCTACATTCTTTGTAAGTGGAAAAACATGAAAAGTCTGCAGTATATCAAATACTTATTTGCCCCACTATATATATATCACTTTGGTATCATTTTGGTTTAACTTTGGTACATGATGACAGCTCCTTAGCATACTACAGATATCCACTGTTTAGCCCACAGCTTTTCATACATGGAATATGTTCATGTCTCTTACACATGACATCCAAATTACACACTGGAATGACAGTGCCAGAGTGTAAATGTCTTTTTCTTGGATTCAACATTTCTCAAAAACCCTTTAAACACATTCAGACCGGCATACTTCCTCTCCTTCACAGCAGCTATTGTTACATTACTCGTCACATCACAGAAAGAAACGATGTGATTTGCATTGGCTTTTGTTTGAAAATTAGGCAGCTATGTGTTGTGTTTTACTCAAAACATGAACAGTTAAAGCTTATAAAAAAGGTCAAATAGCAGTAATGATTTTGTTATAGGCAACCTTGTATGGCACAGAATACAAATCTGGCAAAAAGTATAAATGTCTGAAAATGGTGTTTATTGTGTTTTGCTGTCAAACCTTTCATATTTTAGTTTGATACTCAAAAATTAGTATGGACATGTGTGGCTTTTATGTATTGACATTGTCTATTTTACTAAAATGAAGTAGTAAATTCTATATACAGTGGAACCTTGGATTATGAGCATAATTTGTTCTGGAAGCGGGCTCGTATCCCAAAACACTCGTAAACCAATTTTTTTTTTAATTTTCCCATAAGAAATAATAAAAACTCTAATTATTCATTCCGCAGCCCAAAAAAATAACTACAGAAAAATTATAAATTAACCTGCACTTTACCTTTAAAAAAAAGTAAAAATAAATCCCGACAGATAAGTGTTTCCGTTTATGCTCGCAGGCGCTATTTGTGTGTGTGTGCGTGTAATGTACATGGAGAATCGCGACAGAGCAGAGTTTCTGTGTAGAGCAGAGATTGTGTGTCTGTATGTGTATGTGAAGCCGAGGTTGGGGGGGTGGTGGGGGATGGCTATGGGTTGAGAGAGTGTGAGAGAGTGTGTGTGTTGGTGTGTGTGGTGCACGGTATCAAATTACTAACAACAGGCTGAAACAGAGAGGGTGGAGAGAAAACTAATCTTTACCCTCTAATAAGACTTTGCTTTATACACGCACACACATACGTGTGTTATAAGAAACAGTACACATGCATTGTACACACACGCTTACGAACACAAAATAAAATATGTTTTACAGTGTTATAGTAAACAGTACACGTATGCATGGATGTTGATTATACCAGTAAGAGACGAGCGCTAAGACCCCACACACACCGACACACACACACACACTTTACTCACCGTCCTGTGTGTGTGTGCACGTAATTTGACACTGACACATGCACACACACTCTCCCCGGCTTCACACCCATGCTTTCTTTACACAGAAAACTCTGCTCTGTCGTGATTCTTTTCAAAGGTAAGGTGCTGGTTCATTTGTTATTTTTAATTTTTTACTTTACAGCAGTGATTCCATTAGTATGCTCGCGCAAGTATCATTAGAGAGATTTCTTTTTTTTCCCGTTAAAAGTGTTTGCGTTTTGTGTGTTAGTTGTGAAACTTAAAAAGCGAGGTGGGGGGGAGGGAGGAGGAATTTTACTGTTTAAGACAAGGCGAGGGGCACACACACACATACAAATACACGGCGCCTGCGTGCACAAATGTAAAACCCTTATCTGTCGGGATTTATTTTTACTTTTTTTAAATGTTAACTGCAGGTTAATTTGTTTTATTTTTACTTTATATATTGTATTAATTATTTTTATGTATTTATTGTTTTGGGCTGTAGAACAAATAATTAGAGTTTTCATTATTTCTTCTGGGAAAATTCTATTTGGTTTATGTGTGTTTTGGAATCCAAGGTTCCACTGTATCCATAAATATCCATTCATATATTGCAATACATTAATAAATATGAGCACCAGTTTCCTATATATGGAAATTTATTATTTCATATATTTTACAATATATTGTCATATATCTTTTTAAAGGAGTGTTCATTACTATATATTATCATATAACATATATCAGCTAAATTGCTTGCTAACCTGTTTAGTTTAGTATGGAGTAGAATAACACAATTTCCAAAAACAAAGTTTTCCACAACCGTTATTAAGACAGTACTATGGTTTGTAATTTCCTTAATACAAATGTACTCAAGTTGTATGCTTTGTAATGTCAAAGATATTTTGTCACACTACTAACAACAAATAACACCTCCAGCAGAGGTCCCCATTGCCATCAGTAGGGAATTACTGTAATAATTAGAGCCTGTTTTACTGCATATAACCCTGTGTTGCATAAACAAATCTGGAAGTTATACAATTCTGATGTTTTTTATTATTGCTTAGACTTTTGCATCCTGTATGTGAATATTAAACTTGATTGGTTCAAATTACTTCCTGATTCAAGTTTTATGTGGATATGAAAAGGGTCGATATGGTCAGCATATTCCTATGTTTATATTTGTGACGTGGCTGCTTATTTACAAAATAAATACCTAAAATCTACAAATATAAACCATGTACACATATTACTTCCATTGTATGTTCTGTATATATGATAAAGTTAAACTTAAAAACTTAATTTAAAATACAAGCTACAGTTAGCCTCATAGTAAACCTAAATGTAACGAACAACTGGACACAATTCCTGGAAAAAAATAATCCAGCTTTTTCCTAATTGAGAAAGCAGTCTACAGTAACAAACACACACATGTTATTTGGGAGAAACTGTAAATAAACCTTTTTTCCCATCTTTTTTCCCACCAGGAAACAGGAAAATTATGTGGACATCACAAGATATGATGAATTTGAGGAATGACTCAAAAAAAAAGACAAAAGCAAGTAAAAGCAAACAGAAGGACAAATTGGAGGGAAGGTGTTCTTCTTATATTTTTTGCATGTACACAAACAATAAAGACTTATGTTATTGTTCAAAATTATCAAAAAGTTTATTTTATGGTTGTTGCTCTTCTTTTGTTCCACCACTGCCTCCAGCACCAGACAAAGTCCAAAGGTTTTGCCTAAGCTAACACAGCTCTCTGCAGTAAATCACCTGCCTGTCTTTGTTAGCAGTTGCAGACTTAGACAGAAAAAAACTCTTTGCATAGCCAGCAGAGCAAGGGGCACTTTGCAGCAACTCAACATGCTAATCAGTGACAGACCACAGCCATTGTGCACTGAGAGTGTGGCCTACTCACAGGAAATGAGCTGACTATGAAAACGTGTGGGAACACAAACATCTGGGTAGCTTTTCATTACAAGTTTTCTTGTAACAAACTTTACAATGAACTGTGCTGTCTATGCTTGGGCTAATTTGCTAAATAAAGAGTCTAAAACCCTACACATTTCCCAAGCTGTTTGCATTTGGACAATCTGAGAAGTATAGGGGTAAAACACAATACCTCTATGTGTGCCTGTTTCTGTATCTGTTAATATCCACTTTTATCCTCCACTTTTAGTAGGATACCTTTAAACCTGCACATTAATGCAAGTGTCTAATCACCCTATTGTGTGACAGTCGCACAAAGCATAAAAACATGTAAAAACATGTCAAGAGCTTCAAAACATCAAAATGAAGAAAGAATTTGACTTCTGTGTGACATTGTGATTGTGGCATAGACCTTGGTACAAGATAAAAATAGTTTTTTTTTTTTAAATAGCTTTTTTGATTTGAGCATTCCAACTGCTGATCTCATGAGTTCCTGCTGTTTACACAGAACAGTGCAAAAAACATTGGGTGATCAACAGTTTTCTCATACAGTACCTTGTTCATGAAAGGTCAGAGTGTTTATAGCCGACATGAAGTCTATAGTATTTCAGATAAGCATTTTTTACAACTGTGTGCGCAGAAAAGCAAATCAGAATACACTATTTTTATAAACACATGAGACAATAAGGTGGATGGGGTACAACAACAGAATACAGCATCAGCTTCCACTCTTGTCAGCCAAGAACAATAACCTGAGCCTGTCATGGGCTCACAAAATATAGACAGAAGACAGATTTTTTTTTCTCCCAATCTTCAATGTCTGATGATTATCCTCTGATATTTCTTATCAAAGATGTTTCAGACTGCAGACTCTTGTGTGAAATTCCTAGGATTGGGTCAACAACCTTAAACACTCAAAGAGCCATTTGGACAGCGTTGTGACGCATACAGTGTTTTGAGTAACAAAAAAATTAAACAAGTTTTATTTTAATGTTACAAGATCATCATAATATTAAAATTTCCAAAGTAATAGGGAGCTGCAGCAGAGGGATGAAAGAGCCACACATGCGGCTCCGGAACTGTGCGTTGCCGACCTCTGCCCTAGGGGATTAGAAGTTTCTGAAATACTCAAATCCATCTGATGCCAACAATCATGTTAATCACAGAAATCACATTTCCTTCCCATTTTGATGTTTGATGTAAATGTTAAAGATCTTGACCTTTATCTGTATGATTTTGTGCAAGGGCTGCTGCCACATGATTGACTGAGTAGATAACAGCATGAATGTGCAGGTGTATAAAGATGTTATAAAGAATGGAAGGAAGATAAGTGTATCTATATTCAGATTAATCTAAAGTGGGCATGTGTTCAATAAAAGTGTTTTTCTCCATAATTAAATATGAACCCCACATCTGTGCCTATGGAAATTGGAAATGCCAGCTCTCAGTTTGGATTGTGAAGTACGAATTCACAAAATTCTAATGATAAGCTATGATCATCTAGAGTTGTTCAAAAGCTTTTCATTTATTCGTTGTGGTTGTTTTTTTTTTTTACAATTAATTTATCATATTTGCTTGTACATGCTCACAATATTTTTCAAATGGATTTAAATGGTTAAATTTCCCCAAAATATAAACAAAGAACCACTATGTTCCTGAACAGGCAGTTACTAAGAATGCATGAATAAACATAGCATGCTACTATGCAGGAGATCACATTCATACTTGTATAGTAGTAGTAATAGTTTAAAACATTATTTGTTTAAATAATATATTTGTATTTAGTTACATCAATAAAAGAAGAGACTAATTCCAGACAGGATAACTACTGGTGCTAGGCTTTAAGACACTACTTTAAACTGCTTTTTTGAAATTAGAGTAATCTTCCTTATGTTGCTGCAAGATAAAATTCACTTTCGTCTCAATAGCTATACTGTGCATGGAGTGATTCCCCCTCTCAGTAATTGAATTGATCCAATTAAACCTTCCTGATAGGACTTTATCTCCTGGGCAGTAACATGAACACAAGACATATTGAGTATGAAACAGAATAGAAGAAAGGTCCTATGGTATGACCAGATCCTAGAGGAATGCAAAATGTTGCCAGCACCTCTTCTGCTCAGTTTCTCATGTCAATATGACTAAAAGTCAAGCTTTGCTGACCCAGTTTAGCTGCTCAGTCAGAGGGGCTTATCCATGATAGTGTATCAGGCCCTTCAAATGCCCCCATCCTGGTTTCATTTCTGTATTAGATTGCTTTGACAGTTTCTTGCAGCGGGTGAAAGCAATAAGCTGATGCTCAATATCTCCCTGTGCATCCTGGCCTAGTCACCTCTCTCATCCTCGCCAACCTGCCATCACGTCTTTGATCTCTCTACCACTCTCTGCCACCCATATATCTACCACATATAAAACATGCTGCCTTCCTTAAACAAAGCAGCACTTGTTTCACATACTTAGGTGTTAATACCAAGATTAGGTTGTTTGGAACTTTTTAATGTTTAACATTTTTCAGTGCAAGAATGTGTTTAGAATGTGACTATAGGATATCAAAAGTTGTATTGTTTGCAGTATGGAAACAATTCTAGACAGTCACCCAAAAATATATACAACTTGTGTCTGAATAAAACATAACAATCTTAAGTAAGACATGATTTGCCATAAACCACCCTTGGTTTATTTAAATAGATAAGTACACCGGTTACTATACATGTAATTAAAAACTTAAAATATATTTTTTTATTTCCACATATGGACAAGGCTGCATGGGGGCTTAGAGGTTAGCACTGTCGACTGGCACCTTCAAGTTCCAGGTTTGATTCCCACCTGGGGTCTGTTTGTATGTTCTACCCATGGTTGAGGGGTTTCCTCTGGGTGCTCTGGTTTCCTCCCAGAAGTTATAGATTTAAATTTGTGCAATGAGCTTTTAGGTTAAGCAGAAGTGCTCTGTTACTGCTTATAAACGTTGCTGCATCACAGCTACTGAGATTACACCTGAACTCGGGTGTTACCTGACAATGTTTCCATTTTTGTCCATTTTCTGTTAATTTTCTCTCTCTCTCTCTCTCTCTCTCTCTCTCTCTCTCTGCTTTTTGCATTAGTTGTCTGCTCTTCTGTCTGTGGCTGTCCATTTCCATCTGAATTCCAATGTCAATCTTCATCAATTAGGCTACAGGATTTAACCAATGGAATGGCCAGGACTTGACCAAAGAGGCAGGACTATGAGTTTTTAAAGTCCCTAATTGAGAAAGGTCCATTGAAGGCCTCTGGGAGCCTTGTTTGGTGCTCCTTTCCACCCATGTACTAGCTCAATTGGTTTGTGGACGTACTGTACATTCCATCATGTAGTTTTTGGACTGTCTAAACACACCAGGATATAGAGCAAGTGCCACCCCTGAAATATTTGGATGTCCTAGCATAGTGTAAGGAGGTAGCTTTCGTTTGATTAGCAGTCAAGTTAGCTACTTGGAATACAGTGTAGTATAGTTGATTTTCCTTTTTGTTCATTAGTTCGGCACTGTCCATATTATCTATCCTAGGTGAGACTAGTTTCCCTGTGTCTTGGTTTTGATGTCCACCCTGATTATATGGTCTGCACATGTTAATTTTTGTAAATAAACACTGACCTACACTTGTCCTTCTCACCCAGTCACTCTGGCATTTTAAATTGTTACTGATCCTGCACTACGCTAGGCCCTAAAGTTGGGGCTCGTCCGGGATTTTCCTGGACTGGACGGGAAAGAATAGAATGGGTTATTGTTGTGTATACTATGTGGACCAGAGGACGTGGCCTCCTTTCTTTTTCTTCATGATCAAGGGATAAGGCCCATGACAAAGAGGCTAAAGAAAAAGTAGAGCGGAGATGCAGTTTAAAATAGCTGTGCTATCAAAAAATTTTGATGATTACTTCACAGACTGCTGCTTGTTTACTCAACTTCCATGTCCTCCTCATCTCTGCAATGGCGAACTCCACCTGTACTGCATCAAAGGCAAGTCTGCTCGTTCTACTCCATCCACCACCTGTTTTGATGCGAGTAAGAATGTTGTGTTGGTTCCCCCCTACCAAGAACCTGAGATGGATGCTTATTTTGATGTGTTTGAGTGCCTAGCTATAGACTTAACCTGGCCTAAAGGTGACTGGCTGCTACTGCTGTACTGTAATTTAGTAGGAAAAAAGCGTGAAGTGTGCTCTTCACTATTTTTATAGGAGAGCTTACAGTATGAGCTAGTAAATGCTCATGACTGCTTATGAGTTGGTCCACGTAGCCTACAGACAAAGGTTTAGAAATCTTAAGAAAGACACAGACATTTGTAGAGTTTGCAGGACAGAAAGAGACCAAGTTGAATACATTGTGTTTGGCAAGCAATGCAGATTTTGACTCTTTACGGGAGCTGTCTCTGCTTGAGGATTTAAAGAAATGTTTTCCTGATCAGGTAGTGGTATACCTTATTTAAAGGAAAGTTTAATTAATTTCCCGAAGTGCTGTGCTAGCTAATGAGTTTGTGCTGATACATAAGAATTTTTACTAACAGACAAAGGTAGAACATACTTTACCAACTGATCGACCAAGGCCAAGACAATTCAGCTTAAGCGACAAGGCTTCCCGTCTAGCTCCTCTGTGGGTTTTTATTGCCATAAGCCTGGCCAGTTGATTCCAAACTATGCAGTTTTAAAAGGGAAACAGGATAAAAAGCAAAGCAATAGTCAGTCCCAAGGCACTGCTCTGGTTAATACGCTTACTCTTTCTTCTGCTGAGAAAGATGATGCCAAGGCATCTCTTGATGCAAGTTATCTGCCGTTTTGTAACAGATGGAGCTTTTTCATTGGTAGGTCGTGAGAAGACCCCAGCCTTTTTTTAAATCCTTAGTGACACAGGGGTAACCCCGTCATTTATTTTTGCTTAAGTTTTATCATTTTCAATGTAAAGGGATATAAATGCGTTCCTCTGCAGTATATTTCCTTGCACACCAGTCTTGGAAGTTCTGGAGAGTCCCGCTGACTGTTCCGTACCAGATGAACTGCTACGTTAGCACCCCACAGTTTTCCATGCATGTGTAGTGACACATGCTAAAGCTTGTCTCTTGGAAGACAGAGCTCACCTATTTGACTCATTTCTTGCTGAGACTGTTGTAGTAGAGCCATATGTTTTTACTTTTACTCCTACTTATTCTGTGGAATTATTGTCTAGTAGGCAGGACAAGAAAAATCTATGGATGTTAAGTTTTCTAAGTTTTGCAGTTCATTGAAGCTCAGAAGCCTGACTAGTCTGGAAAATGTTTTTTTTTTTTTTTTTTTAAGCACTTATAAAATTCTTCACCACTTTTGGTTTGCCTTAGGTTGTTCAGACAGATAGAGGATTTTTTTTTTCCTAACAGTTTTATATGTCATGAACAAGCTTAATAGAGCTCACAAGGTGTCTAGTCCATATTACCTTGAGACTCTTGAGAGATTGCCTCAGTCTTTGATGTCTATGCTCTGGAAGTATTGCTTATAAACAGGAAAGACTAGGATAAGTTCTTTCCACTTGTGGTGCTCGTAAAGCATTAGGGGAGTCTCAAACTCATATTAAGCAACTCTGACAGAAAGCCGTTCCCAGAAAATTCTACCTGGTGATCAAGTAATGGTTTTACTGCCAATTTCTAGTTCATGTCTTTCTGCAAAATATTCTGGTCTATATCTAGTTAAAGAAAAACAGTGACATTGATTATCTGTACTCCTGACTAAATGCAAGCATTTTGTTTGTTGCATCAACATGCTAAAAGCTTTCCATGAATGTGAAAACACCACTTTTTATTGCTAAGCATAAGCAATTGTTCTATAACATATTTCCTGTTGGATTGGTAGTGGTACATGCCCGCAATGAAGAATTTACAGTTGATGACTCAGATGGGTTAGTGATACGATGCCACACAAACTTTGGACTTTTAAATTCTGAAATATTGTCCTTCACTTCTAGGTGGTTTTCTGGGATACCAGAAGGCAGACATTGAGAGCATAAAAAGAACCTAGAGTATAAAACAGCTTGCTTACTGTGTCAGTGTAACTAAAAGAGTGGTCGTAAGCCAGTGGGTTAGCCCAGCCTAAATATCTATTGGAACATGGGTTAACCAAGTCAAGTTGTAGCTCATGGAGATCACCTTGTTTACTTCTGCCGATGATCATTCATATCAGCTGTGTACAGATTACTGAAATGTTAATGCAGTTACAGTCCCTGGTTCCTAAACCCTACCTAGAATAGAAGATTGTATAGATAATGTTTGTTCGGCCCATTTTGTTGCATGTTTGGACATGCTTAAGGAATATTGGGAGGTGCCACCACCTTCTCGGACATCTGTGATTTCTGCTTTTGTTACCGCTGACAGTTTCTTGCAATACAAGGTTATGCTCTTTGGACTTCAAAATACTCCTGCAACATTCCAGTGGTTTATTGATATTCTCCTGACAGAGGTTCCAAACTGCTCAGCTTGTTTAAATGAGCTTGTTGTTTACACTAATAAGTGACCAACTCATTTATCTGTACTGGAGATGATTTTAGAAGACTAGAACAAGCCTCTCTAGCACTAAACGTATGTAATTTCGCCCAGGAAACTGTTATCTTTCTTGGACAGTAATCTCCAGTGGATGCCAAGGTAACTGGCATTTAAATTTTTCCTTTACCCTCCACTGATTGTGAGCTATGTACATTTCTTGGAATGGCAAGTTACTACTGTAGTTTTAATTGAAAAGATCTTCTAAAGTTGTGATTTCTCTTACATATTTACAGAGCCCATCCAAATCCATTGTCTGTACTCCAGATTATCAACATGCTTTTGACAGTGTGAAGGCTACATTATGTAATTGTAATGACCAATACTTGCAGCCCCAAATTTTTCACGGCCTTTTGTACTCAAGGTTGATGCAAGTGCTGTAGAAGCTGGAGCTGTTTTATTGCAGAAAGGTGCATGTGAAATTGGCTGCCCAGTTAGAGTTATTTCTTACTTAAGCGTAACAAACATCAGCTGAAATACTCTACAGTAGAACAGGAAGCCTTAGCATTACTATTGGCTTTGCAGTTCTTTGAAGTCTGTGTTGGGTCCAGGGTGCTACTTGTTATTGGGTATACTGACCATAAGCCACTGGTGTTCTTGTCCTGCATGTACAGTACAATTGGAATCAAAGACTTATGAGACTAGTTTTCCTTGTGTCTTGGTTTTGTTGTCCATCCAGTTTATATGTTCTGTACATGTCAATTTCACTATCTATAAATAAACACTATAACCTACTGTACACCGTATGCCCTTTTTCGCTTAGTCACCCCAGCATCTTAAATTGTTATTGCTCCTGTACTACCCTAGGCCCTAACTTTATGGGAGCACTACAATGGGTTACTGTCTGTGTTGGGATTCTATGAATGTTCTCCCAGTGTATGCCTGAGTTAGGGTTATTCAGGTTCCTTAACCCTCAAAAAACAGCCCTGTATATCTGGGTCCACAATGACCTGGACCAAGATCAAGAGGCTAAGATAAAGAGTTCAGGATATCATGCTGGAAGGAAGCATTATAGAACCTGCTAGCAGTAAGCAAAATAATTTCCTCAAGCTGCTTGGTGTAATAATCCTGCTGCAAAAAAAAAAAAATACTCTTGGATATCAGCCCATTAAGCAGATAGATATAATGTTCTGAATGTTCTCATGACATGACATGACTATGGGATTCCTCCCTAAATTATTACAAAGACATCTAAATATAGGTAAAGTAATGGAAACATTGCCCTAAACAGATGTATGTAAAGGTTAATATTACTTCTCTCAAAAGGAAATCTAACACAGAGCGTTGCAGAAGATTGTGTTTTTTCCCAGTAAGCTGTCTAAACTGCAGTATAGAGTATGAACAAACTGGGAAGATTATATAAAGGAAGGAAGATGTAAAAGAGTCAGGAAAGAAAACAAAGTAATATGTGTTGAAAATATAAACCAAATGAAAAAACACGCAAAAGCAGATCTTAATGGAGGTGACCGAACTGTACCATTGTAGCTGAATTATTATTTTTTTCTTTGATTACTGTATACTGTACCGTTTCAGCTGAATGAAATTGTATATGTATACAAAAAGATAAATAGAAACCAGCACTGCAGTCGACCAAAGAGGAGCAAAAGCAGAGGTTGGAATATTGGGTGAATGTGATATCCAGTAAGAAATCATGATTTTGCATTGGCCAAAAATATGATGCTAGAACTTTCGTCTGGTGCCGTTCTAATAAAATATCCAAAGGTGATTATTTTTCTCAGATAATCTAATTTCCTCTCATTCATGATATAGGGCAGCATGTCAGGGAAAAGATAAAGGAAGATGGCAATCATTACCTCAACAGTCAGCTTTCTAAGAAATTGTGGAAAACTAATTCTCATTCCAATGACAAAAAAATAGGTTTGCTGCTGGTGAAGTCATTTCTTGACAAAGCTCCATCCTAGTCAACCACTATTCGAGTGGTTAGAACCAGTTTGACCACTTTATCCCTAAGTAAGCGTTTTGTTTGTAGTGCTGCCATAAATTTTGCCAGGGGGTTTAGTATTGTAGTTTTGGCAGTAGACTAGTAGCTGTAACATGAAGTCAAAAATCATCTGTTGCACAATAAAATTAATTTCATATCTCCATGCTTATGAATAACCTATACTTACATATGATCAAAATTTTAAGCAATTCAGTTAAGAGAGGAAGGTTTTTTTAGTATATTAACCTAATTTTATATATACCAAAACATGGACACATTAAATAATACTTTTGTACCAAGACACTACAGTAACAGTTTTTATAAGGAAAAACAATGGTCTGTTGTTACCCTATATAAATGAAAGTTATGTTGGCATTTGGTTATGTTTTTCTCAAATCAGAAGCAGAGTCATTTTAGTTTCCACCCAGCTAAATTTTGACCACGCACAAACTGTGCTTGATAAAAAAGGTCTTAATATAGTGATGGCATTCAGTTAGTGAGGTCAAATGCAACCAAACTTTCACACATAGGTTTCACATGAGACTATTTTGTGACAAACAGAAAGTCACTTGGGAGGAAATTGATCATATACAGAAAAAAAAATCTTTTTAGATGCCATTTTATTTATCATTACTTTAAAATTATAAGCAGTGGAAAAGAAAGAAAATAAAAAGAAAATAAAACAAAGGGTTTCATTTTTGCCCTAATCCACACCAATCCATCCATGCAATGGCCTCTGCTCTGGTGCTGTTGCTCCAACTATGCAAAATCTTTATCCAAGGTAAAGCTTGGCACAGTCCATTAATAAAAATGGAAAAACAAAATGGTCAGTTATTAGGTGTAGAGCATTTATTGCACACCATGGAGCAAAAGACTAAAAGAAGCTTCATTCCTCCCATCTGAGGTAAGACAATTCCAGGAAAGAGTACAATGTGGACATGGCTGAACTGCGAGCTACTGACTACCATGAGGTAAATAGACAGTCTTTCATGCCCAAAAAAGGGTATAAATCCAAACGTTGAATGGCTTAGATGACAACATGAATTATCAGTTTAAAAGGGCAATAAAATACAACAGCAGTCAATAAACAGTTACATTACAGTGGTTTAGTAAGTGCCAAGACTCTTGGTCACATGAAAGACTGTTCTCTAGAGATCTTAGAAAAATCTGCAAAAAACAATAAATTTTTCTGCCCTGGGATTTACATTTAAGCATAGTCCAAAATAATTAAGTGAAATTCCATTTCAGTCATAACATATAGTCAAGTTCCTATAGTAAAGGATTAAACATGGATTTAGGACTTATTGTATTCATTATCTGGCGATAAACTGATTTGTTGTTTAATCAGGTAACTTTCTGCAATGTCTGCTAATGTTTGGCAGCGATATTGACATCTAGCATTCATTCTGCTATCTGCAAAGATACCCTGCAACTGTACGTGTGTTGGTCTACTGTGTATATTTTGAAACAAGAAAAATAGGCAATGCATTGCTGCTATCAGTCATGTCAATTCAATTACGGTAATGTTGCATGCAGCACTAATTGGTTGACTTCCTTATAATCAATGTATAATTAGTGTTATGATCAGGATGCTTTCGATCTGGATAAACAGGCAACATTTGAAGTAAATCATTGCTCCTCTGTCATCATGGGACATCTTGGCTGCACCTCTGGGCAGTCTGCAGCACTGACAGAACATGACTAAAAGCATACCAGCTCATCTTAAGCAGATCAACCGTAATGAAAAATCTCTGTCGCAGGCGCTGAGTGAATTGGCCTCAGTACCACATCACTGTCGGACGCCCATCGACAGGTCAGTCAGCAGATGTGTGTATTGACAAATTCTTACAAGTGTGTTCTGTGATCAATGATTGAGACTGGCTCCTCATGGAGACGAAACACAAAACGCTCATTTCAGTTTTGTTACACAGGGACCGAAATAGCATCACTCTTTTGTCCTCAAACAGATTTATAAACATTGTAACTAAATGAACAGTCAGCTAAATGGACCGTACGCACATTATCAGCTTACTGTATAATTGTAACTAGATTTATCATTCACTGCCCACCCAGTACGTATCTGTATCCAAATTATGAACATTTCTACGACATATAAATTTGTCAAACACAAATGCATGCTGCATGCTTTTATAAATAATGGGTAAATGCATTTATGCAGTGTTTAGTACTAATGGCTTAGAATGTATCTTAAAGGTTGACTGTATAAGTCAACACTTGATGAGGAAGTAGTGCTTAACATATTTTTTGTTACATGCCTTATGATTGGTTATGCCGAATATTAACTTGTGCTTGACAAAATGTTAGGTCCACATCAAACTGAACTTCATAAAAGGTTATCACATTGCAACTTTAACTGTTTTGATCTAGTATGATGTGTGTTGTTCACTTATCTTTGTTCCAAATTAAGCCATTAATATATTATAATCGTTTTATATGAGATGAATGTAATGTAATGGTTATGAATGTACTATAAAAGATCTATGTTCGATGGTTGTTTTCAAGAATGATCACATCTGTCATAACGAATACACTTAGCAATATTTTGCATGAGAAAAAAACTGTGATGGCATAAAAAAAAAACTCACCACTAATAACAAAACAGCACTAATTATATTACAGGAGATAAACTGTCATGGTGACTCATGACAACATAAGAAATCTTCCATAACATGTTTACATTTCGTTCCAAAAATGTGTCAATACAATATTAAAGCTATGCTTTCATAAATTATGATATAAAAAAGACAGACTGTTTGAATATCAAGTCACAGCATATTTGTGCATTTGTGTGTATTTGTGTGTCTGTGTGTCAAACCGTTGCTATTTATATCCTGTTTAGTAGCTACAGGCAACAACCACCATCTGTATTAAGCACAGCGAGATGCTGGCATTAGCCAACATAGTCAGTGAAAAGAAAAAGAAATGCACAAATATCAGCACATACAAGCGCATAAACACCGAAACACAGGCAATGAATTAGGATTAATGAGTGAGAAACAAAGTGAATTGTTTCCAAGTGAATTAGATTACAAATCAATAAAAATCACTTCAGTGATTCATCAGACTGCAACCTTTTACAGAAGATTAATTACCCAGATATTAGTTACAAATGTGTGAGAAGAGAGTGCACAGAGGCTGCTGGCAGATCAACACCACATTTTAACAACATTACAAAAATTGCTGTGATCGCTCCTGAATTCAATTATTGTACGAGGTTCCTGTGAAGCACAAGCTGCAGAGTCGCAAGCCGTCTACAGTTAGACCATTCGCTTTATGCATGGGCTATTTATACAGTGCCTGCTATTAATAGACATGTCCCTCATGCACATACTGCTGAGCTCTCCTACTGCAGGCCTGCGGTACGCTCTGTTCAAACACACACACACACACACACACACACACACAAACACACACACACAGCTGCAGTACTCTCTATATAAAAAAAGCAGGAAAATGAAACAGAAGGACAGGGATAAAGACTGTAGAAATCGAGAGCTGGATACAAAGCAAAGAGAAAGCTCGTCGACAGCTAAAGGGTGCTGCATCTGTTTCACTGGAACCTCTTCAGCATTTTTTCGCCTTTGAAGAGTAGATCAGGTATCCCACTGACAGCACTTCATTACCCACAGGATTCTCCATGCCTTTCTGAGCATCTCAGTTAAGGCTTGCCACACTTCCCAATGCCCTTGATCTACCCCCTGAGGGAAAGAATTTACCTCCAATTGTAAGTGCAACCACATCCCTTTTGAGCAAGTGCTGCTGCTTAGGACCTGCCTGCATCATGAACAAACAGTTCAACACACAGAATACCAAGAGTGAAGGTAAAGTGCCAGCACTCACACATGATCTAACAGCCACATTAATAAGGCAAGTCTGTAATGCGACAGAAAAACAAAGCACAGAACACACATATCAGTATACATAATTCATTTTATCCATGTTATGGAGAGAAATGTATATATTTCTTAAAGTATCTTATTATTTTATATAGAAGCTTGATTTTGACTTCTATACTCGACAAAAGATTGACACTATCACACATGTTCACAGCATAAAATATGCAAGCAGATTAGAAATTATAAATCATAAAAGAGTCATTCATCTTCAGGAACAGCTATAATCCTGGTCAGGGTCACAATAGATCCAAAGCCTGTTTTGTAAACACTTAATCATATAAGACTAACCCTGGTTGGGACTAGTCTATATAAGGGAAACTCACACACATTCACACAATGGAATGGAATGGAATGTAAGGTGTTAATTTACCTAGGAGGTGGGAAGGAAGGAAAAAAATACACACGGACAGTAACTCGAACTCAGGACTGACCCTGGGACCTTGGAGCTGTGAGGTGGCAGCACTACCTGCTGCTGGTGTATTGAGATTACTGTTCCAATAATACAAATCAGGAGAATTTGCTATGACAGTGCACATACTGACTAACAACTAGACATCAAAGCAAAGCTATTAGAGTAAACATTGTTTTTCTTAATTTTATTTCATTTTAAAGAGAGAGAATGATGCCACTGACTGGTATTCCATCCAGGGTGTATTACTGCCTCACACCCAGACCTAGAATAAAGTGTTAACTAAGATAGAATGAGAGATAGAGACAAAAAGAAGAAATCAAAAATAAGGATGACTGCTTGAGGGCTGAAACTTTGATGCTAACTTAAGAAACCTCAATATGAAGGAGCTTCTTTCATTATTACCATTAATATTTATTAGAAGACGAGCTCTTTGCTTAGTATCTATACCTTGAGGGCCTCCAAACTGCCCTAAAAAAAAAACCCTTCTAATTTGTGTTTTCATATTTAACTACATATTTAGAGAGCAATTACATAGAGATACTGTATTGTTCTGACATTTCTGATATCGTGGTGCTTTTTTTTCTCTCACCAGTTTGGTGAAAGTACTTTGAGGAAGTTTTAACGTGACAAATGCTAAAGAACTGAACTGAAAGTCGTTAAAGAACTGAAAGTCCTTACCCAATTTGACGGATATAAAATTAGCGACATGTCGGGTGGAACTTCATCTTTAATTATTGCAACATGTATGCGTATGGGATGGGTGGTGTTACACAACTTCTACTTTTTATTTAAAAAGGAATGTAGCAGGACAAACCAGTCCTGCTGCAGATAATTGTCTGTATTTTACAGTGTTTTACAGTGCAGAAAAAAATGATACGTTTATACTGGATAACATATGGTCAACTTTGCTATAAAAGAGTTATAGTAATATGTATTTTTTCTCAATTATTTTAATTGAAATAAAACTATTACAATCAAACTGTAACTGTTAAAGGTTAAATGTCCTTAAGATCTATTTTGTTGTTGTTGTTGTTGTTATTGTCAGTGAAAATGATTTTACAGAAATACGGTGTGGGGCAATAAAGGTTTCAAAGTCAACTTTGCTGATACTGCATGAAATACATCATACAAATAACAAATCATAACACATTTTGTACAGAGTGATCCTGTATTTTTAAATGCTCGTGAGCCAACCTTGATAGCGAATGACAAGGTATTGTCTGTTATTATTCTGCCATCTGGTGGCGGATGTGAAAATACCCCAAAGATTCATAACGGCACTCTACCAGCAATAATCTATTACTGGCAAATGCCACATTAACATAAAACTATTGCATATCTTTGTAGGCATGGAGAGAGGGCGAGAAAGAGAGATAATTAACCCAAGGAGCTCCCTGTGAGAATACACTGCAGTACATTTACTTTTAACTGTTTTCCTAGTTAGCTATTTGGCTTTAGGTAAGAAAATATTTAAATTTTAAACAAAATATGCTGTTTATGATACTGAAGAATCAACACAATGATGGGTGGGTGCCTCTGTTTAATCAGAGTTAACCAGCTGAGACAAACAAAAATAAACTGAGACTGTATCCTGTACTCCATAACACAGATAGACCCTATAAACCCTGGACAGACTGCCTATTAGTTGTGCACACATGCACACATTACACACTCACTTACTCAAACCCACCAAGTATGGGGAGAGCATGCAAACTCCACGCACACAGACCCGAGCCATAAGGTTGATATATTATGTGCAGACACAGACTCCAGCAGGACTAGCCATAATCGCATAACTAAAGGTTCTTCAGAGGTCTTGTCGAGTCAGTGTGTCAGTGGTTAATGGTTCTGAGCTGTTTGGAGGCACAAGAGGACATACAGAATATTAGCCAAGTGGTTTTAATAGTATGGCTAATCGATATATCTACACAGTCCTATGGCAAATTTTAGACACCCCCTTTTTTTTTTAACAGTGTTATAACTATAACAGAGTTATACTAATATGTATTTTTCTGTCAATTATTTTAATTGAAATAAAACTATTACAATCAAACTGTAACTATTGTAAGTTAAATATCGTTAAAATCTATTTTGTTGTTGTTGTTGTTGTTGTTGTTGTTGTTGTTAAAAAGATTTTACAGAAATACAGTGTGGGGCAATAAAGGTTTCAGAGTGCATCAGAAATCAAAAATAGTTTTTGGGGTTTGTGTGGCAAAGTCCTGTTTGAGTTCTTCTGTGCCCTGGTCTATTCATTTAGTGTCAAAAAATTGTGTGCTGTTGTTAAAAGCAATACCAAAACACATTGAGAGTACTGTAAGTGCAAGAAAAAGAGGAACTACACCGACTCATATAAAGGCTCTTAGCTAATGACAGGACACATGATAAATTGTAGTAGGTCAAAGGGATGAAGATCAGATGAAATCACTTTAGCAAGAGGTCTTCCATAGAAGGATATGTATAAATAGCTAAAAGTTTCAGGAATCAGTTGGGCTATGTATAAGTGTGACTGTGTACATGCATGAGAGAAATCAGGAAGTAATGATTTACAGTCTACTGTACTTCTACATACAAGAAAGATGCATACTGAGAACAATAGTTCATTTCAGACATTTTTGTACAAATTCACACTTTACAGTTACACTGCCCAGGCCATAGAAAAAGCTTTAATATTTAATCTAAGACATGGGACAGCCCATGCAGATAGGCGTCACCTGGCTTGCCCCTCAGAGTAGCAGCCCACGGGGCTCCAAGAGGGTAAGTGATGCCTGCGCTGCAGCTCACCACAGACGGGGTCACCCTAGGAAGGGGGGGGGGGATGATTTGCGGCCCAAAACTCAGGACCCCACACCCCACTGTTTAAGACGCCGGAGAAAGCGAGAGAAAGTGAAAGAGAGAGCGGCACGCATCAGTTCAGCGTGCGCGCTCAGCTGTGCACAAAACACAAACCCCTCGCTCTCCCATAAATCCTCGGTAAGGGCGAAGGCCTAAAAGTTTTTTTCCTGTCCATTCTGTTTACTTTGTGTTTACAGTTTTCATTTGTTTCCTTTTTTTAATTTAAGTTTCTTAATTAATAATCCCATGCTATCTCCAAACGGGAAGGTCTTCCCGTGCGTATCACAAGCACTTTCACACCCTCATATTTCCTTTCACCCTCTCTATAGCCCAGCATAAGGGCTCTTATAATTAAAAAACATTGCATGGTGCGGCTCTCCATAACGCACCACGTAACAGTTGCAAAGCAGCTTTACAGAAAAAAAAATAGAAATTAGGTAAAAAAGTGTGAGGAAATGTGTAGAAATTATACACACTTCTTCAGCACATTTCAAAGACTTTTAATACGGTTAAATAAGGTCAGAATTCTGTGGTGGCAGTTCTAATGTAAAAAAAAAAAAAAGAAAATGTTTTGACACTTGTAATGATTGCAGGTCTTGTGACTTAGCTGTTAAATAAATGAGAAGCTACTTAATGCGACAGTTAAAATTTTTTAGCCGGAGCATTAATTCCCTGCAGTAATCCTCCAGTTATAGGCTCGTAACTATTTACTTATTGAAAACCAAGTTGTGACTGATTTAGGGGGGCAGGCAGTGTATAATCAATTTCTGAAACATGAAGGATATATAACATTTGAATATCACCCGTGGACAAAATTGTTGGTACCCTTCGGTCAATGAAAGAAAAACTCACAATGGTCACAGAAATAACTTTAATCTGACAAAGTAATAATAAATAAGAATTCAATGACTGTTAACCAATGAAAGTCAGACATTGCTTTTAAACCATGCTTCAATGGAATTATTTTTTTTTTAAATGAACTCATGGAACAGGCCTGGAAAAAAATGATGGTACCCCTAACTTAATAGTTTGTTGCACAACCTTTTGAGGCACTCACTGCAATCAAACGATTCCTGTAACTGTCAATGAGACTTCTGCACCCCTCTGCAGGTATTTTGGCCCACTCCTCATGAGCAAGCTGCTCCAGTTGTTTCCGGTTTGAAGGGTGCCTTTTCCAGACAGCATGTTTCAGCTCCTTCCAAAGATGCTCAATAGGATTGAGGTCAGGGCTCATAGAAGGCCACTTTAGAATAGTCCAATGTTTTCCTCTTAGCCATTCTTGGGTGTTTTAGCTGTGTGTTTTGGGTCATTGTCCTGGCCAGCACATTTGTCTCTAGAATTCCTTGATAGTCTTGAGATTTCATTGTACCCTGCACAGATTCAAGACACCCTGTGCCAGATGCAGCAAAGCAGCCCCAGAACATAACAGAGCCTCCTCCATGTTTCACAGTAGGGACAGTGTTCTTTTCTTAATATGCTTCATTTTTCCGTCTGTGAACATAGAGCTGATGTGCCTTGGCAAAAAGTTCCATTTTTATCTCATCTGTCCATAGGACATTCTCCCAGAAGCTTTGTGGCTTGTCAACATGTAGTTTGGCATATTTCAGTCTGGCTTTTTTATGATTTGTTTTCAACAATGGTGTCCTCCTTGGTCGTCTCCCATGTAGTCCACTTTGTTTCAAACAACGACGGATGGTGCGATCTGACACTGATGTTCCTTGAGCATGAAGTTGACCTTGGATCTCTTTAGAAGTCTTTCTGGCCTCTTTTGTTACCTTTGGGATTATCCGTCTCTTTGATTTGTCATGAATTTTCCTCGTGCGGCCACGTCCAGGGAGGTTGTCTACAGTCCCATGGATCTTAAATTTCTGAATAATATGTGCAACTGTAGTCACAGGAACATCTAGCTGCTTGGAAATGGTCTTATAGCCTCTACCTTTAACATGCTTGTCTATAATTTTCTTTCGAATCTCCTGAGACAACTCTTTCCTTCGCTTCCTCTGGTCCATGTTGAGTGTGGCACATACCATGTCACCAAACAACACAGTGACGACCTGGAGCCCTATATATAGGCCCACTGACTGATTACAAGATTGTAGACACCAGTGATGCTAATTAGTAGACACACCTTGAATTAACATGTCCCTTTGGTCACATTATTTTCAGTATTTTCTAGGGGTACCATCATTTTTGTCCAGGCCTGTTCCTGTTTAGAGTTTATTTTTTTAAATAATTCTGTTGAAGCATGGTTGAAAAGCAATGTCTGACTTTCATTGGTTAACATTCATAGAATTTTTTATTATTATTATTTTTGTCAGATTAAAGTTATTTACATGACCATTGTGAGTTTTTCTTTCATTGACCGAAGGGTACCAACAATTTTGTCCACGTGTGTATATAAATATTCTATATAAAGAGGAAAAAGACGAAAGTAGATTTTGAGCAATATAAGCAAAAAATGACACTTAATGTAAAGGGATTTTGTAAAATAGAAATTTCATCAGTGCAAAAATAATGTCAGGTGAGATAATCAGCTGATAAGTAGCTTATATATGGATTGTGATCCGAGATGAACGCAATGGGAAACAAACAAAGTATCTAGCAAAATCTTTGGAATTGCTACATCTTATCCAACAGAAAATACAAATAAAACATACTGCTTTAAAATAACAATGTAAATTTTAGATATTGCTAAGCAACATAGGACAACAACAACAAAAAAGGAACTTGTAGGAGCTTGCTAATAAGATACATAAATAGTTCCGAATAATCCCGGATCATTATCTGTATAAAGTTTGTGTGCTATGTGAATGGCTTGTTTGAAGCAATGTGTAGGTGGTACTTCTGCTAAGTTTACCACAAGATGAAAAGACTGGCCTTTTTTATTCCATGATGTTCATAGTTTCAGATTGTTTCCGTGTCATAGGGGAAAAAATCAGGAACTGGTGCAAACCACACTATTCATTTTAAGATATTGATAAACACTGTTAACCAGATAGAATATGTTTGTTAAAGTCATTGTAAGTGTATCTTTCTTTTCAATTTATGTGTAGAGTAAAAAGGGTTTCATCTTGTTGTCCTATTTTCTTTTCCCTGACCTGGGTAGACCACAAGTCTGAGAAAAAGAAGGATTTCTGCCTTAAAAATGACTGAAAAACATTAATGTGCAGTAATCTACGAAGGTACACTTTTTACACTGTTGTTTAAGTTAAGGTGTTAGAAAATTATTAATCTGCACTTTAAAGTGCAACATTTTAAACAGTATGTAACCTGTAATCTTGATTAAAGTCCCAGTTCCGGCTAAAGAGAAACTCATCATTTTGTTGATAGCAGATAGATCTAGCAGGGATTGATTTGATTTGGTCATTATGTGTTCTATGAGGTGGAAAAATCAGTATAATGAGAAAGGTGTTTAAGTTAATTTAAAGTCCAGATTTGTTGTTCGAGACTCAGATACAAAAGAGTTTGTTGGAATTTCAGTCCTAAATTACTGAGTGACTGAAGTCACAATCCATCAGAGAAAACTGCCTGCATCTGCCAAGTCCAAGACCATGTTCCTGGTCAAGTGAAACCATCCTCAGTCACCACGTGCCCATGCTCAGCAGTGAGCCATGGACCTCTATGTGATGAGAACTCTAACCACAGGGCAGGGCAAAAGTCCAGAGGATAAAAGGGGTTGGGATCTAGGATAACGGAATATGTGTAGCTCAACAGAGAGAGAGAACAGTTAGGTATGCAAACAGTCATGTAATGTATAAAGTGAATGTACGTTTTGTGCAGAGTACAAGCAAGGACAACGGCAGGACTACCTATTCCAGCATGAATAAAAGGAAGAGCCAAAAGGAAATACAAAATGAGGGCTCCCTGGGAAGTAAAGAAAATATTTTTGTTGTAGAGCAAACACACACTCCCCTAATGATCAGTTAGGGGAGTGTGTGTGTGTGTGTGTGTGTGTAGGCGTGGGGGGGGGGGATTTCGGATGCAGCATCTAAATATACCAGTTCACCATGACATGACGATGTGATTAGCTATTTTCTTTTACAGTATGTGTCTATTTTTTGTTTTGTTTGTTTGTGAGTATTTTAGTTGGTTTCTATATAATTTAGACCTTTATAGTGCAATCATTGAAATACATGGAAATTAAAAATTAGATAACTTTTTTCAAAGCTTTTTTTTTTTTTACCCCCCCCCAAATGCTTCTATTGTTGTTCTGTTAACATTTCAAATTAGGTCAGAAAACTTTTTGAAACTAGGAAATAAAACATTTAAGTGACAGTAACATCAGTCAGTTGTTATTTTTTGACATGATCATATCATAAGTCAAGGGTATTGACAAACATAATGTGCCTAAAATAATAATAATGAAAAAAAATCAGATCTTTCATGTCTTTATTGAAAACAATTCAATTCAATTTTATTTATATAGCGCTTTTAACAATTGACATTGTCGCAAAGCAGCTTTACACAATAAAAAGAAGTAAGTTTTTATGCAATGTGTATGAATCAAAATGATAAGATTGTCCCTGATGAGCAAGCCGAGGGCGACGGTGGCAAGGAAAAACTCCCTGAGATGGTAATAGGAAGAAACCTTGAGAGGAACCAGACTCACCAGGGAACCCATCCTCATCTGGGTGATAACGGATAGCAGAGAATGATCAGCATAATAATGTGTACTGGAAGTTCAGTGTAACAGGAGATGTGTTAAAATTTAAATTAAAAGGAGTCCAGTTTGTGCCTGGAGGCTCAGGTAGCCTGTAGTCCAGTCCTGAGCTATCAAACAACTGAAGTCACAGGTCCCCAGAGCATCAATCGATGATAGGACAGTCTTAATGGAAACCATCCCCAGCCACCATACGAATCCAGGCAGACCACACGGGGCATCCATGTGACGGGATCTCCAACCAGAAGCAGGACTCCAGGACGGGTTAGACGGCTCCAGAGGGCAGAGGGGTCTGGATCACTGGTAACTCAGGAGCGAACATGTATAGCTCGACAGAGAGACAGGGAGAGGGAAAGGAGAGAGGGAGAGAGAGAGAGAGCAGAATAGGAGAGAACAAGATAAGGAGAGATGGCAGTTAGGTCTGGTCACAGTCAACATGTATAAGGTGAATGTATATTAGTGCAAAGTGCAAGCAGGGACTCCGGCAGGACTAACTATAACAGCATAACTAAAAGGGAGGAGCCAGAAGGAAACACAAACATGAGGGCTCCCTGAGATGTAAAGCAACCAATCACCTCACCGTCAACAAACCTGAGTGAACAATGAGAGTGGGGAGGACAGCATCTAAACATACCAGTTCACCAGAATACTCTACGCCCATGAGTCCCCCAGATCTGCTCCTTTACCTAAGGTTAATCTATTTACAAAAATGCTTGGCTAAATAAATACGTTTTTAGCCTAGACTTAAACACTGAGACTGTGTCTGAGTCCCGAACATTAACAGGAAGACTATTCCATAACTTTGGGGCTTTGTAAGAAAAAGCTCTGCCCCCTGCTGTAGTTTTAATAATACGTGGTACTGACAGGCAGCCTGCATCCTTTGATCGAAGTAGGCGTGGCGGATCGTAAGACACTAACAGTTCACTCAAATACTGTGGCGCGAGACCATTTAGTGCTTTAAATGTCAAAAGTAGTATCTTAAAATCGATGTGAAATTTCACAGGGAGCCAATGCAGTGTAGATAAGATAGGGGTGATGTGCTTGTATCTTCTGGTTCTAGTGAGGACTCTCGCTGCTGCATTCTGTACTAACTGAAGCTTGTTTATACACCTAGTTGAACAACCAGACAGTAAGGCGTTACAATAGTCCAACCTAGAGGTGATAAAAGCATGAACTAGTTTTTCTGCATCATTTAGTGACAATATGTTTCTTATCTTGGCAATATTTCTAAGGTGAAAGAAAGCTATCCTGGTGATATTATCTACATGAGCTTCAAACGAAAGGCTGGAATCTATAATCACACCGAGGTCTTTAACTGTTGCACTTGATGGAACAGAAAGGCCATCTAAAGTTACAGTGTGATCAGAAAGCTTACTTCTAGCTACTTGTGGTCCTATGACTAGAACTTCTGTCTTATCAGGATTAAGCAGAAGAAAATTAATTAACATCCAATCTCGTATGTCCTGCACACACTGCTCAATTTTAGCAAACTGGTTTTTCCTCATCTGGTGTTGCTGAGACATAATTGTGTGTCATCAGCATAACAATGAAAACTAATACCATGTTTACGAATTATGTTGCCCAGAGGAAGCATGTAAAGGGAAAAAAAAAGCAGTGGGCCTAAAACTGAGCCCTGTGGAACACCAAACTCCACTTGAGAACATGAGGAATGGTCACCATCTAAATCTACAAACTGATAACGATCAGTCAAGTAGGATCTGAGCCACAAGAGGGCAGTTCCCTTAATTCCTACTACCTTTTCTAATCTGTGAAGGAGAATACTATGATCAATGGTGTCAAAAGCTGCACTGAGGTCCAGTAACACAAGTATAGTGACGCAACCCTGATCAGAGGCACATAGGAGGTCGTTTACTACTTTAACAAGTGCTGTCTCTGTGCTGTGATGAGGCCTAAATCCTGACTGATTGTCATGGGTCTAGCTGATTGTAGTTGCTAGACCGGCTGATGTTGCCATGGGCATAAAGGTAGGCATGAAGGCAGAGGGGTTCAACAGAGAGTCTTTTATTTAAACAAACAACTCAAAAACAGAACAAAGGAACTAAAACAACAAACTCAAACTAAGGCTCAGGAAAAACCACAGGAACAGGAAGGGATCTGAACACAGGGAACCAGGAGCTGACACAGGGAGCTGACAGAAGGACTAGGGATGAGGAAACATGGAGCCGGAGCTAACTAAAGACACAGAGGGGAACTAGAGACAGGGACTGGAGAGACAGGACTGGAGGCACAGAGACTGGAGAGACAGGGCTAGGGGCACAGAGACTGACAGGAACTAGACTAGCTGGGTTAGTGAGGTTAGTAGCTACATGTTGTACTGGGGACACTGGAGGCTGACCTAACCGAGTTAGTGGCTAATGGTGTTAGTACTGACCTAGGGGACCGGAAGACAAAAGGCAGGGCACACATGAGGCTATACCAAACTAGCAGCTAACCTACTAGTGACCAGAACCACTAGCAGTCAATCCCACTAGAGATTAGCCTACTGGAGGCTAACCCTACTAGGGGCTAACCCTACTAGCCATCAAGGCCAACTAGCGGCTAACCCTGCTAATGGCTAAGCCCTCATGTGGCTACACATACTAGGGAAAAGACCAGAAGACAAAACAGTACTTACACAGGACACAGGAGGAGACACAGCCTAACTACACAGTGAACAAAGCAGCTCCATGAATCCACAGACACAAGGAACATCAAAAAAACAAAACTAGAGCCCTCTGAAAACAAAGGTTACAAAACATAAACCAAATATAAACTTAAAGTAACACAAATGAATGCCCACATGATGGTAATACAAACAATCACAAACAATGCTCGACCCAGTTTCCCAGAACAAATTGCTATTTATAGAAGGTTTTAATGAGCCACCTCAGTTCAGGTGAGCCTCATCACCTGACTGAGGTGCCGTCTGGGAAACTGAGTCAGCCAACAGGAACTACACAGAAAGACAGACAGACATGAACAGTGACCTCTAGTGGAGGTTCCTAACACTGATACAGTTCATTTATGCTATTTCGGTGTAGATGCATAAAACACTTATTCAACATTCAGAATGGTAGTGGAAAACGTAAATGACCCCTTGTAATTAATAACTGATTGGAGTCTTGATGACCGTTTTGAAACCACTGGTGCCAAAATGGCAGTTCAGCAGCCGAACACGCTCTCGTCATCTATAGTAGGTAAGATTTTAGGAGTTTAAAACTATGGCGGGGAGCATGAGCCAAATCGATTCCTCTTTCCTCTGATATTTATGCCTGCGCATGTGGCCTTGATGATGTATTTTTTACAGTGGTGTAACACACCATATTCGTGGGGGTAATTTCGCAATTCGCCTGTGTAACCGAGGAGTTGTAAAAACGAGTTTTGTGTCTGTAAATGATCAGTCGTAAATTTCAGAGTTGTACTGTAACAAACACACAAAATATCACACACTATCATACGTGGACACACAGTTATAGTAAAGAGTACATTGACTATATGAGTGACACACGTGACATTGACCGAGCATGGGAGATGATTAACCACAATCCCACAGCGCTAGAGAGAAGAACTACTGGCTCAGTTGTGGTCACATAATGATTGGCAGACAAAGTGTGTACGTACTACAGTACTTCAAGACCTCGCTTGTTTAACTAGTATACACTTATTGAAAAAAAGTACCTGGCCTTGCAAAACACTCGTAGACCAAGTTACTCTCAATCCAAGGTTACACTGTATACTTTTTACTTTTTTTGTGATTTTCTGAATCTTCCAGAATTTACATAACACATTTTAGAGTTTACCCAGAGGTCTCAAAAACACAGGGCAGCGGTTATCCTTGCAGAAATACCTTCTTCCTGAGAGAGGTCATGGGAAAATGGTGAGCTTTATTCATGCTGAAGGGTACGGTAAACAATAGAATCACTCTGTTCAACAGTTGGGGAAGATACATTGGAGTCATATGATCACATCGTTTTCACTGCTGTCACCCAAGAATAGAAAGAATTCCACAGTGTTTGTGGGCTTACTGAAATTGTGCAGTTGAAGATTGCATCATCTGGTATTTCCCCAATCTTCAGTTGTCCAGTTTCACTGAATCTGTGCACACTTCTTCATAGTCCCCATTTCTGTTCTTGCCAAATAATAGCCAAACTCTATGTGTTTGAGACACAACAAAAGCAACATGAAAACTGTTTATTAAAAAAACATTATTTTCATTTTACTTTTATGAAAAGCATTTATTCCAAATAAAACTTTTATATTTCCTTTAAAAAAAAAAGGAACTGCTGATTGTGGTTTAAATAATGTCATATTAAACATTTGAATGCAGAATGTTTTTTTTGTTTTTTTTACATTTGTAAAAATGAATGGAAACAATTGGCATGAAAATAGTTTCAAATAGTTGACAGATTTACAGAGTACAGAGAACTACTACTATTATAAGTCATTATGATACCCAGTGGAATTTATATATAGATGCATGTGCGGCAGCTTGTCCTACAAGGGGAAGGATTAATAATAAGAAAAGTTTTGAAATAATGATTTTTTTTTCTATTGCTTGTTTGCTATTTTTCATGTCATTTGTGGGTTATAAATGTGTGATGCAAATCTTGTGATGCAGGGTATTGAGTGGGAAGGGCTCTAATTGTAAAAGATAGGGAGGGAAGTGGCTAATGTGACATCATGTCACTTCTCCCAACTTAAAGCACATCTAACTTTTTACAGCAATCCAAATAGTTTAATCAATTATACTATAAAATGCTAATAAACCAGTTAATTCATAATATAAATCATTATATTTTTTTATAATATAAGAATATGTTATATAATATAAGAAGATATATTAAGTCTGTGAAATGACTTAGATTTGACTCTTTTGTGTGTGTGTGTGTGTGTGTGTGCGTGCGTGCGTGCGTGCGTGCGTGCGTGCGTGTGTGTGATCGGGGGTGCAGGGATGAGTTCCGGACTCGGGGCTTAGGGTATAAAGTTTAGAGAAAAAGTTTTATGAGTATAATATTATGTACAGTATGTAATTAAACAGTCTAGTATAACCCTTGTATAACAAGTTTGTTAAGGGCACCATACACACTAAAACAGTGCGGCTAAAAAAGTTGCCCATGATTATATAAGATGTAATCTAATTAAAATTCCTGTCTCATGAATGTTCTGCCAAAGTTTGCTCAAAGTTGCATGAAGCCCCTGCATTACGTCATGCTTTTGAGTTTGTCCACTCTCTTGCTGAGGATTCTTAAGGGTTTTGCCTCACATGCTCCTTCAGACAGATGAAAAACAAGTTCTGTTATTAATGCATGATATAACAATGAGCAAGTCACTAAAGAGTCCTGAAAGTTCATAAAGACCAAGTGTAATGTTTAGGAAAAGAATTAAAGAGTGCATGCTTGGAATTGTGTTTGGCTTTTTACAGTCTAAAAATCCTATGCTTACTTTTTCTTTCGCTTCTCAGTACCATTTCCCTCCCATGCCTGTTATAGGGCGGTCTTCTTCCTCCCCTAACTTTTTGCCAAATGGGCTGCATTTCTACACTTTCCACTCTTGCGCGCTCAAGCAACAGTCCTTTTGAGGCAGGAAGTGAACATTTCTTGTGATCTTCTGTCTTGAAAACAACGTTTCAACATCTGTAAGTAATCAAAAGAAACATTTTAATTATATACTTGGTGAGAGTATTAACTGATAGTAGCTTGAGTGCTATTTTCTGCTTTAACTAGGAATTACATTTAATAAAAATTTCCCACATCACACATTTTTGAGATATGTTGTAATAGCTCATGAGAATTCAGCAGAAGTGTTTTCTTAAATAAATGTAAAAAACATGCCACAGCTTGATGTTATTATGGGTTATTATGTAAGGCATAATCTGGCAAACCGTTACATGGTTATAGAGAAACAATCTTACAGTATCTCTCCACCTCTCTCAGTCTCCCTCGCTTTTTCTCTGTCCTTTTCTCTCTCGCTGCTTATCTCTTTTTCAGTGTTATACATTATATGAAATATTTCATGTAAAGGTTTTATTTGGTTGTTTGTTTGTTTGTTTCATACCAATTATAGTGCATATTCACACAGGCTACATATTCACAATCATTGCTTGGTTATACTTATAAGAAACACTTTATATGAGAAATCATTTCACTATACTTCCTTATTATCAATCTCATTTCATCCTAGCATACCTCATGTGTTACAGACAGTACCACTGCATTTATAATATTTGCAGAGTTATTGTATTGACTGTGATTGCATCTGTACACATCATTTTGTGATAGAAAATGATTATTGGAAATAATGACAATATAAGGACTATAAAAGTATGAATGTCTGACCATTTATGGCAGTTCACACTTGTGATGTGCAGAGCAGAACTTTAACACCCTTCCCCGTAACATGCTGTTCTAACACTTCCGTGACGCAATTGTTTCTTGCAAAACCCTTAACTTAGTAGTTTCGTGGTGTCATCCTATCTTTAGCATCATTGTCATGTATCTCAATACAATCAGGTTCAAAAGTGAAATAATATCTAATTATGAGGATATGAAAACTGGGAGTTGCCTACAGTGCGCCTTGTGATTTTCAGAAAAGGTTTGTTACTATTAAGTCGTTATTAACACAAAACATATGTTTTTGGCCCAAGATTTCTCTCAATGTTAAATTAAGGTTTGTAGCTACTGGGTATTTTTTTCTACATTCAATACACTCATATCCCTTGTTTCTAAATGTGAGTGGCTTCCTCTTACAAAATGACAACTGAAAAAAAAAAGACGTAACGTCTTAGATGAGTCCAAGTTCAGCTGTTCCTATAATGCCAAAAAGAGAAGTGAGTGTTTATTCATTTTCCACACCGCTTATCCTGTGTTATACTTAAGCTCAGGGCATAAGGCATGGAACAACATGGATAGGGTCATAAGGACACAGGTGCACACACACACACACACACACACACACAATGGCACACACAATGGCACACTATGTTGAATTTGAAAACACCATCAGACTACAGTGCATATATCTTTAGACCGTGAAAGGAAACCCACAAAGCATACGGTGAACATACTCTGCACACAGGGGTGACAAATGAACCTTCAACCCTGGAGGTGCAAGGAAACTATGCTAACCACTGAGTTGCTGTGCTGGTCCATGAAGTGAAAAAAAAACTAAAATGACAATGTAATATAATGATATCCACCAGAAGGTGGTGCTGTTTGTAAATGAATTGCCTTAAGCTTACTTCTACCCCTTCTTAGACCAATTGTTTCTGAGCAGGTCTACAGCATATCATTTTATTATAACAATAATCATGTATAAGAGGGACGTAATACCTTATTATACTCTAAGAAAGGTTGGTGTAAGCAAGCTAAATGTCAAGTGAATTGGTTAGATTAAAAAGTTAAACTTATGAAGTGCTTTTTACAAAAGCAAAAAATAAATTACTTTTACATTTAAACATTTAAAAGAGCACTGTTGCTTAGTGGTTAGCAATGAGTTGGGGGTTCTCATCTCTGGTTTGTTGTGGGACGTTTCCTCCATGTACTCTAGTTTCCTGCTACAGTGTGAACACTTGCATTGTAGGCTGATAGGTGTTTCAAAATTACCTCTAGTGTGTGTGTGTGTGTGTGTGTGTGTGTGTGTGTGTGTGTGTGTGTGTGTGTGATTGGTTAACCATGATATTGGGTGCAGGCCATCAGTGTCCTACACAGTTTAAACAGTACAGAGAACAAATGTGTGGATTTAAAGATTTTAAAATAGATTCTTTTTTTTTCCTCATGATCGCCACATCAGATCATTCAACCCGCAAGTTATTGGTACAGGTTTTACTGTTATTGGCACAGTTTTACTGTTATTGGCACAGGCATTAAGTATGCCCTGCATCTTAGTAGCTGGGTATTATATATGGGCATATAGTTAATGGCCTAGCCCAAGGACTCAACGGTGACAACCCAGTGTTGATGGGGTTTGAACCTCCAGCCCTCTGATCAGCAATCCAGAATCTCAAACACCTGAGCCCATTATCTTTTGTTGTTTAAATAGAAATAAAAATAGACTGGTAAATTATTATTATTATTATTATTATTATTGTTGTTGTTGTTATTATGATTACTATAAATACTTTATAAAATTATAGTATTTTTTATTATATAAATATATAGTATTATTATTATGGGACTCCATAATATTATATGAATCTTGTCTACTAATAATTATAATTATTAATAGTAATAATTACCATGATTGCAAATATATAATTTATTTTTAAAGGATGAACAACATGGCAAACTGTGCTCAGTGTTCATTTTATTCATTAAAATTAATAAAAATAAATGGTATATTTATAATAAATGTAGTTTGTTTTTTTATCTGTCTGTCTAGATTGAAAGCTGTTTAAGATCTGTAAGGTTCTGTTGTTGTTATATCATTAATCATAAAACAATGTGATGTCTTTCATTAGAAAATGAGGATCATTCTCCTGCTGTTGTTTGGACAATATGGTAAAGATCAAAATTATATCACAATGAATGAGATGAATGAATGAGATTTATGTATTTATCTACAGAGCATAATTAATGTATATTATTTCACATAAACAAACAAGGTTATTTCGTTACTTATGTCTTTTTTGTATCAGTCTACGCTCAGGAGGAATGTATAAAATCATCAGTGGTGTCATGTGATGACTGCATCAAGTCTGGACCCGGATGCACTTGGTGCCAGGACTTGGTGAGTAGGCTTAATTTGTATGTTAGTACAATAAATACATACAATAAATTTTTTTCCATTGCATATGCTAACATTAACGTACAAAGCAGTAATGGACACAGTATTAAATTAACCCTTAAACACTAAAGTGTTAACCTTATGTAGGTGATAGGATTAAATTGAATTTGAAACATGCCTAATGAAGATGAAATAAATAAATAAATAAATAAATAAATAAATAACCTACTGGTTTAGTATTATAACATTTATACCATTTTTATTATCCTAAAGGCATATGCATTCTCTGGATTAAAAACAAATGAACTAAATTTTAATTTTAAAAAACTTAGATTCTGTTGAAAGAGCCTTAAAAAATGGAATATCTGAATTCTCTTGAACTTTCCAATTTAGCAAGACTGAACTTGATTTATACTGTAAATAAGAAGAGCTACTAAATGACCTCATCATAGGCTTGTTGCTGATCACTGAAATCAAAGATTCTTTCAAAATTTGCTTGACACTCAACTCATAAGTAATTATTTTTTGGAAGCACAGTTATTTTACTGACTTATACACAGTACTTGCACTTATATGTACTTATTTAGCAAGTCCTACTTTCTACTAAAGACAATAGAAATACAAACATTTTGATATTGATTTTCTGTTCTTCTACAACAGAATTTCACCAAGCCTGGAGAGCCAGAAGCAGTACGATGTGACACAGAGACAAAGCTTAAAGAAAAAGGATGCCCTACAAGTAGGATAGTCAACCCACGTAGTTACGCAATTCATAAACTTAACAAACCACTGTCAGGGTCAGGCAAAGATCCAGTTCAACTGCAGCCACAAGAAATTAAACTCGATTTACGGCCAGGTATGTTAACTTGAAATAATAGAACAATACACATATCTCCTTAAAAGCATATGCAAATCTATAAAAAGTATATAACCAGAATGTTCTTTGCTAAGAAAATAAAAATCCAAAGTTAGTTCAGGTCTGGAGATAGCAGTGTTTAAACCTTTTAAACATTGTTAACATTACTATAATTCTTTTTTTTTTTTAATAAACTTTGTTTTTAGGTGAGGCCTTCACATTCCAGCTTAAATTTAAAAGGGCACAGGGTTACCCTGTTGATCTGTACTATCTGATGGATTTGTCCTACTCAATGGATGATGACTTGAAGAATGTAAAGGATCTGGGGAAAAATATACTTTTAAAGCTGAAGGACATCACCGGAACTGCAAGGATAGGTAAAAAGAAATATTATGAGGACAGTAAAAGAAGACTTTACCCTATAATAAATTGATGCATATTTTTTATCAAAATATTAAAATGTGATGCAGTTTGAAGCTAGTTTAATCATATTTTTATTATTTATGTGACAGGTTAGCAGGAAAGGTTACAAAGTAGATTTCTAGGTGGAAAATAATAAAGGAGACAAAAAAAGAATATTGAAGCCAAATAACCAGAGTGCAATGTACAGTTGCCCTGAGTTACAGTAGAGAGTCGACTCATTAGCAATTATCAATTTACAAGATGATAGATCATGAGAGAGTTTGCTGTGATGCTGTTTTGGCATGAAAATGTAAGCTTTGGTAGTTAATCCATTTGAGCAGTGTACAGATGAGAATGAAAGAGATAGACAGTTGAAAGGACACAAGTGCTGCTGCTCCAGTTTCTTTTAGCAGAGTTTAAACAATACCACAAATCGCATTGACGACACTATCAGTGTGTGGCTGAATGGTATTGTAAGTAATGTAGGAAACCATTAACCATGTGAAAATACAACACTCAAACAAGCATTTAGAAGATTTAAACAAGAATGGTAAACTCAGAATTACCTTTTGAAAAAATTCTTAAAGTTGAGGTTTACCAGTTTATTAAAAAAAATATATACAGTCAATAATTTTTTTAAGGGTGAATTTTTTCTTTAACATGACTATGTATGTTTTAATCTTAATATGACTGCCACATTAACCTGGTTTATTTATTTAGGCTTTGGCTCATTTGTTGATAAAACACTTCTTCCATTCACTGACACAAATGAAGAAAAATTAAAAAAGCCTTGTCCAGCCAAAGCAAAGGAATGTCAGCCAGCGTTTGGCTATAAGCATGTCCTAAGCCTGACAGAGGATGGGGGGCTATTCACTCAGATGGTCTCAAAACAGCAGATATCAGGCAACTTGGACTCACCAGAGGGAGGTCTGGATGCCATCATGCAAGTTGTTACCTGTGTGGTAAGACTTCACCTATAATATTTATTTTTTATTTTTTTTTGTGCTATTACAAGCAGCTCAGGAAAACCCTTTATTTCAGCAAAGTGTGCCTTTTTGAACACACACACACACACACACATACACACGCACACACACACACACACACAGTCATCTTTAATAGCCAAAAATCCAATTAGCCAAATATCACCTGACTCTAGCGGTGACATAGACGTTGGTACAAGTAAAGTAGGTACCTTTTTTTAGTCTGTAACTGTCTAGTTTGTTAAGTCACTGCCCATGTGAAGCCCATTGAGGTATTTTGCTATTATACCTTTTGTGCATGCCAAGTTGCTTTTCTGCTCTGTGCCACTATTGAAGTCACAGAACTTGCATGATTTTTGCATTGTGCTGCTGTTGGATCGGCTGATAACTGCAAGAATGTACAGGTGTTCCTAATTAAATTGACATTATCCCAGTTTAAGTTACCTAGTTCTGTTGTTTTGATTAAATTTGACAGATTTGCTAAAATATGTCCATTTACAGCATATTATCAAAAACTAAATCTCAATTTGGGTCAAAAATGTTTTGGTACTTTTTGGGTGAGCTATGGAATAATTAATTGGTTTCCTCTGATTGCCATACTATTTTTTTATCATGCACAGGATAAGATCGGCTGGGGAAACAGCACGCGGCTGCTGGTGCTGGCCACTGATGCTGGTTTCCACATGGCAGGTGATGGAAAACTTGCTGGCATACTCGAACCTAACCAAGAGACTTGTCAGCTGGATCATAATCAAATGTACAGCATGAGCAACACTTGGGTATGATTGAATTCTTTTGGAGTAATATGGAAAAGTAATATACTTTTGTTGCTACAAAAAATAAATAAAGTATCCTGATCAAACTGTCCCTGTCAGGATTACCCATCGGTTGGTCAGATAGCCAGGAAGTTGGAAGAGCAAAACATACAGCCTATTTTTGCTGTAACTGAAGATGTGTCACTTATTTACAAAGTGAGTATTATGCTCTTAATATCTGTAATGTAAAATGTTTGTGAGCTAAGGAGTATCCTTTGTGATATAAGGCTGTTTCTTTCTCAAGGAGCTGAGTAAACTCATTCCTAAGTCAGAAGTTGGAGTACTAAGTAAAGATTCAGGCAATGTGGTAAACCTAATTGTGGATGCATACAACGTGAGGACCCTTTTCTTTTTCAACCCTTTACACAGAATTAGATACATTTCTTTGTAATAACTATATACACAGATCAGCCATATCATTAAATCAGTTAACATTAAAACCCATCTGGGTTTTATGTTCTGTTTGTGCCCGCGGAGCAGCTCTGGGCCTTAGTGGGTGGCTCCACATTGCCTCTGAGTGTGTGATGCGGTGTCTTGTTTTTTTTGTCCAGGCCATCCCATGGGTGTTCGATGGGACTGAGATCTGAGTAGTTTGGAAGTTGAGTCTGCAGCCTTGTGCCCTTTGCAAACTGGGCGCCGTGCACAGCATTTTGTCATGCACTGGATGTTCTGGTTCCTTTTTTTCATGGCCAGCATTTACTATTTACTTTTTTGGGCAATTTTTTCTGCATTGGCTTTTCTGTGTGATTGGATCAGATGAATGAGCCGTAAGTGCCCAGAATCCAGGCACCAGTTTGCTGGGATATGGTCACCAGTGTACAGTTCATCTGGCAGTAGTCTTGATGTTATGGCTGATCAGTGTATAAATATATCCTGTAAAATGTGATTTATTTATCTAGCTGTCTGTTTGTCAGTCTGTCTGTCTATCTGTATATAAAAAACAATTAGTGGATTTATGAGAATTTATGTAATTGTAAGTGCAAGTGTTTTTGCTTACATATTTCTGATTATAATATTTTTTACAGAAACTCTCCTCAAATATAATTGTCACCCATGATGCACTCCCAGAGGACATATCAGTAACATACACATCTAATTGTAAAGGAGGAGAGAGGCCTAGTGAAAAGGGAACATGCAACAATGTTGGCATTGGTAAAGAGGTACAATAAAACACAAATTTTTACTAAATCTCATTATTATTTTATGGTAGTAGAGTGTACTTGTTGCATATAGTGAGAAACATCATAAAATACATAAACACATGCTCTGTTGCCCAATAGTATATCCCAGCTCATTCTGCTTTGTGGTGTCCTTACTTTTTTCTCTTCAGGTGATTTTCAATGTGACTGTAAAGGCAGCAAAATGCCTTGATACCTTAAAGACCTTCAACATTGGTCCTTTGGGGTTCAATGAAAAACTAAAGGTTTTGGTTACAACACGATGCAAGTGCGAGTGTGACAATCCGTCCAATGTACACAAGTACTGTAATAATCAAGGCAGCATTGTCTGTGGCACATGCAGGTATGGAAAAACTTTTTTTTTATGTGTTGTGATTATTGCTGCGGTTGGTGGTATTGTTGTTGCTGTTGTTGTTGGTTCTGCCATTTTACAAGTCCACTAATGCACAATTAGCATTGTTTACATTTACATCATTTGCCTGATTCTTTTATCCATATCTAGAGGAGTTAAACAGCTGAAGATATTGTCCCCATATTTCTCATCGATTTTTAAAAAAAGATTTTTCATACTATTGGACCGGTGGTTCAGAAAATCTTTAATATCAGTCTGACCACTGGTGTTTTGCTTGAACAATTAATTTTTAAAAAAAAAAAATTTTTCTTTCTGGAGTACTGGAGAAAATTTTCTCTGTACTGCTCCAGTCTTACTTAGATGCACGTGGCATTCTTCAGGTGTTCAAGTCTGGTTTTAGAGTTCTCCACAGCAATGAATCTGCCCTCTTAAATGTTTTCCAACTGCCATTGGGATCCATTATTAGGAAGCACAGAATGTCTTTTGACTGTTTTGCAGATGGTATTCAGATATATCGTCCTTTGGAAAAGATGGATACAAACAGTATCTTTTCAACCACCACCTTTGGAATGCCTAGAAGATGGCAAAGCATAGATGGCTGTCAATTTAATTAGACTAAAACTGAAATGCTGGTATTTGGACCCAGTGGAGCATGTGTTGACTTTTACTGAGATTTGTTCCCCTACATCATTTTTTTGTAAAAACCAACTGCTAGAAACCTGGGTCTTTTATTGGACAGCGATTAAATATTTGGATAAATGAAATTACTCTGTTCTTAAAGGCAGCTTTTTTCAGCTTGGGCTCTTGTCCAAGATCAAGGTGTTTTTATAATAAATAAAAAAAGTCGGCTTGATTATTGTAATTCCCTTTATGTTGGTGTTGGCAAAGCCTCAATTGCACGGTTGCAATTGGCCCAAATGCTGTTGTTTTTTAATGAAAACATCCTTACACTGGTTCCCTGTGCAGTTCAGGGTCAAGTTTAAAGTATTGTTAATAGCCTACAAAGCCCTGAATAATTTAGCACTTCAATATATTTCTGACTTTAAACTTTTTTTATAGTCCAGAATGGTCTCTCTCTCTCTCTCTCTCTCTCTCTCTTATTTAATTTAATTTTATTATTATTGTATTTTTATTGTCTTTTTATTGTCTGTTTAGATGTCTGCAGCTATTTTAGGATTGTACAGAACTTTGGCCAACTATGTGAAGCAGTTAAATTTGCTTTAAAAATAAATTTGACCTGACTACCTTTGGTAGCAGACCCAAATTTTAGATGACCAAAAGTATTATAATAGGTTTAAAGTAAATTAAAAATAAATAACAATTAATATGACCCAATGCCATCACCAGACTGTGTTCATATGTTATGATGCTTTTCCTGTGTAAAACATTCCACATTTAAATCCCAATTGTTTGTGTTGCCAATGTGTTTTGTGCCTTTATTTTGCTGCAAGATTAAGATCCTTCCATTCAGATATGATACATTTATTTGTGGACTTAGCAGACATAATGTTTCTGGAGACTTCTGAATCCGTTCTGCTGCTATCATCATAAGTTACATCATCAATAAATTAGTGATTTCACAAACACCAAGCTTTGACATTAACTTTCACCATGGTTGATTGATGAACTTGTATATTTTGGATCATGAGCAGATTCTTTTATTTTCTACACATTTCCTTTATCACTTTGATCAAGGAACAAAGGTCAAGGAACCTTTTGAGGTTCATCTCCATCTGCAATCTAGGCTTTCATTTCTTACTGACAATGAGTGGGCTGCAGTGTGCGATATGGCCTTTACATTTCTGCATCTTTTTCAAAAACTGGATTGTGATACTCTACCCATGCATTGTGGATGTGGTTGGTGATGTGACAAATGTTTTAAGGGATTTTCTTCACAGCTCAGAATTTCTTACTTTTTTCATTATTTATCATCAACTGTACTTGTTTTTCTTGGCTAATCCATTCAGTGTTTGATTTTTTGTACACTATGTTGAGTGCATTATCCCTGATAAATTTTTCCATTTTTCTCAGCTTTAGAATGGCTTACTTTTCTCCCATGAGCAGTTATCTGGTACAGAGGAACCTTGGATTACGAGCATAATTCTTCCGGAAGTGGGCTCGTATTCCAAAAACACTCGTAAACCAAATAGATTTTCCTATAAGAAATAATGAAAACTCAAATTATTTGGTCTACAGCCCAAAATAATAAATACATAAAAATAATTAATACAACATATAAAGTAAAAATTAAAAAGTTAACCTGCACTTAACATAAAAAAGTACCAATAAATCCAGACAGTTAAGTGTTTCCGTTTGTGCGCGCAGGCACCGTGTATTTGCATGTGTGTGTGTGTGTGTGTGTATGTGTGTGGAATTAGCCCCTCGCCTCGTCTTAAACAGTAAAACTCCTTCTCCTTCCCACACCTCGCTTTTTAAGTTTTACAACTAACATACACAATGCAAACATTGTTTTACCAGGGGGGGGGGGGGGGGGGGGATACTCATTTGAGCATACTAATGGAATCACTGCTGTAAAGTAAAAAATAACAAATGAACCAGCACCTTACCTTTGAAAAGAATCGCGACAGAGCTGAGTTTTCTGTGTAAATAAAGTGCGTGTGTAAAGCGCCGGGGAGATCTGTGTTTGTGTCGGTGTCTAATTACGCGTGCGTGCACACGCACACACAAAGTAAGTGTGTGTGTGTTGGGGTGTGTGTGGGGGGGGGGGGGGGGGGGACAGTGTCAAATTACGCGCGCGCACACAGAAGAGAGAGGGAGATGTTGATTATAAGAGACGAGCACTAAGACGCAGCGGGCGACTCTTATTTTGACACAGGGGACGCAGCAGGGGAGACGATTACCCATAATTCCCGCAGCACAAGAGAGAGAAAAATCATTGGCTCAGTTGTGATCACTTGCCGCTCGGTGTCAAAATAAGAGTCGCATGCGTGATACATGATACTCGTAACGCGCTCGTAAACTAATACTTGCTCGGTTTCTGATAAAAAATTTGTTAAAAATCTTTGCTCGGTTTGCGGAACACTTGTAAACCACGTTACTCGCAATCCGAGGTTCCACTGTATTCTTATTGGTTTATATTTTTTAACAACAAATGCAGTCATTGCAGACAAAAACAAGTCTCAAACCAAGAGTAGGCATTTGGAGCTAACAGACACACCTGAGTAACAAGAAACACTTTCTGATGTTTTGTTTTGTTTTGCTTTGTTTTGTTTTATTTTTTTTACTTGCAAAAAATAAGAGTATTCAAAGGAAAAGTGGCATATTCTAAGCTGTTCAGCACATCTAGATGTATATACTCTACATGTATAGCAATGTATATGTATAACTATGCCTTTAAAGGTCATATGTGGAACCCTCAGAGGGTTTCCCTATCACAAAAGATTCCAAGTACTGTATGTTAGAAAGCTATGAGCCTTCCATCTACATCTATGCATTTAGCGGACGCCCTTATCCAGAGCGACTTAGATTTGTTGTTTCATTATACACCTGAGCAGTTGAGGGCTAAGGGCCATGCTCAAGAACCCAACAGTGGCAATTTGGTAGTTGTGGGATTTGAACCTGGGATCTTCCCGGACCGTAGTCCAATGTCTTTAACCCCTGCCCAAACATTTTAAACCTTTTAATGCACTTCTAAGATCTTTTGTAAGTTGTAGGTTAAAGGTTAGACTTCATTTAACTGCTTGATAATAAGCTGGAAATGGCTAATAGCATAATGTTTAGTTTTAAAAAGAAAATACCTTTCCACTGCTTTCCTCCTATTCAGTAACTCCTAAACCAGAACCGTAATGGATGGCCTGGCAGTTTTAGCAGAAGCCTCAAAGAACTCCAGCACAAATTCTTTAAATTATACCCACAGTTAACAGATCCACAATCACTCAAGTGGTTATTTACTGTATTTGAGGACATGGTTTGCACTAAATACTAAATAAATAATTCATGAATAATTTATCAATAAATGGAGCATTTCAATAATCATACTGCTCTGGAAAATAATTTTGTTTCCTGAGCATTTACACTTTTGAACAATAATATCATTACAGTACACTAGATATTCTCAAACCTTTCATGTTGATATACCATCACTTGCTTGCACATCTTGCACAATAAATTACAAAATAGTGTTTATATGTGACACTTCATGCCTTTCTCCATAGCTGCAACTCTGGTTACCTGGGACAGCGGTGTGAATGCAGCTTGGGGAAGAAAGATGAGGCTGCCTTGAAGGCCCAATGCCGCAAAGACAATGGGACAGAGTGTGAGGGGCGTGGAGACTGTGAATGTGGGGTGTGCAAATGCCACCAAAGTGAGGGGGGCAAATCCTACTATGGTACTCACTGTGAATGTGATGATGAACACTGCGAAAAGTACAAAAATAAACTGTGTGGAGGTATTTACACACACACACACACACACACACACACTCCAAAAGAGGTTTCACACACAGTGTTTCAAACATGTGCTCACCTCAAAATTATGTACGTTTCGTAGGTAATGGAGATTGCAGGTGTGGAACTTGCAAGTGCCATGACAGCTATGAAGGAGCAGCCTGTCACTGCAAGAAATCTGATCAAGGTTGCATGCCGATTGGCAGCGAAACCGCGTGTTATGGGCGTGGCAAATGTGTGTGCGACACTTGTGAATGCGAGAGGGGATACAAGGGACGCTACTGTGCGTCTTGTACCACTTGTGAATTGCCATGCCAAGAGTTGGGGTAAGAGAAACATTAGACCAACCTAAATATATATAATCTTCCACAGCCTCTCCGCCTTTTACAGATTAAAATCATAACACTTTCATTTTTATTATAGGGACTCTGTAATCTACCGTATCAATTATCTTATTTTGCCTTTACCTCATTTGGGTAGGCCAGTTTAAGATGTTTGATTATTCTCAAAAAAACGTAATAGGAAATGTGAAGAGTATTGAATAAATATAGTATAATATTGTGAGATAGAATAATAATTTTTGACGCGTTGTTGAGAATTAGTCGATGTTGACTGTTCGTAGAGTAGGCAGAATTGACTGTCCAAATGAAATGTCACGTTTCTAAGGTTTTCATTCATTTAGATTTGTTTAAATGTTGAACAACAGTAAGACAAGGTTCATGGTGTGGACTTATCCACAGACCGTCATTATTTCTTCAAATGTTTTATACTTTCAATTAATTTGCCGATATTAATAGCTCTTTATGTAATCTAAAACAGGAACTGTGTTGAATGCCAGATCTTTAACACGGGACCATTTCAAAAGACCTGTGCAGAGAACTGCGCCCAACATACAATTAGAAAAGCTGCAAATCTGGGAGATAAGAAGTGCCAAGTAAAGGATGCGGAGGGATGCTGGATGATTTTCTCAATAAATGAGCTAGATGGATTTGACAAATATAATATTAAAGTCCTTGAGAACAAAGGTAATCTAATCAGTAACTGTGAAACAAGCTGTTGTGGTATTGTGTTTAGGGATCGTTAAATGGTGGTTATAACTTGTTAAAATCTGCATCAGTATGTCTATCAGTAATGTCTGTTCATGTGTGGCAAATAAACCATGATGTTTTATGGCTAAAAATAATTATTCCTGAAATTCCCACATTCCTACAGTAAATTGATTGTTGTTTAATGATGCGGATGCTAAGTAGACTTGGTGTAAATGCTTTCTAGCTTTCTAAGTTTTTGTGTTGTGACATAATCTGTATACATCTTCCATGCTAGAATGTCCTGAGGGGCCGAATGTTCCACTCATCGTGGGAGGATCTCTGGCTGGTGTGGCACTGATTGGGCTTCTACTTCTCATCCTCATTAAGGCACTGTTTTATTTCAAGGACCTCAAAGAGTGGAAGAGGTTTGAAAAAGAGATGCAGCGCAGTAAATGGGCACAAGTATGTTCTGTTTGTTCAGGATATAATGCTTGTTAATAATACTTAAAATAAATTTTTTTAAAATAAATAAATAAATAAATAATATCCCCATATTGAACTGCACATTTGGTATGCATGTGGCACATGTGGTAAGCATGATTATTGGTTTTGTTTCCACTCTCACTCTCTCTCTCTCTTTCTCCAGGCTGATAATCCATTATTTAAAGAGGCAACTACAACTGTTGCGAATCCAGTATTTACTGGAGACTCTTAAGGTAGTAGAGGATCACTGAAGGAAAAGATCTGAGTTCTGTAAAATAAATCCACTGTAGATCCACTCTTCAATACTCCTTTTCCAGTCCACATTTTTGCACCATTCTCAGTGCTGTGTAATTAGCACTGTTACTTGAACACCTGAGCACAGTAATCAGTGTTCTCTAGCCAATGATTGCTTGTCAGGGATTTGGAATGGTACCCTCGGGGGAGTTATTTTTGGCTCTGACATTGTATTTTTGCTTATTTTTTCTATTACATATTCAACAGTTTAATATTTTGATGTGTGTTGTTAACTTGGGGTTCAGTGTTGGATCCTTGTATATAATTAATTGTCCTTTATAACCTTTTTGTATGACCTTTTGTGTGAAACAGTAAAGTATGTGGAAAGAACTTTTAAAATTAAAATAAAATGTTCTAATTAAATAATGGTTGATGATTCTTGTTCGCGTTGTTGTTGATGTACATCTCGGTTGATAGAAGTCTGAAAGTCATTAGTTTCGTAACACTTTATTCCAGTAAGTGACCTTTAATCAGCGAAAATAACACTTATGCTATTTATGCATTTGCCTACTGTTCAGTAGAAAAGTACAGTTTTTGTTATTTCTACACTGATTATTTTTTGTGCAATAGAAAACAGAAAGAGGCATGAAGCTAACAAATGAATTATGTAAGGCAAAGGGACAGTCTCTGAGGAACCAGTTGCCAGAGCTCAGCAGTGAGCCCTGCCCTGTCTGTCCTCCATGGCAGAACTAGTTAATGAATCTGAGGATCAGAAGAGGCGCGGTGGTACAACTAAGGCTGAAGTTCAGAGCAGAGAGTGAAACAAGTTAAGTGTCTGACGCTAAGGAGTCAAACATACGTGCACATAATTATCCCTGAAGCAGGTAGGAAAGTTATTCTCATATAATGTTTTTCAAAAATTTAAAAAATGTAAAAACAATTAGTTAAGTATTTTTGGTACAGTAAACAATCACTTTGGGTAATCCTATATAGCTCCTTATAGTTGTGTTTAGTTATCAGGTTGCAATCGTAATATAAGCGTCTACGTCCAACATCGGAAGGGTGTGCATGTGTGGTGGGGTCAGAGGTTGCTGAATAACTTGCAAGTAATAAATCAGAAAAGTTACTCTCAATACATTTTCCGAAGCACCTCTCATAAGCACAGTCTTTCACAAGGGCTCCAGTGTTCAAGTGTCATGTCCATGTTGCCACATGAGTTGGGCAGAACAAAAGCTGAGGCAAACACACTGAATCACTCTGCAGCTCACAAACACACTACCGATCCTTTATGATGTGTTTCTCCATTTGAAACAGATTCTGAACTGTACATTTGAGAAAACAGGTAATTACTGAGTTCCATGAGTTTTTGCAATTCATATAAGTCATGGCATAGGAATGGAAATATGAATGACTAAACTCGTGACTTAAATAGGTAAAAAGTTTGGACCTAGCATTTGAGTGCATTTGAGTTGCTGGATTGCCCTGTACACTTATTTTAATTGGATAGATATATTTAGAACTTAGATTTATTTTTATTTTTTTATTAAGTGTTCACTTAGTAACATTTAGTCTTTAAACCAGCACAAAACAGATTTCGTTACCTGCATAATATAATTGTATTCCAATGCATTAATTCACCATGGTTTACACACATCGCTAATATATATAATAATCACAACTTGAAGATATTTTAATGGATAGCAAATATTTAAATATTAGTTACATCTTGACGTTCACTGTCAAGTTTAGAAAGTGTAAAACAAGGGAAGGGCTAAGGATTCATGCATTCTGCATACCATTCAAGATTTAAGATACAAAGCTTTTCTGGGTTTTGGGGTGTTTTTCTACCCTCATCATTGTGCCTGATGTTGGTAAAAATAGACTCTTTATGTAGCATTTTATGCTCGAAAGAAATCCATCTTTGGTGTTTCATAGCATCTCATCCAAAACTATGTCACACAAAGACAGCAGCAAACATCAACATCAAATCCTGGGTCCGGACAAACTTTTATTAAAGACAAACAAAAAAAGCACTATCAGCTGTTTTGGCAATAGTAATTACAGTGGTGGCTATGACGCTCTTAGATAATGCCTGTCAATAAATACACACATACACACGCACACACACGCACACACACACACACACACCTGTATGCAGATCCCCTACACTCACCATAAAAGGTAAGCATCACCCTGAGTGGTTGGAAAAAGACAGCCAGGCCGAGAGGCAAAGTGCAGGGGCTGTAAAGTAGGGAGTGAGCATTACGGCCACTCCGACGCCATCTGTTCAATCCTGTTGCACTACTCTGCTGTCTCTCTCTTTCTAGGTAAGTGTCTCTCGGCAGGTGAGTCCCCTCCTGTGGTACTCTCCAAAAGATGTATTTCTAATAGTTTCAAGCTAGCTCAGTGATCACTCAAATTAGCTAACAAATACATGCATGATTACAAGTATTTAACATAAATGCGTCCCAAATTGCTGGAATACATATTCTGCATGTGGATTCAAGTACTGAGTCTGAAGAAAATGAAAAAAAGCTTATAAAAGAACGCATTAGTGCTAACTCAATATTGCAATCATAAAGTAACTATCATGGTCTGTGTGGCGTTTAGATCCATACAAAACGGCAAAGTTTTAGTTTGAGGGGTAAAGTCTACTCGTTAACACACACTGGCAAGGCTTCCATATGCTGTGTTGCTATGCTCTGAGGAAATTCTTACACCAGTCTTCATTTAGATGTGGTGTTAAACAAAACGGTAGTGTTGTCAGAAATGACAGCTTCTGAATGCCACTTGTGAAGGGTGTGGCTATGTTAAAGTTGTTGCAAAGTCTACATAAAATCACGAAAGAGTAACAGGATAAATAAGCTTGACTTTATCTTAAAGATCTAATATCTAACGCTTGCACATTCGGCCTTGGACATTACCATAAATGAATGATGTTTATGAAGAACCCAAAGTTAGAGTTCATTTAGAGTCTGATTGAGAATGATTAGACTACAAGATGGAGGCAGTTGTTTCTAGGGGCAAACATACTGTATTAACCTGACAGAACTTTAAAAATACCATTAAACTCCATGAAATGTTGTGCAATCTGTTTGATGCAATGACATTGTGACATCTGTTTCTTAAAATTTCTTAAGTAGGGAGGCTGGCAAGAAAAAGTCATTTATTTCATTAGCAGCTTGGTCCCTCCCTCATCAGAGTGAGGCTTCCAGTACAACCTTAAGAAGATCAGCCTACTAATGAGTCACTGTAGTCAGGGCAGTATACAAAAGCTGTGTATGGTAATTAAACCATAAACATTATCATAATTCCTGCATTGTGCAAGGAGAGGGGGGAAAAAACTCTGGAAATGGCTCTTGTAAATCATGTTATGCTAAATATATTATTCAATTATTCTCTATTGACTTTGTTTAGTTTAGAATATTTATTTTTGTCTCATAAAATAGAAAAAAATATAGGTAGAATAAATGATACCATTCTCGACCTGTAACAGAAGGAACAGTTAGGGTAGTTGTGCAATGTAAATGAAGACATAAGTAGATAGCAAATAGACATCAGCTTTCAGAGTTGTTTCAACTACAAAAATAGTGAACGCTAGCGAGTAAATTTGGGTGTTGCTTGTGGTTTTAAGGCCTGAGGGTGGGTGAGACTGAACAAAAGATGCAGTGTAGGTGAAATTAAATTATCTATTACTAAATATATGAGCCACAGCATATTGAAACAGCTGGGTAGTGTGTGCACACAAGAGATGAACTAAACAAACACTGTGGTAACACTTTATAGCTTTCAGTTTATCGTCAACTTCACTTCCTGTGAATGATGTTCACAGACTCTAACTTCCTCTATGGGATTATTTTAAAGAGCACTGAATAAAAAATTTTTTTTAACTTTATGTATATAATATTTCGTATTTAACATTATACAATCATCATTATATGGACACACATTATATTGACCACTGCCTGTCATTTACATCTATCCTCATTGATGGAAAAAGCTGCAGACAACAATAGCTGAGATGCAGAAGTGAAAAGGGTATTTCCACAGTCAGTCCAGTAAAGCATGTATTTTGTGCCTGTGACTCACAAATCAGTACATGTACTGTAATTTGGAAACAACTTTTATAAAATAGTGGTCAAATAAAAAACAGAAAATTGACTAAGAGTCATGTTCTTACTTCTGCTGTGAGTTGTTGGTGCACTTGTGACTTTTTGCTGTTGCTGATCGTTGCACATAGATGCTATAAATATTGAAACTTCCCAGGAAGGAGGTGCTCTGAAGCCTCAACCAATGTTAACATCATGAGCACACGTGGTACAAGAAATTAGGGACAAAAATATTAGTGTATTTTTTTTTATTTTTTTTTTTATATATACATTTTTAGAGGAGGTGGAAGAAAGCCTGGAGGAAACCCACATGGTCTCACACAGAAAATATGCACAGTGGTTACTTTATCATTACAACCAAAAGCAGTAGGATTGTCATTGTGACAACCGATAAAAGTTGCATATACAAGCAATTGCAAACTACTAGAGTAAAATGTCTGCTTGCTTATATTATGTCGATTGTCTTTTTTAGAACTTCCATTTCTTATGAAAAAGTCTTATGGATGTAATGATGTCTGTTGATCTGTTATCTCAGGATTCTGATTCTGCAGTTGGCATCATGCCACAAGTCCAAGTAAAGACGGAAGTTAAAAAAGTCCTCAATAAAACTACACCAGGACTGCAGATATGGAGAGTGGAGGTGAGGTTTGAGCACACAGGTCTACTTAGTTGTCTGAGATTAATAATATAATAATAATAATAATAATAATAATAATAATAATAATAATAAAGGAATAATATCATATTTGTTGTTTTTGTCACTTTTACACATCACTTATCAAATCTCTGTTTTATCTTGGACAGAAAATGGAACTGGTGCCTTGCCCGACCAAAACACATGGACAGTTTTATGAGGGAGACAGCTATTTAATATTACATGTATGTATTTACTGCAAGATAGTTAAACACTATATAAAAGATTTAAAAACAGCCAGTGCAGAATGTCAAAGTGCTGACTGTGACATTTCTTTAATTAGACACAAAAGACGAGCAGTGTCTTCACCTATGACATACACTTCTGGCTGGGCAAGGCGACCTCTGTGGATGAGCAGGGTGCTGCAGCCATTTATGCTACAATGATGGATGAACACCTGGGGGGTGTCGCAGTGCAACATAGAGAGACCCAGGGCTATGAGAGCCCCACCTTCCAAGGCTATTTTAAACAGGGCATTATGTAAGGCTTTTCATAGTTTGACTGATTAATATATTTACATATTACCCATTACCCTAGTTACCCACTAGGCAGAAAACTCTTGCATGGAATAAATTTTAATATCTACCAGGATGCATAACCTCAAATACTAGAGACTAATGAAGCTAAAGTGGTCTAGCTCTCACATTGTGAGCATGGTTAGAGTTTAGAAAATTACACATCAGTTGCCAACAAACATTTTGTTGAGAAACCTTAAATGGCTAGACTACATGGACAATTTTGAATTTGACAAAATATACTGTAGCATTTGAAGAGGTACTAGGAATTAGTCAGTAATGCACTCTGGAAATTATGTTTGTGTGGGTTCTCCATAGTTCAAAAAGTAATATTCTTCAGATAGGCCAGAGCCATAGGATGAATTATGACTGGCAAAATAGGGGGTAACAGTTCCTGAATGTTGCTGGTGACTGAAAGGTTTCTGCAACACCACAGTGGCAGGTCAGAAAGTCAGTCTGATATGCTTTGGATTGTGAAAATGAGTCATTATTAATCATCTACCTCTTACTGAAAACAGTAAGAGACAAAATATAAAAAATAATATATATATATATGACCATTACTGTTCCAAAAACTAGCAAGCTAAACTTGATAACATCAAGTTTTTTTTAATGGGCATTGTAAGATCAAGCAAAGAATTTAACATTTAGATCACTATGAAAGATTGTGTTAGGCTTAGATATGACTAAAATAAACACATTAAGACACACTACATCCTATTTTCCACAGCTATAAAAAAGGTGGAGTAGCTTCAGGGATGAAGCAAGTAGAAACCAACACGTACAATGTCCGCAGACTGCTGCATGTCAAGGGCAAGAAGAATGTGGTTGCAGGGGAGGTGAGACAAGTTTCACACTTCATTTCAACACAGGATGTCAAAAGTTCATGGGGTGTTTTACAGATGTGTCATCAATATCTGTTCAGTGTGAACAAAGATAAAAACACATTGACTAGCTATAAGATACAGGAGCTAAAAGACAGTATATAGTAGCTTATGATTATGGATTGTAAAAAAAAATAATAATAATAAATAAATAAAACAGGAATGATGACGTAGAAACATATATAAAAATATGATACAGCATGTTAGGAGTGAATTATTCTATACAGTAATATTTTTGTAAAATGCTTCTAATTGCACTACAGTTACTCATAATGCTTTGAAGATTTCACCATTTTCACTTCTTTACATACAGTAATAAGGAAAGAATTGAGTACAATAGGCCACAAAGAATGGCAAAAGTTAAGTTTAAGTTATTACTCTTTTCCTTCCCTCCTGGAAAACGACTGTAAGCAACTGTAACCAAGTATAAGCAATTTCCCTCTGGGATTGATATTCATTATAATTCATTAAATCTTGAATCTTGAAAAACTGTTTCATTTAAGGTGGATATGACCTGGAACAGCTTTAATAAAGGTGATGTCTTCCTGTTGGACCTGGGGAATCTCATTATCCAATGGAATGGGCCACATAGCAATCGCATGGAGAGGTTAAAGGTAAACAAAAACTCAGCAAGCAATAAGTGTGTTACGTCTACATGTTTGTGGTGGATTTAAACAATATAAACAGAACAAAATATGAAATTAAGTCTTTTTAGTTTTTGATATGACAATGGTAGTGGATAAACCTTTTATGTTTAAATAGGGAATGAATTTGGCAAAGGATATCCGAGACAGAGAGAGAGGGGGTCGAGCACAGGTAACCGTGGTGGAGGGAGATAATGAAAGTGCTTGTGAGGAATCCATGAAACTGATGACACAGGCTTTGGGTGAAAAAAGAAACATTAAAGAAGCCATTGCAGATGAGATGGTGGATGAAAAATTGAAGTCTAGCATCAAACTCTTCCAGTAAGATCATAAAAATGGTGCTTTACATACAAAGATATTTAAAAAAATATTCTGTTTAAAAGTCTGCTGACTAAACTACTACGTCGTTATTATTTGTTATTTTAAAGCAATAAATAATTCATGTATGTAATGCATGTATGTAATGTTGGGTAGCATTTCAGATGCTGAAGGCAGTTTGGTGGTGCAAGAAGTGGCTGTGAAGCCATTAACACAAGACCTGCTAAATCCAGATGTAAGAAACTTTTTGATACCATCTCGTGCATGTAAAGTAATTATGAATATAATTGTGAAATCTAGAAAAAATGTTATGATTGTGAGCAGATGATATGATTGGATTTTGCAATAACATCCCTAACCTCACCTCTGTAAAGTTAAAGTCAGTCATCTTGTCATCATACAGTCATCATGAACATAAATCCCATGCCAATATTGGGCTTTTAGTGAATTATTGAACTGTGTTTTTTTTTCCTGGTACAATCGGTGGTATTTATTTAACTTTCTTGATTCTCTTGCATGGATCCAACTTTTAAGTCACCCAATAGGGTTTAAGCTTCAAAACCGTTGTCCTGCTCCTTCCTGGCAGCAAAATAGCACCAAAGCATGAAGAAACCATCACAATGAAAATTCGTCTTAGGGTTCTTAGTTCTTAGAGTTGAATGCCTCACCTTTACTTCTCCAAACCTACCACTGATCAAAACTTGCCTCCACAAATTTTTGACTTATCCATTTGGTCAGCTGCAAATCGAATCGAATGTGCAGCCAATTATGATCACAAACCGGAAGCTAAAAAAACCCTTGGGTTAGACAGACTAAAATAAATTTCAACACCACTGAATTAATTATTAACCACTGAATTAAATATCTGGCTTGTATAAATATCAGTATATATAATTTTGACCCTTCATAGAAAACATAAATAAATTAAGCCTTGTGCTTCAATCATTCATCTCTCAACAAAGTCCAGTTCTGGGAAATTTAAATATTGCTGTGACATTCATGTTGATGATGAGTGTATGTAAATTCTGATCATAACTGTATGTTTTGTGTATGTAATTCTTATGTATTTATTGTGTATTTATTGTACCCCAAACCCCTTTTTACTTCCATTGCCAGGAAGACCATAAAAAAATTCTAATATTACGATGAAGTACAGGTTTTAAGATTGAAAATAGATATGGTTTTAGTATTTCTATTGATAAAGTCACTAGATTACTAAGGTAATTAATTGGGGAAAAAAATCCTTCCTCATACTCTCTCATTTACATGACTTAATACTTTTCCAAACATTCATACTTCTTTGTGCCTTGTGCAATGGGAAATGAACAAAGTGTGAAGCTTTTTTTTTTCTTTTTCTTTTTTTTTTTTACAAAACAAGTGACTGTGTTTGTGAATATAAAATATAACTGTGTTTTTGGCTGTGGGGATTGACTTGCAAAATGCAGCACCTTAAAGTATGTTGCTTACTCAGCTAACCGTATAGCACACTCTACTTCACCAACTCAAGGAGAGGGAACAACCCTGTGCAAAGGCCACTCTGATATAAATGGTACTGACACTGCATAAAAGTCAAACCCTGTGAAGATGCGCTTGCATTTTCTTGGCACCCAAGAATCATAAAGTAGTGAGCAGAAAGATAAGAGCCCTACCTTAATAAAGATCATTGTAAAGTTACAAAAGATTGATTGTAACTTTCAACAAGCAGGAATTGAAATAAACTTACTTCTCCTTCAAGGCAGCACTGTGGTAATTAAAGTCAAAGTTGAACTCTATGGTCTGCGCTAAAAAGGAGTGGTAAATTAAGAAGCGAGACAAGGAAACAAAACTAGAGGAAAGGAATAAGCACATTCACATTAAATGCTCACAGTTATACTTGTATCTTCAAGTAAGGGTCAGCACCATAAATGTATTGCAAAACCTTAATGGAGGTTTATGAGCTGGCTGAGTAATTGATAAGCAACCTGCCACCCACAACAATATTGCCAAGATATACATAATGTCCTTTAATTACTGAAACTATATCGTGTTTAAAGACATTTAAGACATATCTGATCTCTTTGACAGGACTGCTATTTGCTGGATCAGGGTGGAATACGAATCTTTATCTGGAAGGGCCGGGGGTCATCCAAAAAGGAGAGGACAGAATCACTAGAGAAAGCTGAGGTGAGAGACACAACTCTGCATCATGCCTTCAAAAGAGACTGAACTTGAATTACTGTATCTAAATTGACTCACATAGTAAATTTACTATATTATGCCATAATATGCAATGGCAAATATGGTATTTTCTTAAATCATTATACATTTAGGCATACAAAAAGGCCAAAGGATATCCACCATCCACCTATGTGGAGACAGTAAACGATGGTTCAGAATCCTCAGTGTTCAAGCAGCTCTTCCAGAAATGGACAGTGAAGGGTCAATCTACTGGACTGGGCACAACACATACTGTAGGCAAAATAGGTAAGTAAAGCACAGCTTAGTAGTTTAACTGAAAAAAAATAGAGTACAAATATTATCCAAGTGTTCTATGTGATTTTTTTTTTCTTCCTGTAGCCAAGGTTGAACAGATAAAGTTTGATGCCACATCAATGCATGCCAGGCCTGACATAGCAGCTCAGCAGAAAATGGTGGATGATGGGTCTGGTGAAGCTGAGGTTAGTAAACACTGAAAAATACAACTAAATACATTTTCAATAAACGACCTTTCCTACATTATTTACATTACAGTTGTGCAGTAACTGACTCATTTTCAGTCACAAATTATTGGGATATAAAAAATATTTATCAAATTAAAATATTAACAATTTGCTGTAAGTCCATCATTTCCTTATTACAAAATATAGTTTTCTCAGGACACAATTAAACAGCAAAAGAGAACTGAACAAAAGACTCTGCAAATGACTGTACACAACATATGTGCATACAATAGACTATATGACCATTAAGCACAGGCATAAGTCATTTTAAATGACTGCTAAGTTTATTTTTTATTTGAAATAACATGGATTAATACTGAACCCAGACCATGGGTACACAATAATCATAATTACAATCAGACTTGCATTTACTTCTCGTAAATGTATCTGTGTCAGTGTCATCATACTCATTAATACATTTCATATGCCATTATTAGAAGGGGAAGTGGGTGTGTGTTGAGCTCTGCTATAAAATCAACCCAGAGGCAGTTTTAGCAGGTAGATGTGCTTTCCTTTTTCTTAAGGTATGGAGAATAGAGGACAATGAACTAGTCCCTGTGGAGAAAAAATGGTTGGGGCACTTCTATGGTGGTGATTGCTACCTCATCCTCTACAAATATGAAGTCAACAATAAAATGCACTACATTCTTTACATTTGGCAAGTATGTGAACAGATATTCTATTAACTGTCACAGTGTAATGTTTATTACATGACTTGGCATATGACAGCCATATTTGTGCAAGCTGCTTACACATTGTACCTTTAATGTTTTGTTTCAGGGTCGCCATGCAAGCACAGCAGAACTAACAGCATCTGCATATCAAGCAGTCATTCTGGACACTAAGTATAATGGGGAACCAGTACAAGTTCGAGTACCTATGGGGAAGGAACCCATGCACCTTATGGCCATTTTCAAGGGCAGGATGGTGATTTATGAGGTGGGTACGGGGGATGAATAGCATTTTGGAGCTTTCAATACCGGACTGGGTCATTTTGCCTCAGCACCTCATTGTCTACATGATAAATAAATAAATAAATAAATAAATAAATAAAAATATGCATATATTATTTTGGATTTTTCTTTTGTGAATTAAGTAAAATAAAGACCACTATATTTATTTTTTTAATGTGATTTTTAATTTGATATGCAAAATGTATTACTTACAGATAATATAAACAGAGTTTTTATTAAATAGTTAAATTATTAATTATTTTGAACATTTTATTATACAAAAAGACAATGATTAAACAATAGAACAGAAATGCTTGCATACAGTGCAGTTGTATGTTGCAGTTGTATATATATATATAGTATCTTGCTATTTGGCTTACTTAAACTGTACTCTTAACTGACTTCCACTATCTATTGATTTATAGGAAGGCAGTTCTAAAGACAACGCTTCTTACGGTCCGTCAGGACCAAGACTGTTCCATGTTCATGGTTCAAATGAGTTTAACACCCGTGCAGTTGAGGTGGTTGCTCGCTCTTCCTCACTCAACTCCAATGATGTGTTTGTGCTCAGCACCCCCAACTGTTGCTACCTGTGGTATGGAAAGGTCAGTCTCAAGGCCAACTTTGTCCTAACTTTCAACTTAACAAGATCAGCAACAAAGTTGGGATGCTGTATTACTCCTAACACTAAGGAACATTTAAATTAGAACATTGGGTGTTTAAAACATAAACTTAAACACAAATTCTATTTTTGAAATGCAAGTTTAGTAAGTGGTTTTGTTTAAGCTGAACCTCATGTAGAGGTTCTTTGTTTTCTGCACATCTGTAAATTAGTGTGTGAGAGCATGTGTGCAGTGGTTGCAATGATCTGTCACATCCAGGTATATTCTGCCTTAAAAGATAGGTTCGTGATTCACAATAGCCAAAAACGATAAAGGTGACTGATAATAAACTCTAAGTGTAGTCACATGATGATCCTTTCCTGTAGGGCTGCAGCGGGGATGAAAGAGAAATGGGTAAATCTCTAGCTGACATCATTTCCAAGAGAGAGAAGCATGTCATAGCAGAGGGTCAGGAACCTGCTGATTTCTGGTTGAACCTTGGCGGGAAGTCCCAGTATGCCAGTGGCAAGAGGTGAAACCATATAAAACAGACAGATATCACCAATTCTAAAATCTGACAATTTAATTAACCCCCGTGTTTTGTTCGTATGATTAGACTGCAGGATGAAACTAGTCAGGTCAATCCCCGTCTCTTTGAGTGCTCCAATCAGACCGGTAGATTTATTGCAACTGAGATCACAAATTTTGACCAGACTGACTTGGATGAGGATGACATCATGCTGCTTGACGCCTGGGACCAGGTAAGTAGTCTTACTCCATCCCACCCTCTATAAAAAAGGATCAAATAAAATAAAAGGATTTTGCACAACAAATATTTTGTTTATTAGCATGCAGACTATTCAGTGGCATCATTGGTACTTTCATCATATATCTTGGTAACGCCAGAGAAAAGCCATTTTTATTCAAGCTGAACTAGATCTGCACTAAAATACTTGGTGTGCATGTTAGCCTATATTTTTCATTTACAAATTAAGCAGTCGAAATCTATCATACATATAGGGGTTTAATAAACATCAGGCATCAGCAGTCTCTAATTGAAAGCGCTTCTCCATTTATCAGATATTCTTGTGGATTGGGAAAGGATCCAATGACACAGAGAAAAAGGAAGCTGTGGTTACAGCACAAGAATACCTGAAAAGCCATCCTGCTGGACGTGACCCAGACACACCAATCCTAGTCGTCAAGCAGGGGTTCGAGCCACCTACCTTCACTGGCTGGTTCTTTGCCTGGGACCCTCACATGTGGAGCGTACGCACATTCTAACAAGTTCAACACGTTCTTCAATTGCTGTTCAATTTGCCAATTTTTTCAATTGGACGTCCGCAGTAGTACTAATCTCAAACTGAAATTTGCTCTGCTTTCTCAGGGTGGAAAGTCATATGAGCAGCTGAAGTCTGAGCTTGGAGATTCAGCAGACATCATTAAGATTACAGTGGTGGGTTGTTGTAATTTGTCTATGTTAAACTTGTCTAGTAAAGCTTTCAACTAGTAGTGGGCGTTAATGACCATCAGACACTAAACTGTGTGTTGTAAATTTAGGATCTGACCAACTCCTACACCAACTCAAACAATTCTGGAAAGGTCCCCCTGTCCCCCACTACACTGCCAAGATATCCAGCAGCAAAGCTGGTAAACTGCCCAGTGGATGAGTTGCCTCAGGGAGTCGACCATGCCAGGAGAGAGGTAATTGCAAGAAGGGACCATAAATAAATAAAATCCTACTGTTTGTGTTCCTTATTCTCAGATCAAACACAACCTTTATGTAGGAATAAAACACAACAGGGCATGCTGTTGTAGGGACATGATCAATGAAGGGGTGGTGTGATAACATCACAAAAGTAACATTTTATTCAGATTTTTATTTATTAATGACCAACACATCATACATTTATTTCCTGTTATGACTTATGTTATAGCAGCTATGAGTCATTCTGTCACCAGACTCTGTTTTTCTCTCTCTGATAAAAATACAGTAATTAAATAAACAAAGCTCTGTTGTGCTACCAACAGACTGGTAAATAGTCTTATTATGTCCTAAAGACTGTCCCTACATCCTATTGCAAAGTCCTGAAATTTCCATAAATATTAAATTAATGTAAGAGGCTGTACGGTGGTGTAGCATCTTGCACCTCCAGGGTGCGGGTTCGAATCGTAGGCAGGCTTGATTCCAGTCTCTGTGTGCATGGAGTTTGCATGTTCTCCCTGATTGGGAGGAAACTGGAGTAACCAGAGGAAACCAAAGGTCCAAAGGGAGTAAAACAACAAGAAATCCAAATTGGACAGAAGAGCAATGTTTACTTTTAGCTTTACGTTCAGTTTTTTCTGCCAATTTGTCATTTGCTATAGAAACTTTTAAGCCTCTTAAAGGTCCTCCTCTCTACTCTTAACAATTTTTACCTTAGGTGCTGTTTTTAGGGCTAAAACGTTTTATGAATCATTTTTATCTTTACTAAGATTTAATTCTAAATTTAAGGGAATATTCTAAGAAAATACCATAATTCTAAGATTTTTCTTAGAATTTCATCACTAGGAGCAACTTTTAGGCTTAGGAAGCTTTATGAATACGGGCCCTGCAGTTTAGGCTAATTAGTATTCCCAAATTGCCCGTAGTGTTCCATTTTGTGGAACATTTACAATACAAATCCCTGTGAATTAATTTTTAAATTAGGAACAATTACATATTTAAATGAGTGCCACTGATGGCAGGCGGTACTACTAACTGCTGTTATAGAAAATTAATCAACACCCAGTGCATCTGATTCAAAAACCGAACCGTGACATAGAATCAAATTATTTAACTTTTTTTCTGACAATGAAACTTCTGACTAATGTCTGTCTTTAGGAATATCTCTCAGACGATGACTTCGCTTTGGTCTTGGGTTTTTCACGGATGGATTTCTACTGCATGCCCTTGTGGAAACAGCAGAATCTCAAGAAAGAGAAGGGCCTGTTTTAAGCGAGACAACAGGAATGCTTTGTTCATATATATATGTCCAACTGGCAGGGCAGTGACATTACATGGAGTGTAGTAGTAGGCTGCACCTTTTGTGAAATTATAAATCTGTTTGTTTACATACATTTTATTTTAAACATCATATAGAAAATTAAGCAACTTAAGCACAATTGCTATATTTGAAAATCTAAAATCTAATAAAGCTCTGTCACTAGTGTGGCATTTATATGGATTGTTTAATAAGACATGTGAGGAATGTCTAGTAATTGAATTAACTATTTATGCAAATGTATTTGGTTGATAGGCAGCTTGTTCATAGTACTGTCTTTCTTAAGTTCAAGAATTTATGCTAAAAAAACAGGAAGAATCTGCACTTTCACTTCAGTCCCCAGCAAATTTCAAGGGCATGGACTTATGGAATATCACTGCAATGATTGTTATTTCAAATAAAGGTTTAATATACACAGAAGGATGTCAAAATGTTCCCATACACCAGTCAAAGAAAAAAAAAACTAATATAAATATACTAATATTTCAAAACATTCTCATGTCAATATTTTTTTTTTTACCATGTCTGATTATTTTTTTAACACAAGTGTTTTTAGATAGCAGTCGATATCATTTCCTTAGGTCCTTCCTTCCTTCCTTCCTTCCACAGTTACACACCCTCATATCATCTGTACACATAAGTGAATGTGTATGCATGTTGTGTTTAACCATTTAATAGCAATGTTATGCATTGTCTTTTCTATATAACATAAGGCATTCTTTTTCTAGTCCAACCCCACAACGGCCCTTTATATATTCTGTTCCTAGTTTTGTTGAACTTGTAAATTAAATAAAACATGCAAACATGTGTAGAGGTCATAGGCAGTAAAAATTATTTCCTGACTAAAGTCATAATTATAAACATGAACAGAGTGTCTTTATCATAGTATGCAAATGAACAGCAAGCCTTTAAGGGTCAGTTAGGAAAATATATCTAATGTCAACAGCATCTTGCAGTTTTATTATAAGGATAGCCTGAAGGAATATTAGAGAACAAATTGGTTTTAAAAATTACTCCATATCAATGTCACAGCACTGTTTTCTTGGGAATCTATTTTATTAAAGCACTTCATATTCACCTCTGTATGATCGAACATTACATGAGAAAGGGGAACTTTGTGAGCATTACACTGCTGCAACTCAAACGATTTTGCAACCAGAACCACACCTTTTCATGCACTGATAGACATTTAGGTCCAAACCTCATACTTTGTAATTAAGTGCAAAACTAACTGGATAGCTTTATTTGATTTTTCATTGGCTGAGACATTCTTTATTTCATGTCTTTACTTGTTGATTGTAAGGTTGTACATATTTAAAAGGTTGCTGTTAACCTACATATAACTTTACTTTAACATAGCCCTGTCACAAATGAAGGTAAACTGAACAATAGCGCCATCTGCTGAAATACAGTATAATTTTGTTTTTCTCATATCTGTCAGCGTATACACAAAACCTACTTCCTGTTGGTGACTGGCATCCTTTAAACTGTACATTTACATTTTATTACATCTAGAAGACTTAAGTTCCTTTCATTTTATTTAATTTGTTACAAACGCTATCCTCATTTTTTCTTCAATGTTTTCATGGTTTAACATGATATAACTAATAGCAAGACATGGCCTCTATAGACAGACCTTTTAATGGCTTAATCAGAGTAGTGGTCAATGAGTCTCTCTGCTTCTCTCACTCCTGACATATAGGCTCCATGAGTGGTAGTGTAGAATTTCACATGAGTGGATTCACCTGCAAACAGCACCTGCAGAGGCTTCAAAACATACAGTAAATTAGTGTAAAGTCTTCCATCCTGTGTTTTTACATGCAAAAGTTTTCGATTGTTGGTTCTGTCACAGTGCTTGATAACTATTGATAACAGAAGATAACTATTCTCTTAGCGACTATTAACGACTCATTAATTAAATGACGACTCATTTAATTACAACATTAACAGGTGAAAAAAATAATGTGTAAAAAGATGTGCAAATTTAGAACACTGAACAAGGCTTTGTGTGTTTAGATATGGTAAAGTATGATTATTAAAAAAGTCAACAGAAGAGCACACTTCAGAAATTTGTGAATAGGATCTATAATTTGTCTTTATTCTTTTAGAGGAAACCTCAATTACTTAACAGTAAAAGGTACAATATTGGTTTCTTGGAAACATTTTTTGTTTTTAAGTAGAACCGATTTCATGCAGAATTATGCTTTCTATTCAGTACTTCCCAAGAAGTCAAGAACTGAAATTCAGAGTTTTCAAAAGAGTGCAGTTTCAGTAAGAGCAAAAGGGGACTGACTCCAAGGTAATGTGCAAGGTTTTGAAACAACGCATACAGTGGGACGCGTAAGTTTGAGCAGACTTGTTAATCTTTATGATTTTCCTGTATAAATCGTTAGTAATTACGCTAAAAAAATTTCAGGTAAATATATCATATAGGAGACACACATTGATATTTGAGAAGTGAAACAAAGCTCGAAGTGGCAGACCAAGAAAAATCTTGAATAAACAGAAGTGACAACTGGTGAGAACAGTCAGAGTCAACCCACAGACCAGCACCAAAGACCTACAACATCATCTTCCTGCAGACGGAGTCAATGTGCATCGTTCACCTATTCAGCGCATTTTACACAAGGAGATGCTGTATGCGAGAGTGGTGCAGAGGAAGCCTTTTGTATGGTGGTGGTTCCATCATGTTGTGGGGCTGTGTGGACAGTGCAGGGACTGGGAATCTTGTCAACGTTGAAGGACGCATGGATTCCACTGAATATCAGCAGATTCTGGAGACCAATGTCCAGGGTACAGTGACAACAAGACAACAACCCTAAACACTGCTCAGAATCTACTAAGGCATTCTTGCAGAGGAACAAGTACAACGTTCTGGAATGGCCATCTCAGTCCCCAGACCTGAATATAATTGAAAATCTGTAAATATGATTTAAAGAGAGCTGTCCATGCTCAGAAGCCATCAAACCTAAATGAACTAGAGATGTTTTATAAAGAGGAATGGTCCAAAATAACTTTAACCAGAATCCAGACTCTCATTGGAAGCTATAGGAAGTGTTTAGAGGCTGTTATTTCTGCAAAAGGAGTATCTACTAAATATTGAGTTCAATTATGTTTGTGGTGCCCAAATTTTGTTTAAACAATTATTGCACACTTTCTGGAAATCCTATAAACTTTGTTTCACTTCTCAAATATCACTATCCAATATGATATATTTAACTGAATTTTTTATTGTAACAACTAACAATTTATACAGGAAAATCATAAAGATAAACAAGGCTGCCGAAACTTGCGCATCCCATTGTATATGGATGTAAATGAACAAGTGTCCACATACTTTAGGCCAATTATATTTAATACTACAGACTGTATATTATTTTCAAAATTTGCACAAAATCTGAAAGCTTGTTTTGTGTGACTTCTTTTTAAAACATTTTGACCCAGAAGTAAGAATTTTAAAAAACGTATGTGGAATTATGTATTACATACAAATAGTACTAATAATATTAATAGTAAGTTAGATACCTTACTGTCTGAAGCTTTCATCTCAGGAACAGGCTCTGCTAGTGCTTTTTGATTTCTTACACCATTCACTCCTTTTGGAATGACTGTATAGGAGCCATAGACGTTAGAGTCATGACCCCACCTAGTGATCAGCACTTTGGACACATCAGGAACAGGCCAGCTAGTGAACGATCTGAGTAATCTGTCAAAGAAAAAGCATAGTTTTCAGATATATCTTTTCCCAAAAAACTTGTGTGGTGGAAATTCTCTCTCTCTTTTTTACACAAGTAACAAAATTAAGCAAAGGATTTATGGGACAGCAATGGAATATTGTAGCCTACCTCACACAGACATCCCCAATCTCACTGTCCTGTAGTGTCTCCATATGAAGAGCCTCTTTGCCAGTGATCCAGCCACAGAGCACTGTAGGGTGACGGGCCACAGCGTCAAAGCCAGAAATCTTTTTAAACCATGTCTCTTTCCAAGCATCATCATGATCATCATGATCATCATCATCATCATCTTCTTCTTTTTGATTGCTATATACTGCCTTATCTTCAGGTCCCTCATCCCACACAAGCTGGATTCCTTCACAGTCTTCTGGCCAAAATCGTTGACTGAAACACAAGAAGATCTTGTCCACTGTGCCAAAGCCGAGTCTCTTGATAGCATCCAGCTTTGGTTTTGGTAAGGCAGGTTCAAACATGGTTCTTGCTTGTTGTTTTAACACCCCCAAAGATACAGTTACAATCACATGGTCAGCTTCAATGATCTGATCATTTTCACAGATCACTCTAACAGGATGGTTGGGTTCTTTGCCCTCTTTGCCATTGGGGTTTGTTTCCAAGTCCCAATGGATGCTCTTCACTGCAGTATTGGTCAAAATAGTTCCTGAAGGAATATCTTTCAGAATAATATCTAAAATTGCCTGATAACCCCCAGGACCCAAGGTGTTATGGAACTCCCCATCCAGTGTAACGTATTCACTCTCCTGAGATGCAGAAACTTCATATAGGGAAGATGCAGCCTCATCTGTGCATTCATTTCTCTTGCACCATTCAAAAATTCTTGATCCATCTTCTGAGGATGCTAAATCGGATTTAGCAAATGACACGTCAAGGTAATCTCCCAAACTAAGGTCTCTGTACTTGAGTGGCAACACTGTGTCAAATGCCTTGTCGGTGTGTTTTTCAAATAAACTTGTCACCTGATCAACAAGTTCCTCTGGCAGGTGTTTTCCATCCTCCTTAAAAAAGTAGTCTCGAGAACTCTCTGAACTTTCTTTCAAAGCTTTTTCAGCTAGTAGATTATGTTTTTTTGCTAGTTGGTAGAGGTAATTTCCTTTCTGCCCATGGATCCAGTTCGCACCATGTTCGATGATGTTCTCTGTAAATGGTTTAGTAGTGCAAACTCTTCCTCCTATTCGCGCTTTAGCTTCAAGGATCTTGACATTCTGAAATCCAGCCTGCGCCAAAGAGGCTGCTGCAGCCAAACCTGCAAATCCTGCACCCACCACCACAACCTTGGCGTCGCTGGACATGACAGAATGCACTCACTTGCTTTGAAAGTAATAATCTGGATGATGAACAGAGAAGATCTGTAATTATTCTTTGAATGTACACTTTGTTGTGCAAAATACGAGGGTTAATCTACAAACCCTATAAAAATCTCATTTTAGGAACTAAAAATACTACTCACATCCAGTTGTTTCATTCAGCAGTAGAAATGTTCTGGTTTCTGCAGCATGCACAGTACAGACTGAGAAAATGCCTGTTTAACAAGAGGAGAAGCTCACCTTTCCTGTATATAATACAGAAGCAAGGTCACGTGATAAGGTTCCACACCTTAAGCCAACATGAGTCAGCTAGTTCTATAGGAGAAAACCTGCTTTGCTTGTTTAGAGATACAATATATATATAGCACTGATTATGTTAATAATGAAACCCAACAAGTATGTTTGTTTCAAAGACAGGTCGCCTAATTAGATATCCATCAGATACATCCATAAACTAAATCTTTTTCCAACAGTAATACTTATTGCTAAATGTATTAAAAATACCAGAATACTGCTTTATTAAGTCTCTAATTACCAGTGACCGATCCCTTTGACCAGAATACCATTGCACAAAAGCCTGTCCATTCAGTCAAAGGAACATAGTGGTAATCTGTGGGTCATGTAAGCAGAAAAAGGAAGATACCACTTTCTTCCAAGTGTGTTTTGCAGCCCTCTGACAAAGCATGGTCGGTGGTTTGAAAAGTAGAGGACAGTCTCACAAGGTTTGGTGGAAGTGTTTGACTTAATAAGTTTGAACTTCTAACTGTCTACAGAATGTGTTGCTTACATACAGTGTGAACAAGAGCCATTACACTTAATCAGAATGATGTCAGTATCCCCATGATGTTAGAATGAGACAGAAATTATTAAATATGTATCAGTATTGCCAAGGTGGGGCAATGCAAACAGGAAGTATGGCATAAATAAATGTGACATGACAACCTGTTACAAATAATTTTATTCATACACTGCCTGGACCCTGAATACTTGGATAATGGAAGAAATGTAAATGTTGATTTATGAAACTGTTTGGGGATCACAAACGCTTGCCGATGTTCCATTGTAAATATAAGCAGTAGAAATAACAGCTATGTTTAATAGTTAAAATAATGTAAGTAAATAATATTTAATCAGGATCAGGACAGATAAGGATAAAAACAGCTGTGTGAGATATAAGAAAACCACTTGGTAGACTAATCAGAAAAATTTTCTAGAAAGCATAAAAATTGGACTTTGGAGCAATGAAAAATCATGTGTCAGGATATAAAGGGACATGCATGAAGCAATGCACCCATCATGCATAGTGCCCACACTATAGAAGCCTCTTAAATCAGTGTTATGATCTGAGGTTGCTTCAGTTAGTTAGGTCCAGGCTCACGAGGCAATAAAATGAAGTCAGCTGATGACCTGCATGTAATGAATGACCAGGTTATCACACCTATGACACTTTGAAATAGTATTTCTGAAAGCATGAAGCATCAATGTCACATATGAACTGGCCACCACATTGTATGCTGTAATCAAAGCTAAAATAAGTCAAACAAAATTGTTAGAGTATGTGACATTTTTTCAGCTATTCTAATTAATTACTAAAGCATGACTACTAAACTTCCAATTCTTTCATACCCATGAAACATTTAAGCATTACCTCGATCATTCATTGTGATCGAGATAATGTCCAGCATTTACCCCACCTGAAATAGCCATTATTTATTGCTAATTGTCAGTAACTGTAGCATATGATGAGCAGTGATAAATATAAAATAAATAAAAATATATATAAAATAAATAAAAATAAATAAATATGATTTAACCCCAGCCTTAGTCATAGTTTGTGCAGAATGTATTATGTAGTTCTATTTGAATAACAGATAAGGATGTTTTTTCATTCTTTATAGAACTGAGAGCATAACTATAAGGAACAAATATTAGCTAGTAAATGTTACTCACATCAAGTTGTTCTGATCTCTGAAGAGGATAAACTGACACCTTTTTAATAAAGGGGGATCTCAACTTTGCCATGTTACATGGCAACAAGAATTAAACAAAAATTAAGTCCACATGTGTCAGCTAACTCAGTACAACAAAACTTCTGCTTTATATGATTGTAAATATATGTAGCATTTTTAAATATATATTTTTTATTACTATTTCTCTCACCTTAACTAGATGTTTATTAATAGTTAAACTTACAAATGTATACCAGTGACCTAATTGCAGTTCTGAAGGACTGGGGGTCTGAACAGTTTGGCTATTCTCCTGCTCATAGTAATTCTGTAATGCCTAACAGATAAATCTGTGTTTAAGTAATGGAGTATCTATGCTGTGATGAACTTGATCTCACAAGGAATCAAATTAGAGAACCTTATTCACAACCTTCATCATCTTCTTTACTGCTTTATCCTGTGTACAGGATCGCAGGGGGCCCTATTCCAGAAGAGTTAGGGCACAAGGTAGGGTACACATTGGACCCTGGGGGCCTATCCATCACAGGGCGCACACACACACTATGGGCAATTCGGGAAAGTAAATTTATGTTTTTGGACAGTGGGAGGAAAACGCAGAATTTGGAGGAAATGCTCCTGTGACACCAAGTACAGGGAGAACATGCAAATTCCACACACACACAGACCCGTGGCGAGAATCAAATCCTCGACCCTAAGGGTGCAAGGCCACAGTGCTAATAATTACGCCACCGTGCCACCCTTGTACACAGTTTGGTAAGACTAATATTAGTCAAGACAACACAATCCTCCTATGAATGATTGAGATAATAACAACAGAAAAGTTATGCATACTTATTAGTACATTTAAAAACACTGTCTTACAAACTGGGCTGTAGTGGACTGTGTTTACGCACCTTCTAAATTTCTAAAAAATAGTGTTTACCAGCGTTTACTCACCTCTGACTAGTAAGTCGTCTGCTATTTTCAATCAAAAGTAGATAAAGCTTGCTGTAAATGTCGCTATATGTTGCCAAATGGCACCATCTGCTAGTTTGCATATTGACTGCGTCATCACACAGTATTTGCATAGCAAATGGTGAGTGATGACGCATACAGCAACTGACATTAGGTCGGAACCTGGCACCATATTATTAAACTCAAAACTCAAAAACGAACAGATGCTGTGTTCAGTTCAGGAATGTTGTCTTAAACCTGTCATACAAAATGCACATAATTATTGTAAATTGTTATTGCTTTTAAATATACTTGATGTAATTTATATAAATAGATCATTATATTTAGTATGGTTGTACATTTATATTGTAAATTAAATTAATTTATGTTTGATTCGCGTGGGGGAAAAAATAATAGTCAAATTGTATGCTGTAATCAAAGCTAAAATAAGTCAAACTAAATTGTTAGAGTATGTGACATTTTTTCAGCTATTCTAATTAATTACTAAAGCATGACTACTAAACTTCCAATTCTTTCATACCCAACATTTAAGCATTACCTCGATCATTCATTGTGATCGAGATAATGTCCAGCATTTACCCCACCTGAAATAGCCATTATTTATTGCTAATTGTCAGTAATTGTAGCATATGATGAGCAGTGATAAATATAAAATAAATTATATATATATATATATATATATATATATATATATATATATATATATATATATATATATATAAAATAAAATAAATAAATAATTAAATATGATTTAACCTCAGCCTTATTCATAGTTTGTGCAGAATGTATTATGTAGTTCTATTTGATCATTATAGTAGTGTGTTCCGGATTGCGCTGCTTACCCAGTATATACGGTTAGAGGACTGTGACCAATCGTGTCGTCTCTTGTGTCATATACAATGATATTGGAAATGGCAAGTCTCTTATTGGATATCAGCAAAAGACCTCAAACACAAAGAGAGAATAAATGACAACAGCAACAACATGAAACTGAACTTTTTCTTTGTTTTTGTTTTTTGCCTTTTTTGTAATATAATTGCTTGTTTCTTCTAATATAGTATAATTTTTTTAATCTTCAAAACACTAAGAAACCAGGAAAGGCATGAAAATAAATTATTTTATTTTAATTTGTGATTTTGATTAACGGCGCATACAATTCTTTGACACTATATTCTAATTTTATTCTCTCTATCCTACATTACAATGCTGTTTAGTGTAACTGAAAACAACTGAAATGATATGGAATGAAATCATTTACCATAACACACCAAGATAAAGCATTAAAGGTAGCATCAAATGAATGATAAATCAATGGCTGGCATAACTAACAGCTAATTATTTAATAAAGCCACATACAGATCAGATTCAAAACTCCCTATATTTAAGTTCAAATACAACTCAGTTTACGAAAAACAATTCCCTTACGTTGTATCAGTGTTCGTTCTCTGGACAGTGTTTAATGAGTGTACTGGTTAATGAGTCTCTTTGCTTCTCTGATCCCTGACAGATAGGCTCCATGGGTGGTGGTGTAGAAGTTCACATGAGTTGCTTCACCTGCAAACAGCACCTGCAAAGGCTTCAAACACAAAAACAATCATCCAGCTTACAAATTTCACGTGAAACATATACATCACCCAGCCAAAGATAACTACATAGAAATGCTGTCAGCATTGTAACACAAAGGCATTATGCTAAATAAAAAATTAAAGATGTACCTTGCTCTCTGGGACTTGACTACAAGAAGGAAGAGGTGATGCCAGTGCCTCATGCTCTTTCACCCCATTCACCCAGTGAGGAATGAATGTATAGGAGCCTAGAACATGTGGGTCATGACCCCACCTTGAGATCAGAACTTGGGACACATCAGGAACAGACCAGCCAGTGAAGGAACTGAGCAATCTGTGGGAAATAAAAAGAGCCCATCTATATAGCAACATTTATAAATATACTAGCAACTACTAACATTTCTAAAAAATAAAATTTTATATATTTTACCTCACACAGACAGCCCCAATCTCACTGTCCTGCAGTGTCTCCATATGAATAGCCTCTCGGCCTGTGATCCAGCCACAGAGCACTGTAGGGTGACGGGCAACAGCGTCAAACCCGCAGATCTTTTTAAACCATGTCTTTTTCCAGACCTCATCTTCTTTTTGATCGCTATATACTGCCTTATCTTCAGGTCCCTCATCCCACACAAGCTGGATTCCTGCACAGTCTTCTGGCCAAAATCGTTGATTAAAACACAGGAAGATCTTGTCCACTGTGCCAAAGCCGAGTCTCTCGATAGCACCCAGCTTTAGTTTTGGTAAGGCAGGTTCAAACATGGTTCTTGCTTGTTGTTTTAACACCCCCAAAGATACAGTTACAATCACATGGTCAGCTTCAATGATCTGATCATTTTCACAGATCACTCTAACAGGATGGTTGTGTCCCTCGTTGCCATTAGAGTTTGTTTTTAGGTCCCAATGGATGCTTTTCACTGCTGTATTGGTCAATATAGTCCCTGAAGGTAGATCTTTTAGAAGATGATCTAAAATTGCCTGATAACCCCCAGGACCCAGGGAGTTAAAAAAGCCTCCCTCGAGAGCAATGTAGTAACCAATCTGAGATGCAGAAACTTCATATAGAGAGGAAGCAGCCTCATCTGTGCATTCACTTCTTTTACACCACTCGAAAACCTTTGATCCACCTTCTGAGGTAGCTAAAGGTGATTTAGCAAAGGACACATCAAGGTAGTCTCCAAAACTTAGAGTTCTATGTTCATCCTCCAGCTCTGATTCAAAGGCTTTTGAGGTGAGTTTACTAAACAGAGAACACACCTGATCAACAGTGTCAGTTGAAATCTGTTCTCCACCCTCCATGAAAAAGTAATCATGTGGTGTAACAGAGTGGGGCAAGCACATCGACATGCTTGCTGCTCTGGCCTCAGCCAGCAAGCCTTGCTCTTTGGCTAACAGGTAAAGTGGATTCCCATCCTGTCCATGGATCCAGTTTGCACCAACTTCAATAATGTTATCTGTAAATGGTTTGGTAGTGAAAATTCTTCCACCCACTCGCTCTTTAGCTTCAAGTATCTTGACATTCTGAAATCCAGTCTGGACCAAAGAGGCTGCTGCAGCCAAACCTGCAAATCCTGCACCCACCACCACAACCTTGGTGTCTCTGGAAATAGTATACATACTCCCTATTTAAGGAAGCTGTAGCAGAAATGAAAATTAAGATTTAATCTTAGCATGCAACTTACTACATCTGTCAGTTTAGTTATTTGATTAACTTAAAAGACGGTACTTACATAAGAATTCAGTGAATAACACTGATGGCACTTCTCTAACAAAGTTAGCTACCAGCTTCGAAAATGACCTTTGGAATACACAGACTGCACTGTAAGCTACATATAATAAAGTTTACATGCATGTCAGTCATAGCTAATGATCTACCTGTGTTTCCCCTTTATTGGTTTGGTTATAGATTTGTCATATGTATATGTTTTATCATTTACACAGTACACTTTAATCAGTAGCAAACTATTCTATCCGATTCAGTTCTGTTTGTTTACCTCTTTCATTAATAATTATTCTCACAAAGCAGCATTGCAGAAATCCAAATGCAGATCTAGGTTCCTCAGGATCAGAACGATGGTGATGATGACAAGGAAAAACACCTGAAAACTCTTAAGAAACCCATCTTCTTCTTAAATAAAAATAATTGGATTATCTCCTTCATAGTTTATATATGGATCATTCTACAAAATGGTGGAAAGTGCTGTTACTTCATTTTCTTACATTAATGTTCAATATTCAATTGTAGTATTTTTTAAGGGCCAAGTTCAAAGAAATGTTTTGTCACTATTATCATGCATGTAATTATATATTCATTGTGAATATATATTCCATTGGCACATGTTCATTTCTGTTATCAATGTGGACCTACTCAGGGTTGCCATATTCGTGTGCCAAGTAATCCCTCTTTTACTTACTACTAATTAAGTCTGGTCACAGTAAGTGTACAGAAACAACACAATATTAACACTCATCCACAGTCTTAGCAACTACACATGAAAGTTAATCACAAGTAAATATTTTCATTATTCGTTTGTTTTTCTCCTGGTAAGCTGGGTTCGCGATAGCAACAAACTGACTAGTAATGTTAAATATGTTCAATAGACTTGCTTGTGAATGTTTTAAAAGCAGTTGTAAAAATTCCAACTTTTATTCACGTCCATAAAACACTGGAAATATGAATTAATCTGTATAATACAGCAACAATAGTCTGTAAAGTCGCATTTCCGGTCCGTTGATTTCAGTCCCTGACGGAAACAGCGCGAAATATTTCTTCGATTAACGTTCCGGTTATACGGAATGAAAATGCCGGAGTTTAAAATGTTAATGTTTTGATTTGCGCTAATTAACGCGAATATGATATAGATTAGTTTTAATATATACTGCGTCGATACAGTATAATTTCCATAAAACGGACACATAAGGCTGAACGTTGTCCTGTTAGTCACGCTGTAAGCCACCACGCGGATGGGAAATGACCACCTCAATGAGATCGCACCGGCTTCTGACAAATTGTAACTATTAATAAAGTCACACTTAGGTTTACTTTGTTACAATGGTTGTAGTCCTACGAAATCTTCAAAGCGTTGTTTCGCTCCGACGCGCCAGGCTGCGCAGAGACGTGGAGACGCTGAAACGCATTTTGGGTGTCCAGAGATTTGACCTGGGCATTGTGTGTGTGGACAACCGCAAGATCCAGCACATTAACAACATCTACAGGAAAAAGAACACGCCTACAGATGTGCTCTCATTCCCCTTTTATGAGGTGAGCTAAAGCCTCCCAAAATAAAATAAAAATTAATAAATAATCAATAATAAGTAAATAATGGTTCTATTCCCAAGGACCTAAGGCCAGGGAGGCTTCCATGCGCCCTTCACAGAGATGAGTATAACCTGGGAGATATTTTCCTTGGAGTAGAATACATAATGCACCAATGTCGAGAAAGATCCTGGGATTTTAACGGGACTCTCACAGTAAGTATATTCAACATTACCTTATAGTAAAAGATCCTAAAACCGTTTATAACCTTGTCTACTGTTGTCCAACAGGTGGTAGCTGCACATGGAATCTGTCACTTGCTCGGGTACAGACATGAGGCAGAGGAGGAGTGGAATGAGGTAATAACATCAGAGAGACACTCAGCATGTATATTAGTTTATCCTGCGTACAGGGTCATGAAGAGGACTTGGGGCACCAGATGGGGTACACACACACACACTCCTTCATACACTGCAGGCAATTCTGGAATGCCGGTTACCCTAATCTGCATGCCTTTGGACTGTGGGAGGAAACCAAAGTATGAGGAGGGAAACCCACCAAGCACACAGAACCAAAACCATGCACACAGTCCCTGACCCTGGAGGTGCAAGGCGAAAGTGCTAACCATTAAGGCACTTTGCCACTGTCAAAGAGACACACAATGATACTCATCCAGATAAAGCTTAAGCTGTTTACAGATTGCACAAGAGTAATTTATAATTTTGTAGATCATTTCTGAGAAAATTTACCCTTGATCTGAATGCATCATTCCCCCATCAACCATGGTCTCTCCAAGTTAACAAGAACAAAAGTCGGTTTTTCTGAAAACTGTCATGGTTAAAATAATGCTAATATGTTTTTTTTTTTAAGTTACCAAGAGGGTGCCATTGGAGGCTCAAATATTCATCTTATGAGCTTTTGTATGGGCTTATTAATACACACAAATGTTATTTGCCTTGCAAACATACAGAGCTACTGTGTGTAGAACTGAGAATTTAACAGCATTGTAGTATACATGGATATACTATAATATACATGGAGTACTAAAAGGCAGGTTAGAAGTAATTCACCACACTAAGAAATAGGACAACTGGTGCTACATATTCTGTAACTCAAGAAATGAGTCTGACAAGTTTGATTATTCATGTTAAAAAAAAAAATTCTATTTACAGATGTTTCGAAAAGAAAATTACATCCTGTCTGAGTTCAACAGACTAACCGGCAGTCATCTTGTGCCTCTAACAAAGAGATCTGAAGAAGACTGGTGACACTGGACACAAAACGAAAAAAATAAAATAAAAGACAATCGCCTCTATCCAACTTGCTTTGTTCGTCTCATTTAGTTAACATTGAAACAATCATGTCTCATTGATAAATAAATTTTATTTTTAAAAAGGTCTTTATGAAGCCAATGACTGGACATTTTGCAACTAAAGTTTATATCACGGTTTCTATGAGAACTGTACCTTAAAATGATAAGAGGTCGCTATTGTTAATATGCATAACACCTTGACATGTAAGGTAACAGAAAGCTTAAGTACATGTTCTGGAGATAAAGTTACTGAACATGGTATAACAGAAGACAATATAAGCAGAGACAAGGACTTGTGTAAGTTGTAAGGTCATAAAATAAATATTCATATGTTCTAACTTCACATGAACAGCTTAAGAGCGTAGAGTTTCAATCTTTTTTTTTTCTGAGGAAAATGATCCTACACAAAATGGCTGTGCAACATCCACAACATAAAGCTCTATGTAAAATAGGAAGAAAAAAAAATTATTAGAGGGTCCTAAAGATGCCTCTATAAGTCTTTTCAAAAGGAAAAAAAGACAATCTACAGTCATTTAACTTGTTAAATTGTATTTATAAAATAGGATTAAAATAGCAATAAACAGTCATCAGTATAGCTGTGAATAGAAACTGGAACTCCCCTTCCCACTCATCGCTGTAGGACAGACATATAAAAGCCAACGGGCAACGTAAATATTGCACCACATTTCCAGCTGCATATAAAACATGAAACAGACACCCAACGTCACTCAAACATACAAGAATAAATCTTTATATTCAATAGATTCAATAAAGAATTTTGGAAAATGTGAAAGAAGCCACTCAAAAGGGGCAAACACTTCCTGACCCTCAGACATATGATCTGAATTTAATGCATGAAGTCTCCTTCTCCACTCAGGGACTTTATTCAAGGCAATATTCAGTAAATAACTAAGAAAAACATTATATGATTTGAGGCTGAAAATCATACCTTTCAGCAACTCAAAATGCTTTCAGTGTCTTCATTTTATTTACTTTACCTTTTGCCATAAAGCTTTATATGTACAAGGACTTAAACATTAATATCAAACACTTCTAGAAACAGCGACAGAGTCGGACAGAAAGAAAAACAGAAAAATAGGAAAAAGTGCCTGAAAGAGGGATGGGTGTGTTTGTGAGTGTGTGTGGGGTGATCAGTAGTATTGGACGGAGGTGTCATTTCCACCCTGGGCTAAGCTTATCCGTTCATCGGCAAAGCGCAGGACTCCAGTTGACGCCTGATGTACAAAGCTATTTATAAAGGTTGCAGGACTGTGCGGCTAGCGTCAGTGCTTCCTCCTGCCTTCTCCATCTCTGACAACTCCTCAAACATGTTCCTGAACACAATACAATGATAATCATGGCACACAAAAAATATGCAAGACCACAAGCAGCTTAAGAAAATAAATAATTTAGTATCTGACAAATATTCATGGACTGGTAACCTCAGATTAACATCAACATTTATCTACTTATTTCTCACACAAATAAAACCCACACACTCACCCAACACAAGAAACCAGTACTTGCAAATAGTGAATGATGGGAGATTTACTGCCAAACATGCAGAGATCAGTGGTGATATTTAGTTCATATTCCACCAGAATAGTGTAGAACAGTACAGAATAGTGTAACTGGCATGGCTTAATACTAATGTGTACAACAGATCATGGCTACCAAACTCATTCACACTTTCTTTGATTTATAGCACAGTTAACCTTAGATTACGAGCATAATTCATTCTGGAAGCGTGCTTGTACATCAAAACACTCGTATAAGAAAGCAAATTTCACCACAAGTATTAGAAACTCCGATGATTCATTCCACAATCCAAAAATATCCATATAAAAATGATTAATACAATTAATAAAAAATTTTAAGCAAATAAACCTGCACTTAATCTTTGAAAAGAATCATGACTGAAGAAAAAAAGAAGAGGGGGGGGGGGCTACTGTGCAGGACAACTTTCATACGCGTGCGCACACTAACAGAATCACTGATTTGTCAGCAAACTTCAACATTACATGCACGCAAAAATGATGACTATACGAGTGACGCACGCAAACTGAGATTGAGCATGGGAGACGATTACCCACAATCCCACAGAGCAAGAGAGAAGAACTATTGACTCAGTTGTGATCACGTGACGTTCGGCAGAAAAATTTTGCTTGTCTTGCAAACAGCTCACAACCCAAGTTACTCACAATCCAAAGTTCAATAGTATTTATATGGGGTGGTGACAAATTTAATTGCAGATTTGTTAATAACACTGATTAATTCTCATGTGAACTATGTGAAGTGTGCTATGAGCACTTTGAAATTGTGTTTGAAATTAGTCTTTAGTAAAATAATGGATGTTTGAGCAAAGCCTTACTTGTGCATGTAGAAGAATATGTATCCACTCCTGTCTCTGTCTCGTTGAACAGTGGACTCCTGTGTACGGGACACATCTAAATCATTGTAGGTTAGCCAGGACTGCTTCTTCATGTCATACACATCACTTATGTAGTGGCCTGAACAACAGATGTAAAAGTATTTTAGCGATGCTCAGAAGAAATCTTCATTGCACAGGTTTTGAGGGGTTACATGTAAAATCCTATTAGGATTGCTAATATTAGACTATGAGATCTAAATGTATAGCATACTAGACTAGTAACATTACTAGCTACACACTAGTATAGTAACCAAATTGCACATCGGTTGTTCATACCCGATGATGAGCTGGTGCCAATGTGACTGACCACGCTGATGAGCCTGAAGGAGTTGGCAAGCTCTCCATTCTGCAGGAAACACATTTAAAACACTTAGATAACATTCCTCTCCTGCTTCAACATTTTTTTTTTATTCTGTCACTAGTGAGCACATACTTCAGCATTTCTCTTCAACTCCTCAGCCTCTGCTTCACTGTACTCCATTTCTAGAGCATCCTCATTTCCAGAATCATCATCAGAACACAAAAGATCAGGAAGAGAGTTGTTGAACTCTGGGAAAACCAAAATACCAGATAAATAGTGCTAAACAGTGAATGCAGGCAAACCATCTTGGCAAACAGGATATTTATTCAGTACTTCTCTACCTTGCAAGCTGAGCTCTGTTGCTCTCTTCAGCTCGTCATCCTCCCTCATCTCCCTTGCCTCCTGTGCATGCAACAGATAAGTAGCTTGCTACTTGTCCCAAACAACAAACAGAAAAGACCCACATAAGTGACAAGTCAAACGTGTGAAAAGGGTAAAAGCCGTACATGTTCCTGCAGACTCTGAGCAAGTGCCTGCTGTAACTCCTGCTCCTCACGCTCTTGGTCCAAACTGTACTGCTGCGCCCAATCTAGCTCAACCTGGCCACCATCTGGAGTCTGGTTCTCTTTGTTATCATCCATGGTCAGGTCCAAAGAGCCCAGCATGTCTACGGTAAACAATCACAAATGCATACAAGTATTTTTATGTACTACACTGAGCTGTAAGATAGAATCTGTATGACATACACTGCCTGGCCGAAAAAAGAAAAAGGTTGCACACACTAAGATTTAATTCAATCAGGTGGCCAGTTCATGTGTGAAAACTATTCATGTTCCCAGAACCTCTTTTCCCAATACGAGTCCTGGAATATGCCTGTGTCATCAAGGAAGACAAACCCAATCAATGTGACACTGGTCATGCAATAAATACAGGTCATCAGCTGTCTTTTTTCTATTGTCACATTAAACTGCTGAGCCTAGATCTGACCAACTCAAACAGCCCCATATAATAACACTGCCTCCTAGGGCTTGTACAGTTACACCTACGCATGATCTGTACATTTCTTCATGCACCTCCCTTCTTATCCTGATGCCCTATTCACTCTAGGATGGGGTCAAAATAAACAAAAGTTATAATAGTTTCCACTTTCAAATTAGTTTTTTTTTCTTCTTCTTTTTTGGATCAAGTCTGAATTTTGTGGTGTAATAAGTTTCAGTTTAGTTTTTATTTAAGTGACTCATTTCTATTTCATTTTAGTTCATTTGTTTGTTTTATTCATTTTAGTTAAGGATAAAAGTTGTCAGAGACTAGCGCTGTGTGTAACAATCTAATAAACATGAAGGTATACATATAAATATATACTAACCTACATATGGTTCACCAGACCCTATGTAACACCAATGTGTGGATGACCAATGTGAAGTAATCTAGCACAGCACGATGAGATTAGTTTGTGGGAGCATGGTAAAAAAAAAAATGTTTTAAAAAGGCAGATTTTAAATGTTTTTAGTCCAACCATCTACCCTAACCGAAACCTTTTTTTTTTTGACACTCCAAGTGTCAAACATAAAACAAAAAACACATTGCGTTTTTCATCTCAATCGAAGAATTTATGCACCCAGATCCCAGTGTTGTGAATTTTTGGATCAGCATTGAATTCTGTGAAAGGTTGTGCATCACATTTCTTTTCTTATTTTAGCTAGTTTTATAGCAACCATTATTAGTTTAATTTTAGTTTTTCATTTTCTGTGGGTACTTCAGTTTATTCATATATATATTTTTTAAACCACATTTCTTAACCCAGTTCCAAGAACTCCTTAGTTGATTACTTTCCTTAATGCAGCCCAGAAGTTTGACTCTTCTAAAATAGCAACTTGTTTTTGGCCAGACAGTGTGTGCATTCTTACACAGTACATTTAAATCAGCACATTACTTTTGGCCATGAACTTGCACATTACACATCTGTACCTCCAGATGCTTTGTCTGCTTCCAAAAGCTCCAAATGCTGTGTGAGCTCCTGAGCATCTGTGTCACCAAGCCCTGTGTCAGGGCTGCTAGTTGGTTCATCAATATTGGGGCCAGCATCATGACGACTCAACTCAAGAACCGCAGCCAGCATTTCATCATCATTCATGCCTGTGAATTCTGATTGATCCATGTGACTACTCTGCTGAACCTAGACATCAACACAGCCTTTATAAATCACAATAAAGCCAAGACACTTTTGAACAAGTTAGTTTCTACACAGCCAAAAAGAAATAATTATACCCTATGCATCAAATCAATGACCTACAATCATCTATCCACATAATTTACTTGGATGTAAAGGTTTACACATTTGGCTACCTCCTCTGTCCTGTCATCATCTGTGAAACATTCACTCAGACGGTGTTTGCGGCTGACTTTCCTCATCGATTCCTCTTCACTGTCAGAGTCACATATGATGCTGCCAGTGTTATCATACTTCACTGAACCTTTCCTGTGAAAACAAGATAATTGTTTTAACTTTAAGCTTTAACTTTCAAGCATTATGCAAAGGAAAAATACCAGGTTTGTTGCCTCACCGCAGCATTGGGTTGTTCACAGATTGTGATGTTTTCAGTGTTCTAGACCTGTATAAAATTTGATAAAATGAATGTCAAGTAACAAGTACAAGAACCCAAAACAGTAATTCTAACACCCATATAATTCAAAGCATGCACTGCAGATGTTTTCTTTCAATAAATTTGCAAAATGTGCCACCTGGCTACCAGATAGTATATTGGTAATGAGTAAACCAAGTGATGACTGGACTCTCACAGGGCAGTTTGGACTCTCCAGCCGAGGTTGAGAGGGGGTCGTGTGTTCTCAGTGCAGTGGGAGAGAAGTGTGAGGTACTTTGGAATTAGGACCTGCTGCCCCAGCTTGCTGTTCAGAGACAGCTGCGTGTTGTAACTGTACCGTTTCAGATGAAGAATCAGCACCCTGAGAAAGAGCATATAAAGACATCTTAAAGCTTTGTATACAAGCAGCACTTAAAATATCACCTTAAAATGGCTATGTGGACTGAAAATATGGTTCTATAGTTTACCTGGGAAGTCTGCTAAATTTATGCGTGACACTTGCAGATTTGCCGTTACATTTCTCACATGAATATTCAATTTCCTCCATCTAAAACAAACAGCCAGTATACAAAGAGTCTAAGATAAATACCAAAACCTTAACATTATCTAATCATTTGATATGAAAAATAAGATGTAAAAAAGTCTTGTAAATCTTATAAATGCAAGTGAAGGCACATTAACCTACCCTGAAGAAAAGATCCAGTGAATCCTGGATGGATCTTAGAGGAAGGGTTTTCTTTTTACGAGGCAGGTCAATCGACAGGTCATTGAACTGCTCACGTTTTGTTATCACCTCCCCACAGCTGCATGTCGATCGAAAACAACAATTATTCCAGTTCTCAGTTTTGCTTTGGAATTGAACAAGGTACACTAACTAAAACGACAGACTTAAAAGTAGACATTAACAGATTATTTCCATCATCAATTGCCAGGTGATTTATTCTCTTTTAAAATGCTATATACACAAAGGTTAAGCACTGCACAGAAAAATAAACCAACAACCGTCAAGTAGCAGAAAAGATGCACAAATGGCAAAAAGCTTTATTGAACCAACTATTATAAATTTTGTATGTTCTTTTTTTCTTTGGAGTTTTCATCATGGCTTGACTCAAATTTATTCTAATTTTGTTTAGATGCTACACAAAATGGGGGAAAAAATGAAAATCAGCTCTTAAACAGAAAGCCTCCCACCTTTTGCAAGTGATTGTGTGTTGCACTTCAAACTCCATGTTTACGGTAACAGGACATGTGTATATGCGAGATGTATCCATTTCCTCAGCAAGTCGTGTGCTCTGGGGCTCATCCCAGCCTGATGAATCGCTCCTCCAGCTCTTATTAATCTTCTCCACATCTTCTTTTAGTTGATCCAAACACTGGCTCAGAAACTCATGGGCATCCTGGAAGCAAAGGATTAACTCACTGATGCAAGTCATATTCTCGCCTACTCTTCCTAAATTAATTGTAAAATCAATCAATCTTAAGAATGAATTAAACACATTTTTGTTTGTCTTTTGTAAAACATCACCTTTGAATATGCACTTCAAATTTACAAGCATATGGCCTGTATGCAGTATATATTAAAAATTTAAATTAAACCTCAGCAGAAATAACACATTTATTTCATTATTTCATCAACTATTACACATGTTGCATGTAAAATTCTAATGGTGTTAAAATATAAAAAAATAACTAAAATAAACAGCTGACATCACCCAAACAACACACCAATAGTGAAGCATGGTGGTCTCAGCATCATGATGTGGGGCTGGGTTTTTTTCCAGATGAGACGGGGGCTCTAGTCTAGATATAGGAAGTCATTGACAGCTCCAACTACAAAGCTGTTTCAGCATAAAACCTACAGGCCTCTGTGTGTCCAATTCAAAGAAATGGTTTTAGAATGTTCTGAAAATCAGCATTTAGTCAGAGCCCAGATCTAAACATTACTAAAAAATTTGAATAACAAAGCACTGTTCACGAGATACCATCAAAATGATGATAGTCTTATTGATGTGAGGGATCTGGAAAATCTAGAGGCCAGGTAAAAATCCTTAATTCTGTCATGTTTCTCAAGCCATTTCTGAATTATTTTTTTTTTGCTGTGTGGCAGGGAGCAATGCCAAAGCAAGCAAACAAAAAAAAATCTTACATTTTGCATGTACCCAGAAAAGCGTTCAGCGGTTGAGGAAATGGCATTCTTCACCCTTCTCAGCAAATCTTTCTTTACCTCTGGAGATGAAATGTCTTTTTTCAAAAGGAGGTGAGCAAAGCGCCTAAGGAAGAGAACATAAATGATATAATATAGTATGCCCATGGCAGCCATAAAATATCCACAAAAAAGGTACAATACAACCGTACCTCAGAAGAGCATTCATAGGGACCCGCTTCCACTGTATCCCCTGTTTTAGAAGATCATTCGAAAAAGATGGCAGGCTGAATAGTGACTGCAGTATAGCGTTCATGTAGCATGTGTTTCCCAGGTTGGAAAATCTAAAGTTGACAGAATTGCAAATAAGTAAAAATAAATAAATAAACCCAACTAAAGCTCAAGATTTTGCCGAAATAAGGAAGCTATGGGAGACTTACCCTTGCAAAGGTGGCTGAGGTTGAGCAAGAGCAGAGGGTCTCAGCTTGTTCCATCCACCATAATCAAGAGACGAGCGGACCTTCTTAAAGGGAGTGGAGTGATTGGGCAGCACCAGACTTCTTTTAGCCGCAGGTGACTGGTTTGTGCTGGCAGGCCTTTAGAAAAGGATAGTTTATGCTTAAATGTGGCCAGAATATACTATCCAACACAATACCACTCTGAACTGTAAACATTAGATGTGATAATATATGTGACACTAAATAATTTCCTAAAAAGTGTAATACAATTTACCTGTCCAGTAGGGAATGTGTTTGTGTGTAATCTTTAGTTCCTGTTCTGCTGCCATAAAAGGATGATGGTTGAAGTGGTGCAGAGCCAAGAGGAGCTGTTTTAGGAACAAACATCACAAAGAAGAAACAAAGGTTACCAAAACAAACAGACTTACAATGAACAAAATATGAACAAGCACAAACCTGAAGTCCTATTCTCCTCAGACTGCTTCAGTTTGTCTTTGCAACTGAGCAGAAACTTCCTGGAGGCGTCTGAAATGGCCTTATTGTTGCTGAAAAGAGAAAACTAATTAGACTTGTGTGCCATGATTAATATAATACCAGTATATACTTGTGGATAAGACAACAAAAAACTGTCACATGAGATGTACATCAAGCACTACAAATTTAATTAACTAATCTAAACTTTGAGCAAGAGTGAATTTTCTAATTTGAAAACAATACCTAGAAGAGTCATTCTCTTTGGGGTAATCCTCTGTTAAATCGGTATCAGAGCTAATCAACCGTTTCCTTTTCTCGTTCCTGAAAGGGAAAAAAATATACATTCATTTTGTCAAAGGCTAGTACTGTGTACAAATAAAGATTCCTTTAAACGTAATCATTTTACACAGCAAACACTGCTAGCATCAAAATCTAACAGGCAAGGGGGGGGGACTCTAATTTACTTCCGTGTTCAGGAAGGCTCCATTCTCAAGACATGAAGGATAACCTGGCCATTTTTATTTTACAAGTATTAAGATAATTGTTACAGCTTTCGAGAAAATAAATCAATAAACAATATATAAATAAAATGCATTTACATTTGTTAAATATACATTTAAAAAGTGTGCAGAAAGTTTTTTTTTCAGTTAAGCTCGCAGAGTGCATAAAGATACATAATCCCTTTGTTCAAAACTAAATTACAACAATTGAAGTTCATGTCCAAATCTTAATCAAATCAGATGTCAGATTCACTACAACTGAGTTGTCAAATACTATAGATATGATGCATGATAAGTATGCAGACTTTGACAAAACAAGGGTCTAAAATGGTAAAAACTAAAAAGATCAACAACAACAAAAAAAAAAAAAACGGATGTCATGACAACGCGACAGCCAATTCAGCTTGCGGGTGACTTGGGGTACCAAATTCTGCCTCATTCCTATGGAAGCAGATCATTCAAAAAAAAATTTCACATGCGTAAAATCTAATGCACACATGCGTATCCCACTTCACGTGCTTAAAAGCCAATTTTCACGTGCACGAAAAAATATATATTCACAAAAAAAAAAAAAAAAAAAACCTCACTCACATGCAGAAAATAAATGTATATTCATAATATACGTTTCACAAAAGCAAATGTTTAAAATTCATGAATGCATCATGGACTGTGCATGTGAAAATCGTCTTTTGTGTGTGAATATCCCAAGATTTTTGTGTGTGTATTTTTGAAACTTTGCTGGCAGCAACGTGGGTCACCCATTCTCTTTAGCCAATCAGATACGACCTCACAGGTCAACCAATCACAGCCCTCTAGGAGCGCAGTACTCAAGTAGGTCAGCTTTGCGCACGTGAAAATTGGGTTTTACGCACATGAATTGGGAAACGCATGTGTGCATTGGATTTTACGCACGTGACGTGGGATATGCATGTGAATTATTTTTTAAACTGATCTGCTTCCATACATTCCCTCTACTCTCCAACGACTTCGTCCTGTTCCATCACTAAAAGAAACCATTTCTAAACAGGTGTTTGAGGACGGGGCGACTACCAAGGTGGAACCCTTCCTCAAGTTTTCTAAACCTCAAGTTATTCCACTGATAAAATATAGAATAATAATTTGACAAAAGAAATTCACCCACAAACTGCTAATTTAAATCGTGACAATGCCACAGCCAGGAATACAAGGAATACAATAACAGTTACATGCAAAAATTTGTGCACCCTGGCTAAATTACACCTTTTGGTTACTCTTCGACATGAAGAAAGCTATACCATTTTAATAGACCATTTTTGCAAATACTGATGTACGGTTATGTACTAAATTATTAACATACAAAAAACTCTGTGGCTTATGTAAAACTATTAAAAGCATAAGCCTTTTACATACCAACACCACCTTTAACAGACCTAACAGTTTGCAAACAGCTTGCTGAATGATGCATCACCCACTTTTCTGCACTTTGTGTTATGTACAGCTCTACACATTTTCAGTAATGTTCACGAAAGTGGAATACAAGAGTCATTAAAAACGCTTTAGCGTGTTTCTTAAAGTAGTTCATGGTGGACTTTGAGATATCCTTTAGTGAAAGTTCTTTTACTAAAGAAGCCATTCCTTTTTCAGCTTCAGTTTCTTTGACTGCACCATATTTATTTACAGAATGTGTTGATATTTACTGGAATTTGTTCTTCTATGTAGCTGTGCAATACTGTCGTTGTCAATGGCTGGCAAATCTTAAATCCATCCTATGCTTAACAGCTGGAATGGGGCAAGTGTTATTGCAGCATATGTCCATTTTTTTTTCCAAAACATAGTGGCCAAATGCCTTCCAAAATGCCATTTGACTCATCTATTATATAGATTTTATAATAAAGTCACTTCTGATGAGTCTTGGACACAGATAATTTTCGTCTTGCAAACCCTTGCTTGAACCCCCCTCCCCCCAACTGCCATTACTTAATGACATTCTGGACAGTGGAAATTATGAGCTTGAAGCACTTTGTTGTCTCCTATAGGCATCAAATCTTATTCGTCTATTTAAAGTGCGTGTGCTTAAAAAGGGCAGAAAAAAATGTAGGCTAATGAAGGCAGACAGCGTTTTATGGTAATGAAGGCAACTAGTGTTTTGTTCAGAGTGTGCAACAACGCCCTGCATGAACAGCGGCTTAAAAGGGGGCAGAGACTGGCTTCATGCTGTTGGACAACGCAGGGATTTGGAGAGGTATTAAAATGTATTAGCATAAATTCAAGCAAAAAACTATATATTTTGTGTGATTTTTGCTAATCCTGCATGACAGTGCCACGAGTAAACCCTTGCTTCAGAATAGAATATCACAGATAGGCCATGTCCACACAATCAGGTATTTTTAAAAACTGAGATTTTTCTCTGCTGTTTCCGCCTTTCGTCCACACGCAAACGTCATTTTGGTCATTGAAAAGGGAGCTTTTGGAAAACTCCGGCCAAAGTGAAAAGTTTCCAAAGCTTTGTTATTTCAGTGGTGTTGTGTGGACAGGGGAAACAGATATTTTGGCTTGTTGTAACGTCACCTTGTGGTGATGATGCAATTGTGTGTGCTAGTCTCCTTGATTTGATGTCAGCTTTATTTATGAGAATATTTTGCGCAGTGGTGGACGCACGTACAGTAACTAGTGACTGTGTTAACTTTGCAGTTACTCACACATTACGTTAATGAACAGAGGTACCTGAATATACTACTAAGTATTGTACAAAACTCTGTCGACACACAGACCCCGCAGACAGCGATGGCGATTTCGAAAGAGACCCGGTCGGACTTTGTACAAAGTGCAACAGGTAATGCCATTTTGTCTAGGCTTCTGATTGGCTCACTGTTGATGAGGGAGGCTCCTAACAGTGTGTTTTGCATTTTCATGTGGACAAAGATATTTTTAAACCCTAGGTCGTGTGGACAGAATTATTATTTTTAAAAACTAAGAAGAAAAAAAATATGTTCTTAAAAATAGCCGGCTACGTGTGTACATGGCCTTAGTAGGGCCAGAGTGGGACCGATTTCCAACCAGATCATTGTGCACAATGACAAATCCACAGTTAAAATCCTTTTGAATTTTTATTTTCCAAGGTATTGTAGGCACCAACAATACAATTTGAACATGTACACACACCAATTGAACTGGCCTTTTTTTGATGACATCAAATATATTTTGGCTGAGACTGTTTTAATGCTTTGATTAAGACCATTTCATTTTTATGCTTCAACGGATACACTCACTATATCTTAGCTACTTTACAAACCAGACTTACTGCGTGCAAGCCATAGCTGGGGTACAATTGTGTGAAATGTTATTCACTGGGGTGTTTACATGGGTTGTGTTGTGAACCTTGCATCTATATTCTATGAGCTGAATATCATGCCTGCTGTTTGACACAAAACAGCATTACAACTGTCAGAGCAAGGACTTTGTACATCAGGTTTCGACAATAGAAATTAAAGTGTGGCAACCGGCACATTAAATGTCAGAGCACCCTCACAAAAACCTCAAGCAACCCCATAACATCAGCAAAAGAAAATCATTAGCACCACCCATGGTTGACGATGCTAATTAATTTTACACCTGTTAAAATGTACCGTTTCTGCGATACTCAACGCAATCAAGCGGGATGATGGGCTGTTTATGAGCCAAGCAGGGAAGACGTGTGGGGGTTTTATCATTCACCTGCAGAATGGTCAACTGCATCAACCAATTAACTTGCCCGAAACAATAAACATAATATTTTGCATGGTCTTTTTTATCTTGGACAACGTTTCCTCTGTACAAAACCTTTTACATATAACATGCACACTCTTGCACTGCAAATCACACTAAGAAAACTACACACCTGTTCTCTGATAGTCCACTGCGTACAGGTGTGGATGTAACTCTGCTTGGACTCCCAAGGGGCTTTCGTGGTGTGCTCTCTTCTCGGTTGTCCAAACTTGACCTGCGTGGGGTCATCTTCACACACAAAATATAAAAAAGTGAGACAAATGAGCAGGTAATAACATACATGCAAGGTCTCAAAAACATTCAGTAAAAAGGTGCTACCTGTTTTTCTGACGAGGATAAACCTGGGTCGTTTTGTGTGGTGCGGTTCCCAAGAACTAATCCAAAACTGGCACTTCCCTGATTCGTCTTAAAAGCTAAACAAATAAATAAATTATGCTGATAGATTCTCCAACAGTGTCCTCAATTCAAAAGCAAATAATATTATGCCTCAGATATTTATACACACCTGTTTGCTTCCCTTGCTTAATCACCTCTAGATATTCCTTCAGTTTTTTTGCGACTGTGATGGGCAATTTTTCCAAAATGACAACACTCGAATCCTTCAGGGTGAGCGACAAGCGGTTTTGACTGTGGATAGGCCCCAAAACAACATTCTTCACATTGTGGTTCAACTGTAAAGACAACAAACGGGTCAGTTTATTAAAGATGGATAAACTGATGGACATATAGACAGACACTTCATTGATCCCGATGGAAATTCCTAAATTCATGGTACTCCCATAAGTAACATTACCATCCAAAATTGGTACCTGGAAATATTTTGGCGCTCCACCACTGTTAAACTTCAACACCAGATTGCTTTTGTTGTCCCTCTCATGGACCTCAAACACTCCCTCTCTCCATTTGGTCGTGCCCACATCCAGGCTGGTGAAGCGGATACGGACAGCGCAACCACTGCTCAGCTTCGGCAATGCAACAGCCATTAGTGTGGCGAGCAGACAGGGCTTTGAGGACGAACAGATGAGTCCAGTGTCCCTTTGAACAAGCAAAAAAAAACAAAAAAAAAAATGAAAAAAAAAATAACTCTTAAAAACAAAGGGAAAAGGCTCAAGTTACAAAGATCATGAGGTCCAGTGGTGACATGTCCACTTAAAGGATTTTGAGCCAATGTGCCTAGTAAGTGCACTCTAAGGCAGTGTGAACTAACATTTCAATACAGTTGAAAACCAATACATAAATGCATTTCTGTTATACAAAATAATTTTTTAAAAACTACAATCAAGTTGCTCAACTGTGCCTAACATTCAGGCTCCATTGACAAATTACACTGCGCTGCTTTAATTAAACCAGTGGAGCTTATTATGCTGTTATAATAAAGTACTTGTGAACAAATAAAACTATAAAATGTGTACACACTTATGTGTTTTAGAGTTTCCCAGTATCAAAATGAGGCAAACACTGTTCCTGTAGCTTTTCCTTTGCAAAATGACTTATTTATAATCTAAAAAAACATACAATAAATGCTTCTGTAGACAAACAACTAACGGACTTGCTAACTCCACACTTTCAAGCACATATCTGCTACTTGACACATACAGGCTTCGAATAATATTTTACTGTGGAAGGTTTCTTTTCTTTAAAGCCAACGCTACTCAAGCAACCAGTGAGAAATAAACCTTCTCTGTATTAAGTCCACCAAAATAACTAACGAGCCTCATCCCTGACAAATAAAGCAAGTAAGAAGTGATAATGTTTCAGAAACAGAACTTAAACCCCAAATGATAGAACGCCTAGCAGTTAGCATTAGCGCCCTCGCTAAGCCCATAGAGAAGACAGAGAAGTTAGCTTCGAGCTAACTGATTCAATCGTGCTGCATCTGCCTGCTAGTAATTCGAGTGATGAAAACGGTGCCGGTTCTTTGCCATAAAAAATGTTCCATACCTTCTTCCAGGTGTAAAAGAAACTGGGGAAAATCTTATTTAAAAAGGGGGAGAAAAGCCCGAATAACTCTCCCAAAAACGTCTCGTTATGTGCCGTGGACTAAATTCAGCCGGCACGCGACGGCCCAGCGTTATGTTGTTGTTGGAGTAATGGCGGGAATGTGAAAATTCACACCGGAAATAGGCGGCGAGAAAACGCGCCCCTAATCACGCGAGATTTCACTTATTCCCCAGTCAGAGATAAATTTGCTTTGCCCGTTTTCTTTTTCGAGCTCATGTGGTCCTAGACCCCACAAGTCACTCAGTCATCTTCTATAGCACTATATCTTGTATACAAGGTCGCAGGAGGGCTGAATATGGTGCAAATCCAGCCCATCGCAGGGCACACACACATATAACCAGACTCACGTGCTCATTCACACATTTTGGGCCAATCTGCATGTTTTTTGACTGTGAAAAGAAACTGGAGTACCAAGAGGAAACCCACCAGGCACAGGGAGAACATGAAAATTCTTTGCACACACAGACCCAAGGCAGGAATCGAACCCAGACCATGGAGGTGCAAGAGGACAGTGCTAACCACTAAGCCACCATGAGCACCCTGCTTAGTTTAGTGTTTAAATGTATAGGCTAGAGCAAGGAAGACAGGAAAAGGGGCTTTCCAGGAGCTGGGATGTGGACCTGTGGCTTAGTTGATTAATTTACTTAAGGGAGTAAATGAATGGTGCTGTTACTTAGAATTACTATTCAATATCGCAGCATGGTGGCTTAGTGTTAGCACTGTTGCCAGGGTACAGGTTTGATTCCCGCCTCGGGTCTGTGTGCATGAAGTTTGCTAGTTCCCCTCTTCCTCTGTGGGTTTCCTGTGAGTTCTTCACAAGACCATGCACACATATATTCAGATACTTATTTACTTAGCCATTCCACCAACTGGCATGTTTTGGGGAAGGGGGGAATAAAAAAAGACACAGGATCAAACCCAGAAGCCGAAGTTAAGATGTAGCAGTCCTACCAGCTATGCATTGTCCCTTCCCAATGAAGTGCTACCTTTTTAAAACCTTCGTCATGTTACTATTCTGAGAAATGATAGTGGCAAAGTATATTACAATAAATAAATAAATAAATAGTCACCTTTTAAAATGTAAATAGGAGCCCAATTTACATTGATTGACAAAATAGTGATCAAGCACTATAATATTTAAATAATGCAAATTATAAAAGTGGTAGATTAGGAGTTGGGGAATGGAGGAATTAGTTGCCATTATGACTACTATTTCACTTCCCTTTACCCTTTATTCAGCTCTTTTCAATGACCTGGCAGGAAACAAATTTTTGATAAAGCAAAGAAATTCTCGATAAGAAGGATGTTTTAATAATATATAAGAAATATATATGTGATACATGCTTGTCCTCAGCCCTTTGTTTTGCCTCTCTTTATGCCTACATTTTTGTGCACACTGCATAGTTAAACTTCAGGTTGGAAGGTTTGGTTGCTTGGTCAAAAACAGGACAAGTAATTTGGAAAATTTTTGTTCTCCACCTGTGCTTTCATGACATGACTATAACTCTATTCCCACTAGATGTCAGTGAATCTCCTCAATAAAAATGTAAACAACCAGCATTATACTGTATGTATTATGTATGTACATTGTGTACATATTAAAAGCTGCATCATTAAGGTCAAAGCTTGGCATAGTTTAATGTCAAAAGATATGGTTAGTAACACAGTAGTAATGCGTGCTGAATTACAGGCCGAAAAAATGATGACTCAGTGATGAGTGGAAAAAACGGGAAGTGGGAGTGGTGAGGATGGAGTCTGAAGGGAAAGGAGGAGGGATGAAGGGATGAAGACAGACTGCAGAGAGTGGAAAGCGTCACTGGGAACACTTAGCACTCTCAGTCCTCCATGTATGTGTGTGTATGCAGTCAGACAGGCTTCCCTTTGTGTTTTTGGCTTACTTTTACCCTCAAACACCTAACTGGATAAAAAGGAAGCTTTTGCATTGGGTGAGTGATTTTGCTGTTTTTTCCTTTAAGCTGTTTGTCTTTGGCTTCCATTTGTTGGGATAAAAATATCAGAAAAAAATTGCAGTTGTCTGTCATTAGATGTATAGGGGAAGTTTTATAGGGAATGCATTAGATGCATGGGAACAGTTTTTATTACAGGTTACTGTAGACACAGTATTCAATGTCAGTTTACAATATTTAGGTCACACTGGAAAGCTTCTGCAAATGGATTACTTGTCTCCCTGTTTAAAACCTCTTGAGAACCTCGTACAGCATTTTCTCCCAGCTTCATTGTTTATATATTAATATACCATCCTCATTTGAGAACTGTTAGGTATACTTATTTTGCCAAACTTCTTTCTGGTTTCTGTTTTTTTTTTAAATATAGTTATCAGCTATAAATAAAGAGAAATTGCAATGTACACAACAGAAGCGTCTAGGTCTTAGGAGGTTTTAAGAGATATATTTAGCCTGAACTTATGACTCTGCACTCAAGACAAGTCTTCATGTCCATGAATGCTTTTGTGCTAGGTCTGAGGGTTAGAGAAAACTTATAATATAATATAAATTCATAAATAAATAAGCAGGAGTAATTCACATGTTAATGATTGTGTTCTCCTGCCAACCATGTAATCATAGTAGATTGATTTTTCCATTTTCTAATGAATTCCTGAATTTACATTATACATATATGAATATCCACAGATTCTTTATATTTTGGAAATGGAATGTCCGCAAGAAGACTGTAAGTTGGTCCTACTGAAGGTTTCATTATATTTCCTTTTTGATATTATTAATCCAATAATATAAGTAACATGATCTGTCAAATATGCTTTATGGACATATTTTATTCCATACTCTTTCAGGTCTTCAAAGCAATGCCAATCTTGAAATCATGAAGGCTGGAAGTGTCCTGAGGAAAGCAAAATCTCATATGTGGAAAGGACACCGCCACTACAAATTGCAGGATGATGGCAAGACTGTCATGTACAAATCTAGCTGGGCTATAAACTCTTATTCAACTTGTAGGTACCCCAGCCAGAAAGGCTACTATCAGTATGCATGGGAAAAAGAAAAAAAAAAGGATTACTTAGTGGTTAGCCCTGTTGCCTTGCACCTCCAGGCTCCGTTTTTTCGTTTCCGGATTTCTTCTGGGTACTCTGGTTTCCTCACACAGTCTAAAGACACGCAGATTAGGCTAATTGGGCGTTCACAAATTGCCCATAGAGTGTGAGTGTGTGTATGTTTATATGCCAATGGATCGGCACCCGGGTCAGGGTTGCCCACCTTTCCTTGTATAGGCTCCAGGCCCAAATATGGCTTGTCATAGCAAGTAGTAATAGTAATTAATGATGTGTAGGTGTCAGTAACATCCTAAGTTCAAATAATTAACAACATTTAATAACATAACAACATTTAATTTATGTTAATATTATTTACTTATTTTTGAACTTGTGAATGGAACAAATATTGACTAATGCATATGAATGTAGTTGACTTTTAGTTTCAGTTAGCATATGTTAATTACTTTTTACCTTATCACTGCTTGAGAAATGGATCTAGTAACACTGATAATAGACAGCATTATTCTTATATTGTTGGGTGTTAAAGAGGAACCATCCCTGCCCCCACCTCTTAAATCTTAATTTAATCTCTGGTTACAACACATTGTAATGTAAACTGTAGACTGTAATTTCAGACTATCCTATTTTACTATGAACTTTCTGACACCTACAACAATGTATGTTTCATTGCTGCAGTTATGCATGCAAGTTATAAGCAGTGGAATTTGTTGAGGAAGATGGTTGTGTGGTTTCTGATCTTGATCTGCTTAGTTCACTTTGCTCAGCCGAATGAGTCAATATAAATGCATTATTCCCCCAGTCTCTGTGGGTGATGTGGAGGCAGTGCGAGAGGGCCATCAGTCTGAAGTGTTTCTCAGTACACCGGAAGAATTTCCCCCAGAATGCTGCTTCACCTTTGTGTTTCGAGGCCGCCGCAGGAACCTGGACCTTGTTGCCTCATCACCTGAGGAGGCCAAGGCTTGGATTCAGGGCATGCGAATGCTCATAGAAAACCTGCAAAACATGGATGAGTGTGAAAGACTTGACCAGTATCCTTTTTTATATACATCTGATGCCCTTTTTTTTTTTTATATGTTCAGCAGAGGTTCCGTCATTTTGAATTTGCACTGCACCAAATCAAGAATGATCAGAATATGAAGATGACAGATGATGTTGTTTTCCTTAATTAACCTCTCTACTCAGATGGGTCTCTGATTTGTTTATGACAGCAGACAAGAACAAAGATGGAAGGATAAGTTTTAAGGAGGTACAAAGGCTGCTGAAGCTTATGAACTTAAACATGAACGAGCTCCATGCAAATGCTCTTTTCATGGTGAGGACATGTGCAAAGATTGAAACATATTTTTATTTAATTATGCATAATAAAGAATATAACCTTGTATAATATTAATAGTAAAGTGGTAGATTAGAGACTTCCGTATAGAGTGAAATACTTAATTTATACCATAGTGCTGTTGAGTTCTTGATTCTGATTGGTGAAAAGGTGTTAATTAATTTTTTTATGCTTATTACAGCAGCTCAGACAGTAGTGCCAGCTGTGATTTGGTTATGAAGGTTGTTATATCATATAGGGATGATTTTCTATATTTCTCTTTCCTTTTCTTTCCTTTACTCCTCTTGACACAGATGTCCGATATGAGCCAGACAGGCATGCTAGATGCTGAAGAATTTTTTCACTTCTATAAGATACTTACACAGAGGAAGGAAATCATAGAGTTATTCCAGGAATACTCCAGTGATGGACAGGTGCTTTCCCACTGTGACCTGGAGGAGTTTCTGAGAGAGGAACAGCTGGAAGGCGAGAGAAGTCAAGAACATGCGCTTGAGTTGATCCACCAATATGAACCATCAAATACTGGTAGTGTCACATTAGGCCATCTTAGCTTTAGTATTTGCAAGTCTTGCTTTAGGGATGTAAATGAATGAAAATACATAAAATTACTAAAGAAATATATTGTGCTTATAAAAACATCTAGAACCAGTTAGACTTTTAGAGTCTGTAACGGATAATGCTAAGCATTGCCTAATGTCTGAGCGTAGAGCAGTCAACAGTAATGTTTTCTCATGCATTAAGTCAGGACACTTTATAATGTATTTAGCTAAAGTACTTATTGATTTTGTTAAACTTAGGTTGAAAGCATATTCAACGTTTTTTTTTTTTTTTTTTTAAGCTAAATTCCACCAGGTCTTGTCGGTTGATGGATTTCTGATGTACCTGACATCTGCTGAATGCTCCATCTTCAACTCAGAACACAAGCACCTATATCAAGATATGACCCAGCCTCTTAATCATTACTTCATCTCGTCATCACACAACACATACCTTTTAGATGACCAACTAAAAGGGAGGAGCAGTGTGGAAGCTTACATTAAGTAAAACCCACACCTTTACTTTTGCATGCTGATTACGATTAAATAGCTCTGGGAAGGACTTTTTCAATACTTAGTGTAGTCAGTCATGGGGCAGCAACGCAATGCATGGAATCACCCAGATACAGGAAAAATGTGATCTCAGTAACCTTTACCATGGCTCCTGTGGGAACAGATTTCCTAAAACTGAACAGTGTTATCTGAAATGCTTTACTGCTCACTATTGTTTTGAAGAGTGATCATATAGCATTTCTTTTCCTCATTTCCTCTAACAATGTGGCCATAGAACAGCCATTTAGTAAATCTTTTTTCCTCAACATTCTATCTAAAATTTTGAGACTATTGTGTGAAAATCTGATTCTAAAATACTTGAACCAGTCTATCTAATAACTCCAACTATATCATTATTATTGAGATCTTCCATTCTCATTTTGGTCTTTCATGTGACCTGTACCTACACGGTTGAATGCATTGTGCGGTTTCCACATGATTGCCATATAACTGCATGAATGAGCAGGTGGGCAAGTGTTCCTGTTATAGTAGTAAATGAGCGTATGGCAAATTTAATTATAAAAGTTTCATGAAATTCCAGTCAAACTCACCAGTCCTGTTTTGAAAGAGCTGGTTTCATCTATATAGGGCTCTAAACCGAGGCTGTCGCTGTGTGGAGGTGGACTGCTGGGATGGCCCAAATGGAGAACCCATTGTTTATCATGGACACACTTTCACATCCAAGATTCTGTTCAAAGATGTAATTTCCACAGTGGCAAAATACGCCTTTGAGGTGATTTGGGGATTCAGTCTATGAATCATGAATATGCTCTGACAATTATACTAGCTAGAGTAATGAGTTTCATTGTTTGATAATGTATTGACTACCATTACATTTTAGGCATCAGAATACCCACTCATTTTGTCAATTGAAAACCACTGCAGCATTGAACAACAGACAATAATGGCTGAGCTCATAAAGAATATCCTTGGTGATATGCTGCTAAAAACTACAGTAGATGGAAAAGTGCCCAGTATGCTGCCATCACCAGAGGTGAGCTAGGGTTTAGCATCTTTTACCACCGTAACCTAGTGTGTTTTTTCACTTATTGTTGGACATCTTATGCAAGTTTTATCCAGGCATTGATGACATAAAGTGATGTATTGGTCTAGCATAAAGTATTAATGTTGGGGTTGATGTGACAGTATTTCTGCCATGAATGTGTGTTATTTAAATTAACATAAAACAGATATGAACACAATCCACACAGTGTACTAAAGCCCATTTCAAGCTGACCCATGAGTTTATCGCATAACTTGACAACAGAGGTTTTCAAAGGGCATCATATAAGTATCAGATATCATCAAACAATCACTGGCATCCACTGAAAAGGAAAAAGGCATAGTTTAATGTTCTAATGTACTCTAATGGATATCTGCAACATTAAGAATTCAAAGACTTTGACCTAGATAGCAGTTATGCCTACTAGAGCTCTGGCATTGAAAGGTTTTCTGTCTTAAATAACTAAATATTTGTTGTGCTAATGTCCCAACAATCAGTATCTCTGGGTTTACAAAATACATTTTATTATACATTTTTTTCAGGAACTTAAGGGGAAAATCCTGTTGAAAGGAAAGAAGATTGGAGAACTGGAGGAATGCTTAGATGTTGACAATCTAGAAAGCAGTGATGCGAGTGATGAAGATAAAGCTGTGGACAAGGACAATCAGGCCACAGAGAGCAGGGTAGATAAATCCGCACACTGTCATTGTAAGGTTTATGGGTTTTTTCACATTTTATTTAGACATTGCAAATAAATCATATTCGTATTAGGACGGGAATTTTTCTTGTATCTCTTCAGCTGGACACATACCCACACTGGTTGCATATTCAAGCTGCTTTACAAAACATTTTATAGATTTAAGTATTATATGGGTACAGGTACAATCTGGTACAGATTGAGGACACAGCTATAAAAGTGTTGAACACTGAACTGTCACACAGTGGCCACTTCATATCCACTTGGGTTTCACCCCACTCCTCCAAAAAAATGTCAGTATATGGAGTTTGACTGCGTAAGGGGCAGTGATAGCTCAGCAGGTTAAGGCTCTGGCTTACTTATCTACTCCAGGGGTGCTGTATTGTGGCTGGCCCTGCACTCTAACCCCACCCCCCAATCTGGGATGTGTGAAGAAAGTATTTTACTGTGCAGTAATGCATATTTAATGTGTACTAAAAATATCTCCAGATCCACCATGACCAGGATAAATCAGTTACTTAATATGAATGAATATTGCATCCACAAGATCTCTGTTTAAAGTAACAAGTTATCAAATAGTCACTTTACCCTTCAGTCCAAAAACCTATTATGACTTAGAATCACTGTAATCTAAGCTCCCCATAAATACAAATTTAAGGAAGAAATTCTTGATTTAAATTTATCAATCCTCGCCTAAACGTGTATCAAACACTAGATAATATTCATGTTATCATATTTGTTTGGACGTACACAGTGCAAGCACAGATCTGAGCAGTAGTGGCAGTTTCTGTTTCTGACAATCCAGGATCCTAACTCACAACCTTCTGCTCACTAGTATAGAAAGGTAACTTCTGATCCACCAATGTAATGATGTTTAACATGAAAACGTTTTGTTGCTGTTCATCAGAAATCAAAGGAAAATCTATCCAAGGAGCTTTCAGACCTCGTCATATACTGCAAGAATGTTAGTTTCAACAGCTTTGAACACTCATGCGTCTCCAACAAGCCTTATGAGATGTCCTCCTTCTCTGAGTCCAAAGCCCGCAAACTTATTAAAGAAGCTGGTAGGCTCATTAAAATGTTTTTTTTTTTTTTTAAATCTTAAAATGTTTTAGTGCAACTTTTATATTTTTAAATAGAATGTTTGTTATTTATAAAATAATTCAATTTAATTACTATAATTTGTATTAAGAAAAACATTTTGTATGCTTTCAAAATAAGTCATAATTATAATACAATATCATTATAATACAAAATTCATGTAGAAACAATAATGAAACAGGAGTTGCAAGGTATTCTGATATGCTGAATAAGCAATAAATCTGCCATAAATTAATTTTCTCTGAAATCTAATTGAAGCCTTGAACTCACAATGCCTACGGAACATTTTCAGACCATTTTACGTTTTCCACATTTGTTATAATTCATCTTTAGATGTGAAAATAGAAATAGAATCAAATCCTTAAAAAAAAAAAAAAATCATAACTCTACACAACGTACTCCACAATGACAAAGTAAAAACAGGTGTTTGGAGTGTTTTGTTAATTTAGAAAAAAAGACTGGAATATCCCATTTATATAAGTATTGTATTCTAAAATGTATTCTAAGATGATGATTAGCTCACAAATCATGTGATCACATTTGTCTGTTGCACCAGGAGCTGACTTCATTCAGCACAACATAAGGCATCTAAGCAGGGTATATCCGAGTGGCCTGAGGACAGACTCTTCAAATTATTGCCCCCATGACATGTGGAATGTGGGATGCCAAATTGGTATGACTTCATTCTAAAATAAGCATACATTGAACTACCTTTAATAGTAATATGGCCACAATGATTATTTTCCAATAACAGCACATCAACATCTTATACCACTGCCAACATTACCAAGTTTTTTTTTTTTCATTCCTTGAAAAATGACACACTGCCTGGCCAAACAAATGAGTGTTTGGATTTAAATACTGTAAGTACTGTAAATATATAATTTGAATTGAATAACTACTGTGATTAATATGCAACTATTTTTAACCCTAATTGATGCAGTGAGTATCTTTTAATTTCTTTAAATACCATGTCAGGAGATGCATGCAATGGTCATGGACAAGATTTTACTATGTTTCAGAATGATCAAATTAATGACCTGTGTCAAGCAAAGAAAACAACCAACGTAATTGCTGAAATCACTGTAATCAGGCTAAGAACTTCCTAACACATTACTGAAACCGAAAGGGTAGTGCAGAACTATGACCTTCATGAACCATAACCAGCTGCCTGGCCATAAAAAGACCACTTGTTAGTGAGTCTAATCAGACAAAAAGATTTGAAAATTGACACTGAAAAAAGGTAATGTCCACATTTACTATATTCCAGAGCGATGGGCGTGCCAGAGTAAGAGTCAAGGCACATTGCTTCAACATTATATGGCAATATAATGAAGTCACCTGATCACCTGAATATACTGAATGATCAGGTTATCACAACAATAGGGTTATTCTTCCCTGATACGGCTATATTTCAGGATGACAATGATATTATTCATGTGACTCAAATTGTTAAAGAGTGGTTCATGACAGAATGTGATAGACACTCCACTCATCAACACAAGACCTACTGTAAGATAAAAAAAAGAATAATACAAATCTGGAAATAAATAGTGTTGTCATATAAAGTTGTAACAAAACATCATTCTGACAAATGTGCTGTAATCAAAGCTAAAGTTGGTCCAATGAACATGTGAATTTTTTGGCCAGGCAGTTTTTTTTTTTTAATGTTTACAATTACTTTTATTGTTGTGGAATGTTGAAGTTAATGACATTAAATTTAGCTTATGTTCCTCATCACAAAGACGGTTCACAATGTGCTCTCCCTGTAGACTTCCTAGTGAAACCACAACATTTATCGTTTTCCAAGTTATGTAACTTGCACATAGACAAGAGCATCATATTATGGATTCAATTGTGATGTGTCTAATTCACAGTGGCCTTGAATGTTCAGACAGCAGGGCTAGAGATGGATCTTAATGACGGGCTGTTCCGTCAGAATAACCAGTGTGGATACGTTTTGAAACCGGAGATCTTGCGGAAAAGCGAGAAATGTTTCAACCCTGAGAAGCCAATCGATCGGGAGGACTACTGTCCTCTGAGTCTTACTATCCAGGCACTAAAGCACTTACTAATTTACTAGTGTGAAAATCTTATTGACTGGATATGAAAAGTATGTGAAGAATCTGTGTTACTTTTAGGTAATAAGCGGCCAACAGCTTCCTAAAGTAAGCAAAAAAGAGTGGTCCATCGTGGACCCTTTGGTAAGGGTGGAGATCTACGGTGTACCGCTTGACCAGACGCAGCAGGAAACCAAATACATTGAGAACAATGGTATGAGTAAAAAACAGGATGTTATTTCATCTCAAGACCATAAAATGTACTGTATAAAGAACATTAGCTGTGTTTTGTTATTGCTTGAAATTACTTAAAAGTTTTGATTAGATTTATGTCTCAGAGATCGTATTAGATCAATGACCTTCTGCATCTTTCCTTTACACAGGATTCAACCCATATTGGAATGAAACATTACAGTTTGTGGTACATACACCAGAGCTGGCATTAGTACGCTTTGTTGTGGAAGACCACGACAAGACATCCAAGAATGATTTTATAGGGCAATACACACTTCCTTTCTCCTGCATTCAACCAGGTGAGTATAATTAATTCTATTCAAACCAATAGGATTCTAAATATGCTACACATTATTAAATATCAAATAAAAATTAAGGAAATAAAATGATGGTCCTCGTGTTTCTTTTTTCAGGGTATCGTCATATACATCTTTTATCAAAAGATGGCACTATAATTTGCCCATCATCTTTGTTTGTGCATATTAAAATTGAAAAGGCATCGTAGGCATCTTCGATGGAAAGTATGGTCAAATATGGCAAATGCATTAACCCACTGGAAAGCAGTTTATATAAAACAAATAAATATAATAACAATAATAATTAAAAAGAAAAATTCTTCAGAGTTGTACGTTCACATATATTTAATAAATTGTACTACATTACCATTTCTGCCCTTTGTAGCTGCTCTTTAGATAAAGCAAAATGTAAAAAACCAAAGAAACTGTTGCATTTAGCAGTTAAGCGTCATTAAACTTCCATATATACGTCATTAGAATTTCATATATATGGCTGCATATTTCACATATAAATATTCATATTGTGTATTTATAAACACCTGTGTCTCTTGTTATATTGTGGGACGCATTTGCTGACATCCTTTTTGTCCAGGTGTCCCTTTTAAAGGAATGGTTACTAAAAGTCAGTACAACATTATTTTATATTCATCACCTAGGTTGAACACTTTGATCCTGATGGGAGTGGTCTATTCCAGGATGAATCTTCTCTCATCCAGAGAAAACCTTCTGAATGGTGCGACAAGAATGAAATGATGTAAACCATAGGTGATGACCTTCAGAGTCAGGTGTCAACTCAGTAGAACAATTATTGGGGATTTAAAAAATGTTAATTGTTAAAAAGTGCTCTCAATTACCATCATCCATTAGAATACTAACTTAGGGGGGGGGAATGGCATTCAGTGCTTCAGTACAATTGCAGTAGAATCAATGTCAGTAGGCACTGATGCTTCCCTGAAGGCTTATAAATGGCCCACGCCTTAATTAAAAACTTTGTGTTAAGCAATGTCTGTACAGTATGTCTGACTTCTTCATTATCACCTAATAAACTATATTCGCTCAAGTATATTGTTTCTTTGGATTTCTATGAAAATATTTTTCTAATAACAATATAATTTTGGATAAATGCAAGTCCATTAGTCACAAATACTGCAGCATCAGAGAGAGAGAGAAAAAAAACAAGAGAAAGGTATAAACATGCCGTTTTATCAAACATGAAAAGGAGGACTTCAAAGGAAACAAGTACACAGGAAAGGTTCAGTTAGTGGTCTACTTAGTTTTGATTAAAAAGAGAATATTTAAAAAGGAGCCAGAGAGAGAAAAGAGTGAGAGGTGGACATAAGAGTGGTACAGACTCTTACATTTGTGATTGGAAAAAGGCAGAGGAACAACATGCATGATAGATCTGATCCTGATGACATTCCTGCAGACAGAAATTGAGAAACAACCGCCAAAAAGTGGGTCTCAAAAACTCCGTAACCATAAAATAAAATTAAATAAATCTTTAATGGAATATATTGGCAGGTTTGAATGATTTTTAAGATTATTACATCATTAAAAGTTTATTCTTAATGGAGCTATACTGCCACTACAGAATGATTATTTTATACATATACCATTTGTTTAGCATAAAAATATTAATGGTTACTTTATTATTATACAATATTATTGATGTTTCTTAATACAGTATTTAAAAAAGGTCAACTTATTACCATGAAATGCAATTATTTTATGTTATAATATAGTCCTTTTGTTTTCTTTAAAATATAATGTTATATTATTAGTATAAAGTATACATTATATATAATAATATATCATTTATATGTATATATTCTATATAAAAACAGTATATATATTATCCTGTTTAGGATTATATTTTTCACCTACATGTTAGTGACTGTAATTCCTTATGATTTTTTTTATCTAGTTTTGGCCAATTCTATTTACTTTATGTTCTTCTTTCAAATGCGTAGGAATGAATGCTTCAGGTGTGCATTTTGTATGTTGTGCTCAGACCGCTCAGACCGCAGATTTAATCTTTTTGTTCCCATTTTGAATCACTCACTTTACATAAATAAATGATGTTTATTTATGGCATGAAGTAATGATGCTTACAGTGTTCCCTCAAACCATGTTACAAGGTCATGACTCAATATAATGTTCATGTCAACACTGCTACAGGGTCGCTGTAGAAATTAAAACACACCACTGTATTATTAATAACACTGTTACTTCAAATAGTAAAACTTGCCATTTGTTATTTGTCATTGTCTTTACTCTCCCCCTGTGTCCCTCGTTTTTTTGGCCCAAGTCGGGCCTTTTGCAGTGGGACATTGGAGCTGTTAGGGTCTTTAGTGACACCATTCTGCACAGACTTGTCTGGATGGTGTCTCTGTAAATGCTTTACCACCTGGAACTTTTGTTTGGCACGATAGGAGCAGTAGAGACAGCCAAAGGGCAGCTGGTTGGTGTGGCTGAGGAAGTGGTGTCGAAGACCAGCTGGCCAGCGGAATCCTCGCTGGCACTCGGAACAAACGTAGGGCCGCTCGTCGCTGTGCCTCTTCTGGTGTGTCTTGAGCAAAAAGCGTGTCTTAAAAGCTTTGCCACACTTTTCACAGATAAAGGAGCGAGTGTCTCGATGGCGTGTTTCACGATGGACACGTAGCGCATCAGCACGGTTTGTGCGGTACTCACATTCTTCGCATGCATACGATTTGGTTCCTTTGACAGCAAGTAGGATCAAAAACATAATGAGTAGTTTTTACTGATTAACCAGAACACATAATACAATATTCCACATAGTAAACCTTCAAGTAATTCTATGAAAAGATATTCCACATACCTGAATGTTTTGTCATATGATATTTCAACTGGTTAACCCATTTGCATTTGTACCCACATTCTGGGCAAAGATATTTGCGCTCATCCTGGTGAATCCTCATGTGATACTAAAACAAAAGCAGCAAATGAATAATATTGTTTTCTGGTTACCTCAAGAAGAGTACCGAGATGCCTCAAGCTTCTGCGGTGTTAAAAAGGAGTTTCATACCTTCAGACGAGAAGGATCTGCACAGGCATAGCTGCACTTTTCACAGCGGTATGGTTTCTCTCCTGTGTGAATGCGAATGTGCCAGGTGATTTTCTGTCTGTTCCGAGTAGAGAAGTCACATTCAGTGCACTTGAATAGACAGGTTCCTCCATGTGACCGGACATGCTGATCAAATACCAACTGATGGAAGCAGGAAAAGCCACAGATATCACACTTGAGAATATTTCTTTCATCATTTCCACTCTCATGTTCATCTAAGATGTGCTGGATGAGCGACAGCTTCTTTGCTGATGTAAAAGGGCAATCTGGGCACTGTTGGGCGACTGCTACCTTGCTGTGCTGAGCATGTGAATCAGTTTCTAATGAAGCAGGTTTCTCATTTTGATGATGTTTATTTTGCACATGTGCTTTGAGGACAGCGTCACTGTTACATCTGAAACTACACTGAGCGCAGCAGTGGTTCTTGGCAGTATGGTGCGCTCGTTTACAATGCTGTTTAAAGGCAATTTCAGAGCTGAAGGAGTAACCACACTGGCTGCATTTATGGCTCAGTTCACCGGTGTGGCAGCTGAGAGTGTGGCGACTGATGTCAGTCGGATTGTAGCCTTTGTAATCACACAGAGAGCAAAAGTGGGTGGCTTGCTTGTCATGAATGCGCTGGCGATGCAGCCGCAGCTTGGAAGAGGTCCCAAAAGTCTGATGACACAGATCACATCGATGCCTGCCTAGACCCGTGTGCATGGACTCGTGAGCAGCTAGGCGGTGACGCCGCGCTGTGCTGAATTCACAGAAGCGACAGCAGAATGGTCGAACGCCCTCATGCTTTAGTGCAATATGCTGACTCATGCGACGCTCCTGCTTGCAGGTGAAACAGCAAAGCTTGCAAGAAAGTTGAGTTTGTTTGCTATGCTTACGGCTCTTATCTTTACCATGAACCAGACTGTGTTGACTCAGTGATATCTCAGATCTAGCTACAAATGAACATTGCTGGCACTGGATCTCCCCAGGCTTTAAACAGCCCCGCTTCGCATGGCTTGTTAATGCTCTTCTCTGTTGGCAAACAAATGGGCAGTTTGCACAAGAAAAGCGTTTTTTAGTCTTCATTGTATCTACCGAGTCTACATGGTTTTCTTCGACTTCTTGATCCAGCTGCAAGTCTTTCTCGCTTTGGTCTTCATCTGCTTCATTTACAGTCAGGTTTCTTTTACGTGTGTTTTTGGAGCAGGCTGCGCAATGGCGAGCAATCACAGTTTTTCTATTACATGAAAATGAACATTTTATGCAGCTGAATCGACCATCCTCTTCCTGGTAATCATAGGATTCATGAATTGCCATGCTCTTGGAATCAGTTAGAGAAGAATGAATGTGTGTATTTTTTTTTTCTTGGACAATCTTTGCTCTTGTACGTGCTGTGGACTTTGGCACGTTCTCCTCACATGGATCTGTCAAAGTAGAAAGCAGTCTCTTTTTCTTTTGCAGTGAACGGCACTTTCTGAGACGGTGGGTGTTAAAGGAACGTAATTGTTTGAAGTGTAAGCCACAATCCTGGCACTGAAGTGCTGCTTTCATGACCTGGCAGGATGATCTGCAATGACGTGCTAAGGCTGCATGCTTACGGGTCACATAAGAGCAGTGGTCACACCTGTAGATGTTGTCCTGGGTCTGGACTATCAACATTTGCACTCGACCCTCCAGAATCAGAGCTTTGGCTTGGTCTTTGTCTTGCTTCCTCATAACCTGGAGCAGAGTCTCTGAACATGCTAAGGGAGCCTCTGAGGAAACCTCTTGTTGGGCCACTGAGGTTAGGGATTCTTCGGTCAAGATCTCATTTCCTTGGTTTGGTGCTGGCTCTTCGATAACACTGTCACAGTCTGACACAGCACTATCCTCTTCTACACTTACAGGTTCATTATGGATGTGAGAAGCATCATATGTGTCATGAGACCTTGGAGAGTCACCAACTGGGATATCTGTCGAAATGGTGTCCTGGTTTTCTAAAGGTCCACTGTGGGCATTTTCAGCGTTTGTTAATAAGGTTAACTGGGAAAGAGGTTGATCTTCAGTGACATTGTTTATTTCCTCTCCAAATGCATTAGCATCAGAACTAACCTGCGGTTCTAAAGTGCTTACATTTTCTGAAACATAATTATTTTCACAGCTGTTGAGACTTTGGGCATTATTATTCATATTTTGTGACTCTTCCTGCTTAGTGTTTTTTGAATCAATACAAGAATCCTCTTGTCCTACAGAGGACTCTTCAACAGCAGAGTAAAAGTCTTGAATAATATCCGTAGAACTGTTTTGTCTCTGTTTCTCCGCATATGTTTCCAACCATTTCACATCACCAGGAATGTACCCATGAGCCTTCCGCTTGTGCAGAAAGAGCGAAGTATTGGTAAACGTGGTGTAGGAGCAGAGAGCACAGCGAAACTCCCTGGTTCGGGTGTGTTTGGTATTTTCATGGTTGCGTAGAGCTTGACGGTACTTTGTTGTGTAAGGACAGAACTTGCATTGGAGAAGAGGAAGCTGGTGGTTTTTGCCAATCGCATGTTTGACCTGCATGTGCTTAAGAAGTTCAGTTTTTCTCTTGCAGGAGTAAGCACAGATCTCACAGATCAGGGTTTTTGCTTGATGACGGAGCTTGTGGCTGTTCAGCTGGTCAATCCGGTGACAACGATACATGCACTGGTTACATTTGTACCTAAGAAGGAGGATAAAGCTTTCAATAAACTCAAATTAATAAGTAAAATAACTTGCTTATAGTTACTTGTAATTTGATAAAGATTAATTGAAGATTCATTGTTCATCTTTTTATAAACTATAATAATGTCACATAAAGCTCCAACAATTTGCTGTAAATAATTCCTTGATTATTTATTATGATGTAATACACGTGTCCATATTTATTATAATACGACACAATGTGCTCTGTAACAAATGACCAGACAAGCAATTTGTTGTCGAAAGCAAATTTTTACATGAATTTTCCTATCTTTGAAATCACACCTGTAGCAGCTATCAAACTCATCTCTTCCTTTTGTGTGCCTGAAGTAATGTACAGTATGCTGGACCAAGGCCTATTGAGTAAATGTATAGGTTGAGAATATACTGTCTTAAAATCTTAAAAAGTAATACAGTGGATCCTTGGATTACGAGCACAATTCGTTACGGAAGCAGGCTCGCATTCCAAAACACTCGCAAACCAAATCAAATCATCCCATAAGAAATAATGAAAACCCAAATAATTCATTCCACAGCCCAAAAAAATAAATACAGAAAAATAATTAATACAATATACAAAGTAAAAATAAAACAAATGAATCTGCACTTTACCTTTAAAAAAAGTTAAAATAAATCCCAACAGTTTATTAAATTCCCAATAAGTGTTTCCGTTTGTGCGTGCAGGCGCTGTGTATTTGTGTGTGTGTGTGTGTGTGTGTGTGTGTGTGTGTGTGTGTGTGTGTGGGTGGAATTAGCCCCTTCCCTCTCCTCGTCTTACACAGTAAAACTCCTCCTCCCTCCCCCCACCTCGCTTTTTAAGTTTCACAACAAACACACACACACACTGTTTTAACGGGAAAAAAAGAAATCTCTCTAATGACACTCGCGTGAGTGCAGACTAACAGAATCACTGCAGTAAATAAAAAAAAACAAACAAACAAATGAACCAGCACCTTACCTTTGAAAAGAATCGCGACAGAGCAGAGTTTCTGTGTAGAGCAGAGTGTGTGCTTCTGTGTGAAGCTGGGGAGGGGGGGTGTAAAGGCGAGAGAGTGTGTGTGTGTGTGTGTGTGTGTGTGTGTGTGTGTGTCGGTAAACCAAGACATCGCTCGTTTTTCAAGTCAAAATGTAGTAAAAATCTTTGCTCGTCTTGTGGAACACTCATAAACCAAGTTACTCGCAATCTGAGGTTCCACTGTATTATGAAACAATTACGCTCAATCTAAAATGTTTTCATTCAAACAATTTAGAGACATTTTGTACATATTTTCATTTCCATTTAATAACTGCTTACAGTTTAACAACATACAACTGCTTCTAAAAAAGGACACAAATGTACTGTAAGATCTAGCTTCCTGTCCCAACAACATTAAGTGCCTCCAATGTTCAAACCTATATATAAGATTTATTGTTCATTATTAGTTTATAGAAGTGTTTCTGTGTTACATTACAAAAATTCATTTCTGTATTATTCTGTATTCTGTATTCATTTCATTCTTTATAATTATTATAGGTACTGATTGTGCAGTACACTAAGTGGCATTATAATACTGATTCTTGTAATATGGCATAATAAAAAAAATAAATTCATAGTTCATCATAGAGTTTCATGGGGAACTAAAAGAAGTAATACTAACTTACAAACATGATTATAAACATCATCAAGTTTAACAAGTTTAATTAATAGCATAGTACTTTTGGATATTTATAAAGTGTTGAAAAATTAAAACCCAACGAACAAACAGAGCCAAGACGCACCTGAGATCACCGGTGTGTTTGCGCATGTGGACATTTAGGTAATGCTTCCATTTGGTGACATAACCACATTCTGAACACATGTGCTGTTTGTCTTGAGAGTGTGTCAGCATGTGTTTTGAGAGATACGTTTCATCCCGGCATCTAAATTCACACAATGAACATTTGTGTGGCTTTTCACCTTAAAAAAAAGAAAGAAAGAAAAAAAGAAATGCTGAACATTTCATTTTACTGAACATTTCATTTTAAAGTTCTCACAACCCTGGTCCCTGAGTATCCCTAAGAAACTTGGCTTAATTATAAGATATTAATAATTATAAGATACAGCAGATAAAAAACATTGAGTATAAAGGTTTAACGTACCAGTATGCACCAGCATGTGTCTTTTAAGGACTCTCTTGTGAGCAGTCGTAAAGCTGCATTCAGAGCAATTGTGTGTTTTCTCATTGGCATGAAGATGTCCTACATGCTGTTCAAACTCCACTGGATTAAAAGTGGTAAACGGACAGAAGCTACATCTGAGCTGGGCCTCTCCTGGATGGCCCTGTCTTTTGTGCTGCTGGAAACGGCTCTTGTTGGAACATGAGAAGTCACACTGTGTGCAGTGAAAGGCTTGATGTGTGCGAAAATGGACCTCCATATCTTCTTTGCTTCCGAACAGCGCACAGCAGGCATGGTGCTGACACTCTATGGCTTTGATGCCATGTGCATCTAACACATGCTTCTGGAGCAGCTTCTTATCCGTGGATTGAAAGGAGCAACCTTGGTAGAAGCATGGCAGCGGTTGCCCGTTTTGTGCTATATGATGGGACTTCATGTGACTCTTTAATGCCTGACTCTGGTTAAAGCTCTGTTGACAAGTGGGGCAGGTGTAGAGATCTTGGTGAGCATCTGTTTCTCCTTGATGGCCATGCACACTGGCGATGTGGCGATGCAGGGTGTTACGTTCCACGGCAGCATACTCGCACAGCTGACAGCGATGCAGCTTCTCACCAGACTCTCTCAGCATGTGAATCCGCAGCTTGCTTTTGCTGGTAAAGTAGCGCTTGCAGGTGGGACACTGCAGGCTGGGGTCGGGAAAATGCAGACGCATGTGCTCCATCAGGTGAGAGCGTGTCTTGAAGCAACGCCGACATTCTGTACATATGTGAGTGCGAAACATGTGCTCTGTGCCTTCTGCCACGTGATCTACAACACAGCAACACACAGATTTGGATATCCGTACACATTACATTAATGAGTTTTTACAATTGTGAACACATTATTAACTAACAAATTAATACATCTACTCTGAAATAACCAGTAATGCAAAGGAACATTACCTCTACAAAGTTGACAGTTTTCCATTAAAAGTCTTCTATTCTTTCATTACCAAAGCAATTTACCAACTAGTACAATTTTAAGCAATTTTACAATCTAAAGAATGACATTGCAGGGCAGCACGGTGGTGTAGTGGTTAGCACTGTCACCTTGCACCTCGAGGGTCCTGGTTCGATTCCCGTCTCTGTGTGCATGTAGTTTGCATGTGCCTTGCTTGGTGGGTTTCCTCCCACAGTCCAAAGACATGCAAGTTAGGTTAATTGGCATTCCCAAATTGGCTGTATTGTGTGCATGATTGTATGTGTGTGTGTGTGTGTGTGTGTGTGTGCCCTCGATGGATTGGCACCCTTTCCAGGATGTACCCCACCTTGTGCCCCAAGTCCCCTGGGACAGGCTCCAGGCCTCCCGTGACCGTGAATACAGGAATAAGCATTGCACATTTTATCCACTTAGAGTTACCTATACAATTCCCCTATCAGCCTCTCTTTTATTCACTTCATGTAGATGGACCAAGCAAATACAGCTTATCATATTACTAAGAAATAATACTCTCTGTACTGTACTTTTACCAAGTCAGACTTTCAAAAAACTTCTCTCCCTCTGAAGTTACCTTGAGACTCCTTCCAGAAATATTAATTTCTTAACATAAAACTTCACCATATCAACAAGCACAGTGTTTGTGTTGCTCTTAGAAAAGTTATCAGCCAAGGTGGCAATGAGAATGAAGGTAGCAAAAAAAAAAATATTTTTTTTATTCACTAATCTTCTATACCAGTTATCCAGTACAGGTTCGCAGGAGGGCTTGAGGATATCCCAGGAGACTGTGGGCAGAGGACGAGGTACACCCTGTACAGGGCAATTTGGGGCCACCAAATATCTTTGGACTCTGGGAGGAAACCAGATTACTTAGAGGAGAACCATCAAGCATGGGGAAAACTGCATGTGCAAACTGCACGCACACATTGCACAAAATCAAACCCAGACCCAATAAGTTATAGGCGACAATGCTAATGACTAAGTCACCAAGTCGCCTCGGAGCAAACATTTAACTCTAATCTACCCCAACAAGAAGGAAGTGCCACCTTGTTGTGCTATTTGGTATTACTATGTAAGTCCCTGTGTCAGTTGGTGTTACAGAACATTATAATAGATTGATTGAATAATGTGTTAATAAAAACCTGTAACTGGCCATGTAGTTAAACTGCTTTCAGAGAAAATCTAAACAACAGCTTCTAACCAAAAAGAATCAGCATTCAATAGTGCTTTGGTAAAAAGCAAAAAAAAAAAAAAAGAAAAAAGTACTGTATATTTTTTAAATGAGCATACAAAGAGTTGTTCACCTTGAACTGAGACTATGGAAGTTTTCCTCTTGCTTGCTGCTTTACCTCCTTTGCAATGCTTTTTTGCTCGAGGTTGTGAACTCCCAGGATCAATGTCATCATCTGGAGCAGAACTTGGAAAAATATTCTCTTGCATTGTTGCCTTTTTGCGAGAGTTTTTATTGCACATTGCGTCATTTATGTCTTTCTTCTCATTCCCTGCTAATAAATATTGGTGCATTAGAGGGAATTTAATAAAAGACAAAGAAAATTAACAATTAAATTCAATAGTCCAAAAATTCAATCATTTAGTAATTAGATATATTATAAATGTTTATGTGATACATTTAATTAAAAGTTTTTATCTGCTGTTACTTTATTATGTGTACCCAACATATGCTTCAATACTGTACAAAAATATTAGACACATCCAAAGAAGACGTACTGTTAAATAAAATAAAAGTAGAAATGCCTGTAAAAAAAACTTCAATAGTTCAAAAGTTTTAATAGAAAATATACCAAGAGCAACAAATTAATTAATTGAGCAAATAGTTTGGGATGAGTTTTAAAAATGCATCAGTAATCTCAAGTACACTTTGTGCAGTTTATAAGGAGATTGCTTGGTAAGTTCTTACTTAGCATCTTGTAGAATCTGTCACAGATCTTTAAAAAACTTTTTTTGTCGGATTTTGTTTTTTTAATAATGCAGAAGTCATAAAATAACATCTACAGTAAGACCAAATTTGCATTTAAAACATGTGGGTGACTTTTGTTTAGTACTCTAGGTCAATTCACAAGTACCGTTACTGACTTTAGTCCATCTGTTGCCGCACACAATTTCACCCCTGGTCAATAATTGTCCCATTTCATTAAGAACAAACTGTCTATAGCTTCAGACAGGCTACAATCATTACCTCTATACCTAAAAATGAAATGATCTAAATGGTCATGAGCTGTATCTAACAAACCGCTTTAGGACTTTTTGATGGCTTGATACATTTTCCCCCTCACGTGTTTCTTACTTCTGTTTGAAGTCTCTGTTCCAGTCTCATGCTGTGCACTATTATAAAGCTGCTCCTCAATGCAAGCTTCTCGGTTTTGTGTTTCCATTTTTCTACATCTGTGAAAACACAGTTGAAAACACACAAAATGCTTATCACTCCATTAGTGTGTTAAACTTTCAGCAAATCTCTGGGGGACATGAAGGTCTACAGCCTCTATGGTGCACACCTGTAATTAAAAAAATATGATATACCTTGATTAAAACAACAACAAACAAAAAAATTAAGAACTTTTGAAGACTAATAAGGACTACTAAATTGTTTCATTCAACAGATATTAAACATAGTCATAGATTAAATGTGATTTTTGAAGCATAATCTACCACACCAATGTATAATGAGAGTAAATGACATCTTATCAAGTATTATGTGTATTTAGGGAGTACCCCCACCTCACACAATGTTCCCTGAGCAGGATAAAGTAGTTACAGAAAGAACACTGTCTTTCTTCACACACACACACACACACACACACACACACACACACACACACACACACACACACACACATTTGTAATACCGTTGTAATATTCTCGAAATGTTTTATTTCTTTTAGGATACATACACATGGATTGTTTTGTATGTACTGTATGTATTTGTTGATCTTGTCAATCACCCATCCTGTGAGTCAGGGAGGCCTGGACCCTATTCCAGGAGACTTCTGGTTCAAGACAGGGTACATTTACATGTAGGCATTTGGCAGTCTCTCTTATCCAGAGCAACTTACAAAAGTGCTTTGAAGTTTCCGTCACTGGACAGATCCTTACACTGGGTTACTAACTATAAGTACCATCAGTCAAACACTGGTAGGAATTTTTTTTTTTCCTTAGATATCCAAATACCTAAGAAACAGATAGGTCTTTAGTCGTCGCTTAAAGATTGCCAGTGACTTAGCTGTGTGGACATCTAGGAGGCAGAACAGAAAACTAGATGTCTAGATGCATGTTTTCCTAGATCCCTGAAAGATGGTGTGACCAGTCAAGCTGTGCTGTTGGATCGATGGAAACATGGTGCAGGGTGTGATTAGAGTGTTGGGGTAAGTGGGTGCTGTGCCGTTTTTAACTTTGTAGGCAAGCATCAGTGTTTTGAGTTGGATGCGGGCAACTACAGGAACCCAGTAGAAGGAGCGGAGAAGTGGGGTGGGGTGGTGTGGGATATTTAAGAAAGGGTACCCACTGGACACAGTGCCAATCCATCGCGGGTTTACACGCGCGTGGGCACACACGCCAGGCAATTTGGGAATGCCATGTCTTCGGGCTGTGGGAGGAAACCACCAAACGCGGGAAGAAAATGCAAACTTCATGCACACGCACCTCGAGGTGGGAATCGAACCCTCGATCCTGGGGATGCAAGGCGACAATGCTAACCACTAACCACTATATATTAAAATGAATGTCCTCATTATGGGATATACAATTCTGTGCTGAAAAAGATTTGTGCCAAATAGCATTCAAGATAAATGACTGAATATCAACCCCCTTTAACTGCATTGGACCTGGGAGTGCAGTGGTCTGATGCATTTCTATGGAAACAGAATTGAGACCTACTGCTTGACGGTTTCAGTCGTTTTCTCTCCGGAAAACAGCGCACGCTGGTCGCTAAAACAGCTGGCTCGGATACTAACCCCGTGATGGAGATCACTGGAACACTTTTAATTAAAATATACATAAAGTTAATTAAGCAAATGAATATTCGATGTCTGTTCAGTTGTGATAATGTTTGAAATAGGGAACCTACATGCACTTACCTGATGAAAATTTCGCGTAAGCGGCGCCACCCTTCGCTATACAGTTAAAAAGTCAAAGGTTTATTTATTTACAAATCGGTTTAATGTGCAATATGTAGCAGTTTACCATTTACATACAACTCAGCTGATATTATTTTCTCCTTTGGAAAAAAATCTATATACAGTAGCGTGCGAGACGGAACTATTTTGGTGAACGACGTTTCAGGAGGAAATATTTTCCTGAACAACGGAAGCGTCATAGAGGTCGCCATGTGATTTGTCCAATGAGATCGCGCTTGTATGTGTTAGTATGGACCTGCTGTGTATCTGTCATTCAATGGATGTAATAAAACATTAAATTATTTAAAGCAAACAGTGAGGCGCAAATGATACAGTGAAATGCCAGTCTTATTAAGGTAAGTAATTTTTTTGTGTAATTTATTCATCCACCGATATATATTGCAGTATAAGCCCCCTGAGTTCTACTTCAGTACAATAATTTGTTAGCTATTAAATGGGTTTGTGTCTCAATATTTTGCAGAATGCACGCAGGAGAAGGGACTCGATACTGCTCCTGATTGCTGACTGATACCTTTTGCACAGCCCAATAATGACCTTTTCAGATTTTCTGGGAGCTTTAAAGGACAACCCCTATTTTGGGGCTGGTTTTGGACTAGTTGGTGTGGGCACAGCGCTTGCAGTTGCAAGGAAGGGGGCACAGATTGGAATGGTCTTCTTTAGGCGCCACTACATGATCACCCTTGAGGTTCCCAGCAGAGATAAGAGTTACCACTGGTTGTTGAGCTGGATCACCAAACATGCCAAGCATACACAGCACCTCAGTGTGGAGACCTCATACCTGCAGCATGAGAGTGGACGGGTCCACACACAGTTTGATTTCCACCCAAGTCCTGGAAACCACATCATTTGGTGAGGCCAGAGGTGTCATCAGACATCACTGTCTTAACAAAATTTTCCTCACCTAATCTATTGAATTGATTTATTTAGGCATTCATGAATGTTTTATGTTAATCAAAGCAGACAATATAAGTCTCACATTCCCGCAGTAAAAACACAAAATATACATCTTTATACAATTTATATCTGTTGCCAGACTTACTTCACAATGTGAGTCCTGTTTTACCTGCTGTTCTGTACTTTTTCTTTTGCTCAAACATGCACTTCACTTTTTTATGAGCATGTACAGTATGTTGGAGAAGGAAAAACATTAAAACATATAAAGCAGGGGCCCTCTAGCTGTGGAAAGGACATCAGTTCAGTAACAGATATATAGTGTCGGATTCATGTTGGTGAATTAATAAAATGTATGCATGAGCAATAAATGACTTTTATTTTTAATTAGGTATGGCAGAAAATGGATAAGAGTGGAGAGGACCAGAGAGAAGCAGATGGTGGATCTGCACACAGGAACACCTTGGGAATCTGTTACCTTTACAGCCTTTGGAAGGGATAGGCAAATTTTCTTCAACATATTGCAGGAAGGTAAGGATAGTCAGTTAAAAGATCTAAGGTGTAGTTTTGTTGATTCATGCTAGGAATTATGTTAGGAATTATGAATAATGGCAACATATTTTGTGTTGTTAGCTCAAACTTAGCATTCAGAGGATCAGCATTCCTTTGCACTCTTTGAAATAATCGTAAAGAACTCCATGATTGTTCATTTACATGCAAAAAGCACATTCCTGCTCTCTTAGAAGAATGTTCTCATCAGATGATGAGAATCTCATCATAGAACAAAAATGCATAAAACAAATGCTGCAGAACCTTTTTCTGTTAGTCAAGAAATAAGCCACAGAAATTTCAGTCATAGCCTTAAAGTGTATTAATCAGAAGTATTGGTAAATATAATGCTACTCATCCTGTTAATGTTGATCTCTTTTATCAATCAGACCTTTTCTTTGTAATAACCAGATCACTGATCTAATATGATATTTGTAGCACGAGAGCTGGCTCTGAAGCAGGAAGAAGGCCGCACTGTGATGTACACTGCTATGGGTGCAGAATGGAGGCCTTTCGGCTTCCCCCGTCGTCGGCGCCCTTTGTCCTCTGTTGTCCTGGAGAATGGAATAGCTGAAAGGATTGTGTATGACGTGAAGGAATTTATTAGTAATCCAAAATGGTACACTGACAGAGGTATAATAGATACTTAACCTATTGACTCACTGTCTAAATATTAGTGTGCTTTAGTCTTTGAATCATTAATAATATATTTTTGTTTTAAAAGGGATTCCATACAGAAGGGGATATTTATTGTTTGGACCTCCAGGATGTGGAAAAAGCAGCTTCATGTAAGGCTAGTGACTTAATTTATCTTGGTATAAAGCATCATTCTGTAATTGTTAAGTTACCATGGTGTACAAAAATATATTAAGATAGTGGTGTGAGGACATTACAGTGATACTTAGACACAATATGTATCATGATATTTCAGTTTGAAACAGGAGGGAAACATTCAAAAACATTTGTATTTTAATGTCTGAACGTGACCATATCATCTAGCTGTAATTTTAAGATATCATGGTGGCATAGTGGTTAGCACTGTAGCCTCACACCTCCAGGGTTGAAGTCCCACTTTGGGTCTGTGTGTAGAGTTTGCATGTTCTTTCCATGCTTGGGGAGTTTCCTCCGGGAGCTAAGTTTTCCTTCCACAGTCCAAAAACATGCAGGGTAGGCTATTTGGCATTTCCAGATTGCCCATAGTGTGTGTGATTTTGTGATCTGCAATTGGTGTACCCCGCCTCGTGGATAGGCCCCAGTCCTTTCGTGACCCTGTACAGGATAAGGTATAGAAAATGAGTGAGGGTGTGGAAACGCCAAAGAATTATTCAACAATTCTAACATAGAAAAAAAAAGTTTTTCATACTTTAGTTTATGTTGCAGTTGTTTGCAAGCATACATGTGTGCATGGTTATTATACATGGGTATTTGGGTTGAATTTTTCAGCACGGCCCTCGCTGGCGAGTTGGGTTACAGCATCTGCTTGATGAGTCTGAGTGACCGCAGTCTTTCGGATGACCGACTGAATCATCTGCTGAGTGTGGCTCCACAGCAGAGCATCATTCTGCTGGAAGACGTGGACGCTGCATTCGTTAGCCGAGAGCTGCTGTCAACTGAGAGTATGTCTCATTTTGCCTGATTGTTAGATCTGCCAGCATTTGCAAAATAATACATTGTCTTTAAATAGATTTGAAAAAATAATAAATCTAAACATTACAATTTGTAGCTGAAACAAACCTAAGTGGCACTTTAAGTAGTACATGTACTTTTTTGTATTTGCCCACTTAAATAATGTCTATGCTCATCATGCCCCTGTACTGTCTTTCTTGTAATGTCTTTCTGTTATGCATACTCTTTCATCACAGATCCAATGGCCTATCAAGGAATGGGAAGGCTCACGTTTAGTGGACTTCTTAATGCTCTAGATGGAGTTGCTTCTTCAGAAGCTAGAATTGTCTTCATGACTACTAATTTCATTGAGAAGTAAGGATAATTTACTTAATTTTAAACAGAGCATCAGTAAAAAAAAATGTTAAGATAACACATACTTTAATTGAAATTGGTAGGTATACTGAGCATATACTTGTGAATAAACAAACATGTATTTTGTCTGTGACAAAAGTGCTCATACAAGTAGTAATTATTACTTTACTAACCTATGGCATTTCTTTTGTGAGGAAAAAGGAATAATTCTGAGATTACAATCTCAATTCTGTGAGGAAATAAAACCTAGAAATGTCTTAGTATAATTATAATTTTAAGTAAATAAGTTATTACAGTTATTCTGTGAGGTCCATACATTTAGCATTCATTCATACTGTTTGTGATTTGTGCAGCTCCTATTTTTTTTATATATATATCTTGTAAATACACCGTTTCCTGTTTAGTCTTAATATAATACGTTTGCTTTGTTTTTTTCCTTTAATGCACCAAAGACTTGATCCAGCTTTAATACGACCTGGTCGTGTGGACCTGAAGCAGTATGTTGGACATTGTACACATTATCAGCTCACTCAGATGTTCCGGAGATTCTACCCAATGGAGTCTCCAGCCGAGGGGGAACGATTTGCAATGTGTGCACTGGCAGCGCACACAAATCTCAGTGCAGCTCAAGTGCAGGGACATTTCATGCTTTATAAAATGGATCCTGCTGGTGCTATAGACAATGTTGCTCAGATTTAAGAATGATGATCCTTGGAGTATAATCACAACAATGACATGAACTACACATAAAATAAAGTGTAAAACTTTTTTTGGGTTAAAAAATGCACAATATTTGAAATAAAAAAAGAAAGCTGTGTATTTCTAAACTTTGGTTTTCAAGCCATATTGGACAACATTGTTACACAGAAACAAGGACTTAATGCGGTAGTAAACAGTGTACACACGGTACAGCAGGGATTACTTGTTTTTAAAATCAGATCTACAGTAGTCCAACATGCTGAAAAACCAGGGCACTAGACATTTACAAGTGGCAATTATGGTATTATCAGTATACCATATTAAGGAAAGCATACTTTATAAAATAATTAAATTACTTTTTTTTAATACATAAATGTTCTACTAGACTTACCAGTAATCTACCAGAAGGATTACCAGAAACCTTACTGACTTTTACTGTATAAGCTAATCTTGTGTATTTAAGTGTGATAATACATAATTTCTTTTTGTTATTAGGCAAATTGAGTGGGTTGGAACATCCAGTCAAAAAGAAAACATTTGTGATTGTGGTTTAATAGTACAAATATTTCACTTTTTTCTTTAGCAAACAATATAGTCAAATTATTTAGTCCTTTCAAAATAAATTTTATAATGCAAACTGAAGTGAACATGTACATTTAGGTGTTTTTAAAAAAATCTGAGCATTATCTTGTTCCTAAAGTCAGAAGTCTCATGTTTACTTGATCATTCACATACAAACAAATGTCACTCTTGGTTATAAAGGTCCTACTGCCTGTAAAGGAGCCTGCTAAACACTAATCATCTAAACACAATTAATTTTGATAAGTTTTGAAATCATTAACAAAGGCAATTAACACTGTGCCTCTTGAATTTTTATATGCAAAAAAAAAGTCTTATTTTTAAAAATGTTTACAGACTTTAACAATTCACACACTAAAAAATACAATTTTAATTTTCTTGAGTTAACTCAACATTTAACCCCAGTTGTTGACTTGTTCAATTTACTGTGTAGAAAAAACAAACACAAAACGCTCAACAGCAGTTTCTCAGAAACATGGAATCATGTAAGATTGCATTTGTAAGTGCTGAAACATAGCAAAATCCCTATCAGTCTAAAATGCACAAAACATGGGGAAAAGTACAAAATAATAATAATTACAAAAACAAACAAACAAACAAAACAGCTCAACTGCAGCTTTACAGAACTAGGGAATCATAAGTGTAAGATTACCTGGCAAGTGGCTACTAAGACAAACAGCTCACAAAAGCGAAGTCATAGCAGAAGTTAATTGCAGAGCAGTGAGTGCCCATTTCCATGAACACCTTCTCAATCATCTCAAAGGTGTACTTCATTTTTTTTTTTTTTTGATCAACTATTTGGATCTTTCTCAGGGTCCCAAGAAGGTTGCAGACCTCATCGAGATATAACCTTAAAGCAATGCTAACCTCTTCTTCACCAAAATTATTTTTTTTTAAATTGAGTATCTTCTGTCTTGAAAATACTTGTACTGGCCAGGCAAAGACTCTTGTTATGTAAAGACTCAAAAACAACAGATTTGTACTAAACTGCACTACTGTTCAAAAGTTTTTGATTTGTAGTTTTTAGTTTTATGTTCATGAAGGCTACTTTTACAGTATTTGATAAAAAAAAATACAGTAGAACAGAAATAATGTGAAATATTACAATTCAAAACAGCTGTTTTCTATTGGAATGTATTAAAAATGTAATTTATTGCTGTGATGTAAAGCTGTATTTTCAGCACCGTGTCACACGATCCTCAGAAGATATCATTCATAATTTGATTAACATAAAACTATTATTTTAAAAACAATATAGATCATACGGATCTTAAAGCTTTGAACATTAGTGCACACTGTTTTAAGAGCTCACCTGACCTTTTTTTTTTCAAGGAAATATTCAACAGTACTTTTTACTTAATTGTCGAAGACTTAATGAGACCCATCTACAGTATATATAATGCAAAAAAAAAATTACATACAAAAGTAAATTCGTAAATAAATACGATTACGACCAGGCAGCTTTTTTTTGTGCCAGAATGTCATACTTCGTTAAAATCATAAGAATAACTGCAGTACATGAAATGGCTTAGTTTGCGGTCTTGTGAGGAAATCTATAAATACGTTTAATTGTTGAGAATGTGTTCTGAAACGTAAAATTACAAACTTATTCGCCGCTAAAATACTTCATGTTTTGAATACCAAGTTTCGAAGCGAAGACTTACTAGGAATAACGACTCGTTTGCAGCTTTTTCACTGACTAACGTAAAACCAACGCTCCAAGCTCTATGTACCTCGAAAAAAGCGCGATATGCTCATTTGTGCTGCAAGAATTTCTACAAAGGACTTCGATATAAATACATGCACTTAACTATGTTTAAAAGATTAAGATTTCCACTGGAGGAGAAACGCGCTGCTAACTGTAATCCACGTGATGTTCAAAACGGTCATATGGGATAACATTTTAGTTTCTGTTTTTTTTTTTCCTTTAGGCTTTTCATCCGTGTGTATGTTTTGTAAACGGCTGATTTGATCCTCATCGCTGTGTTGTTTGGCTTGTATGTTATCGTTTTCACAAAAACAAAAAAATCATGTCCAAAATGGCCGCGGCGGCCACCACGCACACTCCAACTTCAGAACCGTAACAGCGCGCATGCTCAAACTTCCAAACCACTGTTCAGTATTTAAACCTTAGTTGACCCAGCGATTTTCTAATGAACTTGTTTTCATTAGTTCAGTCGGCTTTTCCTGTCTTATTGTCCAGATTACTAAGAAATAATAATTATGCCAACATTTTGCTAGTTTGATATATATATATTTTTTATTTATTTTCTACAGTGTCACGTTGTCCTTCCTCATTCTTAAAAAGTGAAATCAGAGCTGCTGCCTATATATTCAGGTCGTTCTCTACTAATGGCGGGACGTTTAGTTCTGTGTTCACCTGAAACGACGGCTCTTCGCGTGTTCATTAGATCCACCACAGTCAGTCTGGACTTAAAGAGAAGCGCAGGTGGAAATGCTACAGCTTCAAGTCCTCCGGGGAGCATCAAGACTGAGGCTGACCTCCCTGAGGTTACTCTCCCCACAACCCTATACAGGTGGATCTTTAAAGGGTACTACAATCGCATGCATGAGCTGCAGGTACAGTATCCTATCGTATCGTCCTCCACATAAGGGGCATTTCACATGTCAAGATCACTCATGGATTTCAGTCATTTTGATACGTGGCACTGTTTGTGATTGGTTAAGATCTGCAAAGTGAAAAAGTTGTGTGCATCTTTTTGTTTGATTGTTTGACATGTTTCTCACAATGAAGAGTCCAATGACATTTATAAAAGTCAAGTGCTTTATTTTTCTTTCTGTAATTCCTCTAGTTATATGAAAAGCAGCTTTATGGCCCCATGTATAAATTAAGAGCTGGTAAAAGCCACAACATTGTGCTCAATACTGTGGAGCTGCTGGAGGAGCTGATGAGGAAGGATGATAAATTCCCTAGCAGAGGAGACATGACTCCCTGGACTGAATACCGAGATATGAACGGGTTGGGTTATGGTCCTGTCACTGAGTAAGCCACTGAGTGTTTCTTTGTGTGTGCACGAATGTTTTGCTGTATGTTTTTGCCATTTTGTTTCTGAGACCTCAAAAAATTATATTACATTGTTTACTAATGAATGAGTCAGTTCTTTAGAGAGAGAGCAAACATAATGTAAAACACAGTGTACAGTATATATTTTACTTATGGTGCATAGGACACTACAATGCTGCATGTGTAATGTTATGTTTAATATAACTGAAAACTAGTTCTAAATGGCTTGATATAATAATTAAGCAATAAAGAGGGCTAACGTTTTTGCTGTCTAATAGCGGCCATATAAGAACTGGGACATTATAAGTCCTGGGGTATGCAATATATTATTTTGGACAAATGGACAAAAAGGGGCCGTGCAAAGAAAAAGCAGAGAACAGGGAGAACCCTATTAAAGAGCCTCTAATGCAGTCACTGTCTACTCAACTGATTTGCTTTATTTAAAATACAATATAATAATATAAGTCATATGAGTTTTATACATTGTCCACTTTTCCACAGAATTTTATGTGTGCGCGCCACTACTTGGCCAAACTTTCCTCAAAGAACATCTGATTAATGAATGATGTAGTGTCAGTACTATCAAAAAAAATAAATATATAAATATATATATATATATATATATATATATATATATATATATATATAAAATTTATTTTTATTTATAATTTTTTTTTTTTTTAAACCTGGATACACTCGAATGTTTTGTGCTGTCTTATACAAGTTTTCCACACACAAAATGTCATTATCTGATGCATCCGTTTTATCTAGTATACTTCAATATATAAAAATATACAAAAAGTTGAATGCTTTTGATATACACAAATTACACTGAAGTGCATCCAGAATATCTGGGCACACAATTCTCCTAGTTTCTACCAATAATTTTGATTTGTGGGGAATTCTGGATGTTTTATTAATGCAAAACATTTATTAATAAAAAAAATATTTTTTTAACCAACAGAGAAGGAGAGAAATGGTACAAACTCCGATCTGTACTGAACAAGCGTATGCTGCATCCAAAGGACTCTGTGCAGTATGAGGACATGGTTAATGAGGTGGTTACAGATTTTATCAAACACATATACCACTTGCGCAAGATGAGCTCCACTGGAGACCTGGTACCCAACATGTCCAATGAGCTGTACCGCTTCTCTCTAGAAGGTATGACCTGTCAGGTCTTAATTATTATTCATTATAAAACAGTTGTATTTAGTTGGATTTTATGATTACTCATATAATTCCAGGTTTTATATTGTGTGTGATAATATAAATGTAAACTGAGACTCGTACCTGCTTATTCAGGAATCTCCAGGATACTCTTTGAGATTCGTATTGGTTGTCTTGAGAATGAGATTCCTGCTGAGACTCAAAACTTCATCGACTCCATTGACCAGATGTTAACTTATAACACAACCCTGATTCTGCTTCCCAAGTGGACCTTTAATTTCTTGCCATTCTGGCAGCATTTTGTAAAAGGTTGGGATGGAATCTTCAGATTTGGTGAGAGTTCTTCTCTAGTTTTTTTTTATTCTAGAAATACTATAGTTTACATTTTCTGTCAGTTTGTTTGAATTGAAAGAAATATTTGCCCGCCTTTGAATAGCCTGCAAGCTAATTGACAGGAAGATGGAGGACATTCAGAAGCGCCTGGATGCAGGTCAGGAAGTTGAAGGAGAGTATCTCAGCTACTTGCTTTCCAACACCAACATGAGTAAAAAGGATGTGTATGGAAGCGTTGCTGAACTGCTCTTGGCAGGAGTGGACACAGTAAGAAAAACTGTACACTACTATGTGATTTTGCTACTTTGTAGAATATCTAATGTGATAAGAAGTATACTTAAGAATAAAACAAACAAACATGTCCTGTATCTTAAGACATCCATTACCTTGATGTGGGCATTGTACCTGCTGTCACAAAATCCAAAGACACAGGACAGACTGTATCATGAGGTGAACAGCATCATAATAGGGGACAGAATTCCAAAAGCTGAGGACATAAACAGCATGCCCTTCCTCAAGGCTGTCATCAAGGAAACTCTAAGGTGGATAGAAAACAAATGTAAACATATCGTATTTGAGTACTATATAGCGTATATCTGCATTGTATTAAAGCTGTATTTAAAGTATTATATAGCACATAGCTATATGCAGGTATTTAGGCCTGTTTCACTGTATTTCACAAGTGATAAATGTAATCCAGTAGTGTGCTTATATCATATCCTGGGCAGCACAGATATCTATGATGAGAAAAAAACATATCTGTTAACTTATTACATATAAATGGATTATTTTATACATTATAGAATGTACCCAGTTGTTCCTGTGAACATCCGGCTTCTATCAGAAAAAGATGTGATCATTGGAGGACACTTCTTTCCTAAGAAGGTACTATTTTTTTCCACAAAGTGTCAAATTATTTAATGTCATCGATTAATCCTAGCGATTTAATTAATCAACCACTCTTAAGAACAGACCATATATATAATGACCGTAATCAGTTATGATGAGACAATGCTCCATGAATCAAGACTAATCAATTGCCTTTCTAAACAGACTGTATTTACAATCTACCATTATGCAATCAGTCAAGATGAGACCGTATTCCCCGAACCAAGACTGTTCAAGCCTGAACGCTGGTTACGGGATGGGAGAGCGCGACCCAGCCCATTTGGATCCATCCCATTTGGGTTTGGAGTGAGAGGGTGTGTTGGTAAACGTATTGCTGAACTGGAGATGCACTTGGCCCTGGCAAGGGTAAGAAACCAGATGACCTTACTGGATCACATGACAAATGTTATCTATAGACATACAGATACAGTACATGTAGCACATACTGTACATACATACATTCACACCTCTGTTAGAAATTGGATGTTTTGTTATATAAATAACATAACCAAGTTAAATTAATATCAGATAAATGCATTTTTGTCTGAAACCTGAAATATTTCAAAGTTGTGCCTTGTTCTAATTATCTAGATAATGAAGCTGTTTGAAGTCAAACTGGATCCCAGTGTGGGCGAGGTCAAAACTCTCAGCCGTACGGGGCTTGTGGCAGACAGAAAAGTTCATTTTAGATTCTTGGACAGGAAACATGTAACCAATTAATGATGTTCTGAGCTTTAACATCCACCAAAGTAACCCCCCCCCCCCCACACACACACACGCTTTGTACAAAAAGCTGCATTTGCAATGTAGTCCTATAATCTTGCCATATTTTTAAACTTGGAATAAAGTGGCATTTGGCCCAATGTTTCTAAATGCACAGCAACTGTTCTGTTGCTTGTAAGAAACTTGATCTCAGTCAGACTATCAAGCTATGTTTACGTACACTCTGTAATCTCATTGTTGTGTGTGTATATGTATATGTATGTATGTGTGTGTGTGTGTGTCTGTATATATATATATATATATATATATATATATATATATATAAAACAATATATATGTTGTACTGATGAAAAAAGATTATTGATTTCTTTTAATGTGCAAATTCAATAATAAAATTCTCAAAAGAAATTAACTATACTAACATATACTTAACTATACTTTTCCTCTATTCTCCTATTTTTGAGTATAGTGCTTCCTATAAACATTAAAGTAACATACAAAGTTAATATTATTGATTTTTTAATACACATTACTATGCATTATGTGAAATGCTATCATGATTTTGATATCAAGTGAAAATAATTCACAGGATATTTTAGCATTAGTAATTTTTTAGCAAACAATGTAGAAGTGGAAGTGCATACAACGTTATACCTGCTAAGCAGCAATATTTCCTGGTGGTTCCAGAATACTTTCAGTATCTATTTTATTTAACACTCACTCATTCATTGTCATTACCTCTTAATCCTGTATTCAGGGTGACGGGGAGCCTAGAGCCTATCCCAGGAGACTTAGGGCACGTGGATACACCCTGGACAGGGTGCCAATCCATCGCAGGGCACACAGACATACACACACTCACACACTCATTCATACACTATGGGCAATTTGGGAATGCCAATTAACCTAACCTACATGTCTTTGGAAACTGGAGTACCCGGAGGAAACCCACCAAACGGGGAAAACATGCAAACTCCATGCACACAGAGACGGGAATCGAGCCTGGCCGCAGATCGAACCTGGACCATGGAGATGCAAGGCAACAGTACTAACCACTACACCACCATGCCGCCTACCAATTTATTTATATTATTATTAATTATTCTATGTATTTAATAATAAGATTATGCTAATTGTTTCTGAGTAGGTTTTTGCTTCTGTAGGCTGCAATCATGTTTATGTGATCTCTCACATGCACAACTGAGTGCCACAATTAAATAAATTTTAAAAATATTAAATAATAAAGTGCAGAATCTGCAAATATCACTCTTTGCTACAAAAGTGTTATCCTACTGCCAGTAAGGGAAGATCACTGATCATCATCTTAACACATTTAACACATTAAATTGTAAATGACCCAGCTGGATCATTTCAAAGAAGTATAAAATAAACATTGTAAACCTTAAATGAAAATTTTTAATTAAGAAATACAGATGTTTGTAAATGAATCTGCTTTTTTTTATGCATATGAGTATTTGTAATAAGCGGTTTTATAAAAATTATTTTTGTAAAACTAAATGGACTGTTATGAATAAAGTACAGCACTGTAGCAGTTCCATTTTCCATATTCAAGTTGGACTGAGCTGTGTGAGAATTGTTTGACATTTTAGATTTTTAATGATTTTAGAAAAGAACCAGAAATGTTGACTTTTAACTTAGTTAGCATTTTAAAATGCAAATTTTGCATAATATATTTTTCATGTTTGTTGTTCATGTGATAAACTGTACTGTGAGCGGTTTATGTCAATAAACAGTAATTATCTGGTATCAAAGTTCATGCGTGCTCTTATGCCACAATCTTGTAATAGCAGTTTGTGTTCTGTTTAGTGAAAAGTTAACAGTCCAGTTAACTGTTGTCCTTTTGTTTGTTTTTTTTTTTGTTTGTTTTTTGCAAGTGAAACACAAGCTGTTGTTTTTATAGTCAGGTCCGATTCTACTAATGGCAGGACGGCTTGCGCTGCGCTCAGCTGAAACGACGGCTCTTCGGGTGTTCCTTAGGCCCACTACAGTCAGCCTGGACTTAAAGAGAAGTGGAGGTGGAAATGCTACAGCTTCTATCCCTCCTGTCTGCATCAAGACTGAGGCTGACCTCCCTGAGGTCACTCTTCCCATAATCCTGTACAGGTGGATCTTTAAAGGGTACTACAATCGAACGCATGAGATGCAGGTACAGTATGATATAAGTGATATAGGCTTTCACATGGGGGCATTTCACTGCTGTGTGATTTATTTCATGTCTTTTATACATGATCTTTTATACTTTTTATGTTCATAATTTTTATGTGCATGATTAAGTTTTGCAGTTGTGAAAACAAGAATGTAAATAAGTAAAATAGTTCTGTGCATCTTGTAATTGATTGACATGTCTCACATACTGAATATCTAAAGACATTTACAAAAGCCTACTGTATTTTTAATGACTTCTTTAGATATACGAAAAGCAGCTTTATGGCCCCATGTATAAATTAAGAGCTGGCAAAAGCCACAAAATCGTGCTGAATACTGCAGAGCTGCTGGAGGAGCTGATGAGGAAGGATGATAAATTCCCTAGCAGAGGAGACATGACTATCTGGACTGAATACCGAGATATGAATGATTTGGGTTATGGTCCTGCAACTGAGTAAGTCACTTTGTGTTTCTTTATGAGTGCATAATTTTTTTGTTGTTATATTTGCTGTGTTTTTATTTTAAGGTCTACGTTAAAAATAAATCTGATGTAAGTCGAGTCTCTTTCTTTGTTCATGGATGGGCTCAAGACCATTGGGTGACCGTCTCCCCATTCTCTACTGAGACATGTTGGAGTAGTGCTATAAATACACTATCTGGCCAAAAAAACAAAAGCACACACACTCCAGTAATTCATTTAGTCAGCTTTAGCTTTGTTAACAGCACACAATATGGTGATCAGTTCATGTGTGAAAATGATTCCTCGAGCTTCCAGAACCACTCTCATAATTTGGGAAGAAAACCTCCATTGATGTTATACCCTATCATTCATCAAATTCAGTTCATCATCTGACTTCATTGCCACATAACATTGCTAAGGAAATCCAGTTCATCATCTGACTTCATTTTATTGGCACATAACATTGCTAAGCCTAGATCTGACCAACTGAAGCAACCCCAGATCATAACACTGCCTCCAGATGCTTGTATAATGGCTACTATGCATGATGGATACGTCCCTTCTTACAATGACATACTTATCACTCTGGACTAGGCTCATTAGACCACATGGCCATTTTTCTTGCTTTAAAGTCCAATATTTATGATTCCTAGCAAACTGAAGCCTTTTTATCTGATTAGTATCAATAACAAGTGGTTTTCTTATGGCCACCTGTTTGTTAAAAATCTAGTTTGATTACCGCATCGGGTCTGTGTACATGGAGTTTGCATGTTCTTCCTATGCTTGCCGGATGTCTTTCGGGTACTCTGTTTTTCTTCCACTGTTCAAGATGTGCAGATTAGGCTAATTGGCATTCCCAAATTGCCTGCAGTGTGTGAATAAGCATGTGAACGTAAGTATGTGTGTGTGCCCTGCAATGAATTGGCATCCTGTCCTGTCCATGTACCCCATCTCATGCCCTAAGTCTCCTGGGATATGCTCCAGGTTCCTGCTATCCTGTATACAGAGTTAGAAAGTGGTATAGACAGTGAGTGAATTCTTTTTTTTTTTTTACCATGACACCTCACCAACTATTACTATACTCGTACGCTATTTTAATAAGCTATAAATTAAAGAAAAATACATACCATTATCATACCTTCTGCACTAGAGAAATGCTGATAATTCCGTAAAATTGGTAAAAATTTGTTGCATTTTGTATTCGCTAGAGAAGGAGAGAAATGGTACAAACTCAGATCTGTGCTGAACAAACGTATGCTGTATCCAAAGGACTCTGTGAAGTATGAGAATGTGGTTAATGAAGTGGTCACAGATTTTATCAAACGGATACGCCATTTACGCAAGATGAGCTCCAGTGGAGACCTGGTACCCAACATGTCCAATGAGCTGTACCGCTTCTCTCTAGAAGGTATTGTCTTTCAAGTTGCACTTGTAGCTGTGAAACAATTATATAGTGCATCTCAAAAAAGTAGAATACTTTGAAAAGGGTGATTTTCATTCGTAATGTAATTTAAGAAGTAAAACTTTCATATCTAATATAGTTTAAGCCTTTTGTGTTTTAACTGCAGTGATTTTCAGCTTACAACTCATGATAATAAAAAATCCAGTATCTCAAAATATTAGGAATACTTTGATATCAGCCTTCAGCTTGTCTTTATTGATTGATCAGGTGTTTCTCATCTTTCTTATCTTTCTCTTGACAATGCCCTATAGATTCTCTGTTGGCTTCGGGTCAGGTGAGTTAGCTGGCCAACTAAGAATAGTAATATCATAGTCAGCACTGCAGGTACTGGTAGTTTTGGCACTATGGGTAGGTGCTACGTCCCTCTGAGAAAAGAAGTCAGCCTTTTCACAAAGCTCGTGAGCAGATAGAAGCATGAAAAGCTTTAAAATTTCCTGGTATATGGCTGCATTCACTTTGGACTTGATAAAACATAGTGGACCAGCACCAGCAGATGACATGATGCCCCAAAGCATCATCGCCTGAGGAAATGTCACACTGGACTTTGAGCAACTTGGATTCTATGACTTTCCACTCTTGCTCCAGACTTTGGGCCCTTGATTTTAAAATGTGCTGCGCAGAGAGTAAGACACTACTGACATTGTCCCAATCTAAGAAGTGGCTTGATAATACCATTTTATATTTTTATGGTGGTTCTTGATCCATGTGAAGCTCTTCAAAAAAATTTTAATCAGCTTTGCTTGACAGTCTTCCTAAGATTGTCATACCTGTTGCTTCTGCACCTTTTCCTAACAAACTCTTTAGTTTAAAGCAACTTTCCATGAATATGCTTCAATAGTGGCTTCTGTGGCTTGACTCCTTGTGGAGGGTGTTGATAATCTCCTGGACAACTACTGGACAAGGTTCCCCATCCATGTACGGATCTAGACCAAGAGACACATGGTATTTATACTTGATGAATAATAATTTACTCAAGATTGAAATAAAATATTATAATATTTTGAGAGACAATATAACCTTGGATTGCGAGTAACTTGGTCTCGAGCGTTTTTTGCAAGACGAGCACTGAGTTAAATTAGCAAAGTCTTGATATTAGACTACTGTAGTATGCATGCGCTTTGTCTGCCGAGCATAATGTGATTACAACTGAGCCAATGGCTCTTTCTCTTGCGCTGTGGGATTGTGGGTAATTGTCTTTCATGCTTAGTCTCAGTGTGTGTATGTCACCCATATGGTCAACATCCATGCGTGCATGTACTGTTTACCATAACAGTATAAGTCACCCTGCACAGTAACACAACCAGATTCCATTCTCATCTGACACCGGTCATGGTTCTTTTTAAAAGGTAGAGTGCAGGTTAATTTATTTTTTTTACTTATATGTATAAATTATTTTTATATTAATATTTATGGATTGTGGAACAGATCATCAAAGTTGAAATTATTTCTTATGGGGGAAGTTTGCGTTCATATACGAGTGCTCTGATGTACAAGTAGCTTTCAGAAAAATAAATTATGCTCACAATCCAAGGTTTGATTGTACTGGATTTTTGACATGTAGGCTGTAAATCACCAAAATTTTGAAATTAAGACAAAAAAAAAGGCTTAAAATATTTCATTTTACACATTACGAATCTAGAATGTATGAGGAGTTTCACTTTTTTCTTTTTCATGATATTCCAATTTTCTAAATGCAGCGCATTATATATACAGTATATTATATATAGAAGTGTATATACACTGCCGAGAAATAAATTTAATCTGACAAAAGTAATAATACATAAGAATTCTATGAATGTTAACCAATGAAAGTCAGACATTGCTTTTCAACCCTGCTTCAACAGAATTATATATATAAAAAAAAAAAAAAAATGAACTCATGGAACAGGCCTGGACAAAAATGATGGTACCCCTAACTTAATATTTTTTTGCACAACCTTTTGAGGCAATCACTGCAAACAAACGATTTCTGTAACTGTCAATGAGACCTCTGCACCTCTCTGCAGGTATTTTGGCCCACTCCTCATGAGCAAACTGCTCCAGTTGTTTCCGGTTTGAAGGGTGCTTTTTCCAGACAGCATGTTTCAGCTCCTTCCAAAGATGCTCAATAGGATTGAGGTCAGGGCTCATAGAAGGCCACTTTAGAATAGTCCAATGTTTTCCTCTTAGCCATTCTTGGGTGTTTTAGCTGTGTGTTTTGGGTCATTGTCCTGTTGCAAGACCCATGACCTGCGACTGAGACCCAGCTTTCTGACACTGGTCAGCACATTTCTCTCTAGAATCCCTTGATAGTCTTGAGATTTCATTGTACCCTGCACAGATTCAAGACACCCTGTACCAGATGCAGCAAAGCAGCCCCAGAACATAACAGAGCCTCCTCCATGTTTCACAGTAGGGACAGTGTTCTTTTCTTGATATGCTTCATTTTTCCATCTGTGAACATAGAGGTGATGTGCCTTGACAAAAAGTTCCATTTTTGTCTCATCTGTCCATAGGACATTCTCCCAGAAGCTTTGTGGCTTGTCAACATGTAGTTTGGCATATTCCAGTCTGGCTTTTTTATTATTTGTTTTCAACAATGGTGTCTTCCTTGGTCGTCTCCCATGTAGTCCACTTTGGCTCAAACAACGATGGATGGTGCGATCCGACACTGATGTTCCTTGAGCATGAAGTTCACCTTGGATCTCTTTAGAAGTCTTTCTGGGCTCTTTTGTTACCATTCAGATTATCCGTCTCTTTGATTTGTCATAAATTTTCCTCCTGCAGCCACGTCCAGGGAGGTTGGCTACAGTCCCATGGATCTTAAATTTCTGAATAATATGTCCAACTGTAGTTACAGGAACATCTAGCTGCTTGGAAATGGTCTTATAGCCTTTACCTTTAACATGCTTGTCTGTAATGTTCTTTCGAATATCCTGAGACGACTCTTTCCTTCGCTTCCTCTGGTCTATGTTGAGTGTGGTACATACCATGTCACCAAACAACACAATGACTACCTGGAGCCCTATATATAGGCCCACTGACTGATTACAAGATTGTAGACACCTGTGATGCTAATTAGTGGACACACATTAACATGTCCCTTTGGTCACATTATTTTCAGTATTTTCTAGGGGTACCATAATTTTTGTCCAGGCCTGTTCCATGAGTTTATTTTTTTTTATAATTCTGTTGAAGCATGGTTGAAAAGCAATGTCTGACTTTCATTGGTTAACATTCATAGAATTTTTTTTAATTATTACTTTTGTCAGATTAAAGTTATTTATGTGACCATTGTGAGTTTTTCTTTCATTGACCGAAGGGTACCAACAATTTTGTCTACGTGTGTATGTCTTCTGACATGGTGGTTTAAGAAACAAGAAGCTTTAAAGATATTTAATTAATTTTAAATTAAATTTTTATTAAGAAAGATATTATATATACTCATTAGTATTAAAATATTCAGAAGTATCAAAACATTGTCCTGCATCAAGAAGAGAAAACAATTAATAGTTTTAATTGTTTTTAAAAAAGGAGATTGCTGGAACTAAAATTGGGTTAAGAACTGTAAAATGCATTATTTAAACCTGGAAGGATAGTGATGAACCAAAGTCTTCAAGGACGAAATGTGATCCGAAAAAACATTGTGGTGGAAATTCTGTAAATATTATAAAGACAAGCAATTCATACACTGGGTAAGAGCAAAGTCACAAAGGTTTTATTTTATACTTCTGCAGAAGGACCAGTCTCACACAGCAAACTCTTGCAGCATGGAGAAAGGTGATCTCTTTCTCTCAGCTGTCCCATTTTATACACAATTCTCTCCTAACATAATCAACGCCCCGTACATGAAGTTCCTACATTCAAACTCAACTCTTTATCTGACCCAGACCAGATGTCCATACCTTATCATTTATTCAGGGACAATTACAGTTAGGTTGTTTCTGTTCTATTCTCGGCCTTGTGTTTCTAAGCTTCAGCAAACAAGTTTAAAGCGTCTATAGAACACAAAACCAAAACTTACCTGTGGTGCAAAGTAAAAGTTTTTTTTTTAAATACTAGCTTCAAAAATCACCAATTAACAGCACCTCAGATTAGAGCCTTTAGGCTTTACAGAGGATAAGTAGCAGACACATCTCAATATTAGCTGTTCAAAGAATTATTGCATATTTTGAATGCCATCAGTATTGTTTTGCAATATAAAGAAATAAAAACAGGCTAGGACCATGGACTTAGGTGTCTGCAAACGTTTGACTGGTATTATATAATTTCACGTTTTATATTTAAGTGATACAAATGTTAGATGTGACATATGCTATCTTATTCAGGAATTTCCCGCATACTCTTTGAGACACGTGTTGGCTGTCTTGAGAATGAGATTCCAGCAGAGACTCAAAACTTCATCGACTCAATTGGCCAGATGTTAACTTATACTATGGCTGTGACTCTTTTACCCCAGTGGACGCGCAATTATTTGCCTTTCTGGCGGCGTTACATGAGTGGATGGGAGGGAATCTTCAAATTCGGTGAGATGATGAAGACATTATCACAACACATTTTCCGTCTCTCACTCTTCTTCAATATTATATATGTTTTGTTTTTCAGTCTAGTAGTAGTTTTCTTTCTGTGAGTTTAGATTTTCTTATCTAATGTCCAATTTTTTTTTAAAAAGCCTGCAAGATAATTGACAGGAAGATGGAAGATATTCAGAAGCGCCTGGATGCAGGTCAGGAAGTTGCAGGAGAGTATCTCAGCTACTTGCTTTCCAGCACCAACATGAGTAAAAAGGATGTGTATGGAAGTGTAACTGAACTGCTCTTGGCAGGAGTGGACACAGTAAGAATAACTATATCCTACTATATAAGTGAATTGTTAGCAAAAAACACTTTTTGGATGAGAAGTATAATGAAAAATAAAACTGTCCTGTCTCTTAAGACATCCAATACTATGATGTGGGCATTGTACCTTCTGTCACAAAATCCAAAGACACAGGATACACTGTATCAGGAGGTGAATAACATCATCAAAAAGGGCAAAATCCCAACAGCTGAGGACATCAACAACATGCCCTACCTCAAGGCTGTCATCAAAGAGACTCTAAGGTAGATAGAAAAAAAATGCCTAAAAGTGTGCACATTATATATAAAGTACAGCATATCATTGCATGGTATGTTGTAGTTAGACCTTGGTCACTGTATTTCACCAAACATGACTGCAATGCATTGGTGTTCTGATAGCCTGAATGTATGGATTTTTATTATTAAAGGAAATATGTAATTTTTCTGTTGGCTATTCTATATAAATTTATTATTTTATCCATTATATTAAGTCTACTTAATGGTTCTGTTCAGAATTTACCCAGTTGTTCCTGCGAATGGACGCATTTTATCAGAAAATGACATAGTTATTGGAGGACACTTCTTCCCTAAGAAGGTACTGCCCCAACCCCACCCCCACCTTTTTTTAAACAAGTTTTAGTACCCACTTTTGACAGGTAAAGAGTTTTTAAAAATGTAAAGCTAAAAATAAGCTAATAAACTTTAATTAGGGATATTATTATTTCAGGTTGAGGCCCAAACCAAATACATGTCTAAGTACATGTAAGCTCAGTTATACTTCTTTCATCATTAGTCAAATACACTCCCTGTTTGAAGCAGATTATTAATCTGGCAAATAATTGTTCATAACATCACTTTTACTCAACATTTTATTTTAGCGCATGACAATATGCTGTCACTTTAAGGATTTCTCGCCTCTAACTACTGTGGATATGTTTGCTTTAATGACCTGTGTTTTACAGTATCTCATAGTGGTTTTAGAAGATGAGACAATCCCATGTGTGTAATCTGGCACAGATTTAACTTTAGTAAAATACTTAAGGATTGGTAATGTATCATTAACTTCAGCCAGTTTTACATAATGCTGTGACAAATTTGGCTGCATAGACATAACAGGCAGAATTTTTTTTTCTAAAACTGGTGTCTAGTCCTGCAATGTACGAAATATTATTGAAAGAGTTCTGACCAATGTACAGACAAAACCTCTTTTATTTATATAGATGTATCATTCTTCATAAATCACTGTTTAACTAAATCGCCCACTCTTTTGAACAGACCACGTTTATAATGCAACATTATGCAATCTCTCACGATGGGATCATATTTCCCGAACCAAGACTCTTCAAGCCTGAACGCTGGTTACGAGATGGGAGGGAGCGACCTAGCCCATTCGGATCCATTCCTTTTGGGTTTGGAGTGAGAGGGTGTGTTGGTAAACGTATTGCTGAACTGGAGATGCACTTGGCTCTGGCAAGGGTAAGAAACCTGAGGACCTCAGTGGATCATATAAAGGATGTTATCAGTCCATATATTTATGGAAATAAAAAGTCTACAACTCTGCTGTGAAAAAAATACCCTGGTAGTATAGCAAATCACAGGTAATTTCTGAATACACAGTTTATTTTTGCACAAAACTTGCAGAAACCAGTGGAATAACTTGAAGTGGGCTATGCGTACATGATCACTTGCAGTCTGATAGATCTGGAGCATTTTTGTAATGATAAAGAAAAAGATTAAAAAAAACAAAGAGTGCTGTATTACAAGCAGAAGGTGCATTAACAAAAAAGATGTTAGGGCTACAGTATGAGCACACGAGTCGTTTCTTTTGATAAATAATTTTTTATCTGTTTATCCATAGAAATTTGGCCTCTATATCACATAAAAGGTGGAAAATCTCACAGGATTCTTAACAATTGTTTCATGTCACAAAGACATGAAATTATTTTTCATATTTGTATGTTTTGATATTTTATCTGAAATGATTTTTTCTTTATCTAGATAATAAAGCTGTTTGAAGTCAAGCTGGATCCTAATGTGCGAGAGATTAAAGCTCTCAGCCGTACTGTGCTTGTGGCAGACAGGACTGTCAACTTTCATCTTTTGGAACGGAAACACGTAACCACTTAGAGCTGCTCTAAGCTTTAAACTTCACCAAATAAAGTTTTTGAAGACGTTCATACAACCTTCAATTAAAAACTATTACAATTTAGTTCTTTGATAATCCCATCTTGTTAAACTGCGCAGTTCAATAGTAATTCTTGACTGAAAGTGGCTAAAAGCACAGAAACTTTTACGTCACCTGTAAGGAACTTTATCCCAGTCATTTATCTGTAAGTGCACTCTGACGTCATGGATGTGTATTGCTGCAAACATGTATAACACATGCTTTACAAATTTCTGTTAGTATGTACAGACAATTCAATAGGTTTTTCTTTACATTACAGTGTTTAATATAAAAATTATATTAAAAAATGACATTGCATCAGTGACATTCTTCTTAATATTTAGACATGTCATGACATGTTCCTGTGATTGCCTTTACGGCGGTGTCGCCTGGTAACTGCCCGTGAAGTTGGCCGCAGATCTGCCTGTCCTTAAATCCGCGATGTAGTTGCGTGAGGATTTGCCTACTGAGAGACCCACGGTACAAGGTTATAAATTCAAAAGTACAGTGTGGGCTACAAATATACATAAGACTATTGAAAGGTGCTTTTACATGTTATTAAACATACATTTTAGCATCAGTAAAAATATAAACAAACAGCTAAGACAAAAAAAGTAAAATGGATGCACGATGGTTTAAACCAGGGGTGTCCAAATCCAGTCCTGGAGGGCCAGTGACCAGCACAGTTTGTAACTCACCAACACCTAAACACACCCACTGAACCTAGTAATTAACAGATTAGTTAAATCAGCTGTGTTTGAGAAGAAGAAGCACCAAACTGTGTTAGACACTGGCCCTCCAGGACTGGATTTGGACACCCGTGGTTTAAACCCTAAGCGTTAATATTCCCCAATTACATCAGTGACCTTTCGGTAGATGTTTTACGGATACTAAGGTAATAATAAGAACTGATATTAATAGTCACAGTAATAGTCAAATGTACTTTTTGGTAAGATTTATTGAACGAAATACATTAATGGTATTGGTGGTTCCTTTTTGCTTTTTTCATGATATTGTGGACACCTCTTTTGATGATTAAGCTAAAGAATCAAATGACCGTGTTTGTAAATTGCTAATAAACACTTGAATGTGGAATGGAAATTGCATTAGATTACAATTAAAAACTGAACATTGTTTTTCTCCTCAAGGTCACATTTGTGTTTACTTGACCTCGCACATACTTGACTGCAAACCACAAAATATCTAGAAAAGAACTTGCAAATCACAATTTTTGTTACAAAAGTCTTATCTTAAGACGGACCACTGATCATCAAATGTGGTTTACTAAAGCTAATTTTAACTGGACCAAATGGTTAAATTTTAGAGAAATAAAAAATCAACACTGTTGATTGAAATCCTTTTTTAAAAATTAAAATAAAGGTTTTTTTTATGCAAACAAAAATGCTTACGCTTTTTACTAATTTTACTGAATGTATATGTATTTGAAATAAGTATTTTAATTTGCCAAAAATAAGAGTGAGTGGACGGAAGTACCGGTTTACATTTCTTGCCTTTAATGGTTTTAGAAAGGAATGCAGAAGATGGGTGTGTTAAAACTTGTTTAGTTTAGTGAAAACTTGGTGTTTTAACAGTTATTTGCTTATGTGTAAGCAGTTTACGCCAGTACGTAGGGATCATCTGGTGTCAAAAGCCCGCACACTGGCACATCTGTTTGGGATGAGCAGCGATCCGGTGCCTAATTACGTCATTTAACCGCGAAGAAGTGGCAGTTTTAATGACGTACAGAACGCAATGCCTCAGAAAATCCGATCTGTCTGTTTACACGACAATCACATATCTGATTTATATCTGATTTATTTTCACATATGAAGGAGGCCTGAAACCGATCTCGAAATATCGGAATGCATGCGTTTTTTCCTGTTTACACGGACATAGAGACTATCCGATATGTGTCACATATGAGCAAAAAATCGGAATTGGGTGACATTTAACTGACAGTGTAAACGTAGCTAAAGTTCCATCATGCTCTTAAACCACAGTGTGTTTACAGCAGTCTGTGAAAGGGTTAACAGTTCAGAGGGTTGCTCTTCCTCATTCTTCCTGCTAAATGAAACCCGAGATGTTGTGGACATTCTGCTCGACTAATGGCGGGACGTCTAGTGCTGTGTTCAGGTGAAACTAAGGCTCTTCGTGTGTTTCTTAGGTCCACCACAGTCAGTCTGGACTTAAAGACAAGCGCAGGTGGAAATGCTTCAGCTTTTGTCCCTCGCAGGAGCCTCAAGACCGAAGCTGACCTCCCTGAGGTGCCGCTTCCCACAATCCTGTATAGGTTGATTTTTAAAGGATACTACAATCGCATGCATGAACTGCAGGTACAGTATGTGAGGTGATATAATCTTTGCACATGGGGCTTGCATGCTGTGCTGTCAGTCATCTTGATACCTGGCACTGTTTGTAAGTGGATTTGCATAGTGAAATCAAGACTGTAAAAAAAAAGCTGAAGCGCATCCTGTTATTGACATGTCTTTCCATACTGAAGATCTGATGACATTAATAAAAGATTAATGCCTAATGGCTAACATTTGTCTCTATTTGTCTCTAGTTATATGAAAAGCAGCTGTATGGCCCCATGTACAAAATAAAAGGTGGCAACCATCATACAATTGCGCTGAACACTGTGGAGCTGCTGGAGGAGCTGATGAGGAAAGATGATAAATTCCCAAGCAGAGGAGACATGGCTATCTGGACTGAATACCGGGATATGAACGATTTGGGTTATGGTCCTCTCACTGAGTAAGCCACTGTGTGTTTCCTGTGCATGAATGTTTTGCTGTGTGTTTTTACCATTTTGTTTCATTTCAAGTTGTGTTTTAACAAACTGGTTTAAATGAACTGCATTGACCCAGCAGCATCAGATTTGATATGTGCAGATCATACTAGTCCTCATACTAGCAGTGAGCATCTGTATTGGCAGTGTTATTTTTTGGTATGTCTTTGCTGTCCTCGTTCATTATAAGCCTAATGGCTCACCATTAATTCAGTGCTGAAGTGCGGCCAGGCTGCAACAGGCCCAGACTACCAGCAGGATTTTTGTCCAGCAGTGAACGTCACGTTGTTTGCTGGTTTATATGTAGGCGCCTTAAATCATAGACTTGGTAAGCAGAAGTGCATTGGCCGCTGGATATTGCATGACATGCGACTGTCAGTCGGTCTGGGTCTTACCGCGGGGTATTTTTCCCCTGGCCAAAAATGTAAAGTATCGTTTATACTCAGGCATGTATCATCTGCAGTAGTACAAAAAATGACATAATTTGAAATAAGAATATTTGAGAAACTCCAAACGAAGAATAGGCTTTATCTTGAAAAAGAAAATAATGGTTTCTCAAAATTCCAACAACATATCCAATAGATAAAGATTTTATAACCCATTTCACAAAAGCTTCACAAATGTTCAATATGCGCCCCGTCTGTGACAAGGCATACGTCAAGCTGGTTTTCCAGGTCAGCTCCTGCCAAACACACTTGTAGTATATCTTGCGTAACATTATGTTGCAATGATTTCCAGCTTGCGTTCCTCTAGGCTTGTAGGGAGAGCGGAGATGAAGACTAGTCCTTTCACATAAGCTCCATAGAAAAAAAATCACAAGGTGTCAAGTCAGGTCAACATGGTGGCCATTTCAACATCTCATTGTCATTATCACTGAAAGAAAAGAAAAAAAAAAACCTCAATTAGTTTTTACACCTCCTTAAAATTTGAGTAAGAATTGGTTATGTTGTTAGACGACGAAATGATGTCAGTTGTTTCTGGGACACCCTGTGTGTGTGTGTGTGTGTGTGTGTGTGTGTGTGTGTGTGTGTGTGTGTGTGTATATGTATGTATGTATGTATGTATGTATGTATGTACACACGTGGACAAAATTGTTGGAACCCTTCGGTCAATGAAAGAAACTCACAATGGTCACAGAAATAACTTTAATCTGACAAAAGTAATAATAAATAAGAATTCTATGAATGTTAATCAATGAAAGTCAGACATTGCTTTTCAACCATGCTTCAACGGAATTATAAAAAAAAAAGAACAGGCCTGGACAGAAATGATGGTACCCGTAACTTAATAGTTTGTTGCACAACATTTTGAGGCAATCACTGCAATCAAACGATTCCTATAACTGTCAACGAGATTTCTGCACCTCTCTGCAGGTATTTTGGCCCACTCCTCATGAGCAAGCTGCTCCAGTTGTTTCCGGTTTGAAGGGTGCCTTTTCCAGACAGCATGTTTCAGCTCCTTCCAAAGATGCTCAATAGGATTGAGGTCAGGGTTCATAGAAGGCCACTTTAGAATAGTCCAATGTTTTCCTCTTAGCCATCCTTGGGTGTTTTTAGCTGTGTGTTTTGGGTCATTGTCCTGTTGCAAGATCCATGACCTGCGACTGAGACCCAGCATTTCTCTCTAGAATCCCTTGATAGTCTTGAGATTTCATTGTACCCTGCACAGATTCAAGACACCCTGTACCATATGCAGCAAAGCAGCCCCAGAACATAACAGAGCCTCCTCCATGTTTCACAGTAGGGACAGTGTTCTTTTCTTGATATGCTTCATTTTTCCATCTGTGAACATAGAGCTGATGTGCCTTGGCAAAAAGATCAATTTGTGTCTCATCTGTCCATAGGACATTCTCCCAGAAGCTTTGTGGCTTGTTAACATGTAGTTTGGCATATTCCAGTCTGGCTTTTTAATTATTTGTTTTCAACAATGGTGTCCTCCTTGGTTGTCTCCCATGTAGTCCACTTTGTCTCAAACAACGACGGATGGTGCGATCTGACACTGATGTTCCTTGAGCATGAAGTTGACCTTGGATCTCTTTAGAAGTCTTTCTGGGCTCTTTTGTTACCATTGGGATTATCCGTCTCTTTGATTTGTCATGAATTTTCCTCGTGCGGCCACGTCCAGGGAGGTTGGCTACAGTCCCATGGATCTTAAATTTCTGAATAATATGTGCAACTGTAGTCACAGGAACATCTAGCTGCTTGGAAATGGTCTTATAGCCTTTACCTTTAACATGCTTGTCTATAATTTTCTTTTGAATCTCCTGAGACAACTCTTTTCTTCGCTTCCTCTGGTCCATGTTGAGTGTGGTACATACCATGTCACCAAACAACACAGTGACTACCTGGAGCCCTATATATTAGCCCACTGACTGATTACAAGATTGTAGACACCTGTGATGCTAATTAGTGGACACACCTTGAATTAACATGTCCCTTTATTAACAGGTCACATTATTTTCAGTATTTTTTAGGGGTACCATCATTTTTGTCCAGGCCTGTTCCATGAGTTTATTTTTTTTTATAATTCTGTTGAAGCATGGTTGAAAAGCAATGTCTGACTTTCATTGGTTAACATTTCATAGAACTTTTTAAAAATGATTATTAAAGTTATTTATGTGACCATTGTGAGTTTTTCTTTCATTGACCGAAGGGTACCAACAATTTTGTCCATGTATATATATATATATATATATATATATATATATATATATATATATATATATATATATATATATATGTGTGTGTATGTATGTGTGTGTGTGTGTGTGTGTGTGTGTATGTATATACACACAGTGGAACCTTGGATTACGAGCATAATTCATTCCGGAAGCGGGCTCGTATTCCAAAAACACTCGGAATAGACTTTTCCCATAAGAAATAATGAAAACTCAAATTATTTGTTCTACAGCCCAAAACAATAAATACATTAAAATAATTAATACAACATATAAAGTAAAAATAAAACAAATTAACCGGCACTTAACATTTAAAAAAAGTAAAAAATAAATCCAGACAGATAAGTGTTTCCGTTTGTGTGCACAGGCGCCGTGTATTTGTATGTGTGTGTGTGTGTGGTATTAGCCCCTCGCCTTGTCTTAAACAATAAAACTCCTTCTCCCTCTCCCCACCTTGCTTTTTAAGTTTCACAACTAACATACACAATGCAAACACTGTTTTAACGGGGAAAAAAAGAAATCTCTCTAATGATACTCGCGTGAGCATACTAATGGAATCACTGCTGTAAAGTAAAAAATTAAAAATAACAAATGAACCAGCACCTTACCTTTGAAAAGAATCACGACAGAGCTGAGTTTTCTGCGTAAATAAAGCGCATGTGCAGCCAGGTAGATCCGTGTGTGTGTGTCAAATTACGCGCGCACACAAACTACACATGAGAAAAGTGTGTGTTGGTGTGTGTGGGGCACAGTGTCAAATTACGCGCGTGCACACAGAAGAGAGAGGGAGATGATTATTATAACAGTAAGACGATTACCCATAATTCCCGCAACGCAAGAGAGAGAAAAGTAAGAGTGTCAAAATAAGAGTCTCATGCGTGATACATGATACTCGGCGCTCGTAAACTAATACTTGCACGGTTTCCGATTAAAATTTTATTAAAAATCTTTGCTCGGTTTGCGGAACACTCGTAAACCATGTTACTCGCAATCCGAGGTTCCACTGTATATACAATATTGGTCACAGCTTCTATTTATTTTTTCCCCCTACATTGTAAAACAATGCTGAAGGCAATCAAAATCTCCTTTTTTGGATATTGTTGATATTGAGATGTTTCTGCTACTTCTGCTCTGTAAAGCCTTCATAACAGCATTAATCCGAGGTGATGTAAATTGGTAATTTTTGAGGCTGGCAACTTTAAATGAACTTCTCCTCTGCAGCAGAGGTAAGTTTTTGGTCTTTTTTCTGGGATGGTATTCATGCGAGCCAGTTTCATCATGGTGCTTGATGGGTTTTGGAAATGCATTTGACAGTACTGTTATTGCTAGAACTATTCCAGAACAGCTGAACTTCATGTCTCAAACTGACTGTTGTTGTTATTTAATTACTAAATTCCATGTGTGTTATTTCATAGTTTTGAAATCTCCAGTATTATTATAGAATTTAGAAATAAACATATTACATTAATATTTCATTCTTGTAATGCTTATCATATTTATGGTACGCATGCAGCAGGTTATCAGCATGTCTATTTCACATTCAGATAATTTAGTATAAATAATGGATGCATTTCCTCCTAACTTTGTGATGAAAAGCACAAAACCAATGTTGGGAGTATTTATACCAACCTGCCGGATACATAGACAGAATAGTAAGCACTTTTTTAATAAGCACAGTGTAATGTGATCTGACATGGCAATTAATTTGTCCGATATCAGTGGATCTGGTGAGTGCATGATTATGTATGGTCATGTGAAAAAATTAGGATATCTGGTAAAAACCTGGGTATTTTGTAACATTTTTTAATATATGGATATTTAATCTTAATCTTAACAGTACTGAGAGATTAAAGTAATTTAACTAAACAATTAAAACTAAAGAAAAGACTTTTCAAGATCTTCTGTAAATGTAATTCTACAAAATGCATATTCTAACTGAGGAAAAGTTAGGACATCCTCACATTTATTCCCACTTAAAATGGCTCAAATCACACCAAGTGCACATGATTGGTAGATCATTACTCAGCATTTTGAATGAGGCTTGCCCTATTTAAACCTCACACATTTACAGTATATTCGGTTGCTCCTTACCCTGCGCTCACACCGAACGCGGCGAGAGCGTCTCTCGCCGCCCTGTCGCCGCTAGTCGCCGCGCTTCGCCGCTCTGACGTAGACCGGATGCCTTTCTTGTGTTTAAAGGGGCCGCAAAGCAATCAAGCTTGTAGATATTGTGGAGACTGACCAAAACGTGGAAGAAAACAAGAAATTGATTGATAGAAAGAACTGTATTGTAGAAATAAACAAATTATAAGGCGATATTTTCTATTACTATATTATATTTCTTATTATTACAACATTATTAGAATCACTTACTAGACTTTGTCTTTAATTAAAATAACATTAATAACGTTCATTTTAATTACAAACAGGGACATGTAATTTAACGGGGAAACCAGCTACCGCAATAATTAATTTCTCCTCCATTTTTCTTGGGAACTAATGTCGCCGGAACAAAAGTTCTGCGGACAAAAGGACTGCATTCCGCGGAATCCGCTCGAGCGGAGGACCTCTACTTTTTTATTGGTTGCCGCTCAACCGCGTCATAGCTCATTACCATAAAGTTGAGCTGATTTCAACTCTCTTCGCCGCTCTCGCCGCGCGCCGAGACGCCCTTCGTCGCCCCTCGCCGCCGGCTCCCATTGAAAATGAATGACTTCCGGCGTCTTTGACGCTCTGGCCGCGTTCGGTGTGAACGCAGGGTTAGTGTTGAAGTGAGAGTGAGCACCACGGTGAGAGCAAAAAAAGGCCTTGAGGCCTTCAGAAAAAAAATTATAGCAGCCTATGAGTCTGGTAAGGGATTTAAAAAGATTTTAAAAGATTTTAAAATCAGTCATTCTATTGTCCTGACAAGCGTCTACAAGTGGAGGGCTTTTAAAACAACTGGCAACATGGCCAGGTCTGGTCATCCCAGCAAGTTCACCCCAAGAGCAGACCGCAATATGCTAAAAGAGGTCACCAAAAACCCTAAAATGTCATCACGGGACCTACAGCAGGTTCTGGCTACTGTTTATGTGAAAGTACATGCCTCTACATTTAGAGACTGCAAGTTTAACTTCCATTGGAGATGTGCAAGGAAGAAATGGCCAAACGGAAGTTCGCCAGAGAGAATGTTGACAGAGACCAGGACTTCTGGAATAATGTTCTTTGGACAGATTAGTCCAAAACTGAATTATTTGGACACCAGAACCGAGGACATGTTTGGCGTAAACCAAAGACAGCCTTCCAGGAACCTCATACCAACTGTTAAGCATGGAGGTGAAAGTGTGATGGTTTGGGGCTGCTTTGCTGCAGCAGGACCTGGCCAGTTCACCATCATAGAATCCACCATAAATTCTACTGTGTTAGAGGGTGCTTGAGGAACATGTGAGACCATCTGTCAGAAAATTAAAGCTGAAGCGGAACTGGACCATGCAACATGACAATGACCCAAAATATTACCAGTAAATCAACCAAGGACTGGCTGAAAATGAAGAACTGGAGAGTCCTGGAATGGCTGAGTCAAAGCCCAGATCTTAATCCCATTGAGATGCTGTGGGATTTGAAAAGGGCTGTACATGCAAGAAACCCAGCAAACATCTCACAGCTGAAAGAATTCTGCATTGAGGAGTGGGAAAAACTCTCCTTAGACCGATGTCGGAGACTGGTAAATGGCTATAAGAAGCGTCTCACTGCAATTATTTCAGCCAAAGGGGGTAACACTAGCTAATAAGGGGTAGGGTGTTCTGTCTTTTTCCTCAGTTAGAATATGCATTTTGTATAATTTAATTTACAGAAGATCTTAAAGTATTTTCTTCAGTTTGCATTGTTTAATTATATTACTTCAATCTCTCAGCACTGTTTACACTGAGATTAAATATCCACATGTTTAAAAATGTTACAAAATACCAAGATTTTCGTAGGGTGTCCTCCTTTTTCTCACTTGACTGTAAGTGATTGGATATTAGTTACAACTTGACATTGATTGCATATTATTGATGCACTTAGAACCTGATCACGAACTTGATAAACAGACATTTTTCCATTTTGCTGTGTTCTTGCTGTGCTCTTTGATATATGTAGGATGCAGTGGGATAGTGGGGCCTAAGGCATACTCCTGATCACCTTTTTAATGAACATACATTTCCAGTTTCTAGTTCTAGTTCCAGTTTTCAATTGTGTGAAATTCTAATGATTTCTTTAAAGCAAAACATAGAAATATGTTTCTTCTTTACTAGAGAAAGAGAAAAATGGTCCAAACTCCGATCTGTACTGAACAAGCGTATGTTGCATCCAAAGGACTCTGTGAAGTATGAGGACATGGTTAATGAGGTGGTTACAGATTTTGTCAAACGCATACGCCATTTACGCAAAATGAGCTCCACTGGAGACCTGGTACCCAATATATCCAATGAGCTGTACCGCTTCTCTCTAGAAGGTATGACCTGTCAGGACTTAATTTTCATCACCCAACTAATATATTTAATGAGATGTATACAATGGCATGACGTTTAGACAATTATTCATGAGAATATTTAATGAAAACTATGATTTCAAAATGGAAACATTATCAAAACTGCACAAACAAGAATTTTGAGTACCTCAAGGAAGTATTTTATCTGTAACTTTTTTTAGTATTATAAGATTAGTAGTATTGTAAACCATTTGCTGTGATGTTCTTTGTAGCCTATATGCAGATAATATCTGCATTTGTTTGAAAAGGCAAGATTATGCTATCTATTGAGTGGAAAATCCAACAGAAGATAAATAAAATACAATCTTGGTCAATGCAGAATGACTTTAAGTTCTCACAAACAAAAAACATTTGCATACAAACAAGCTTCGGTTGTTTATAGATGGAGCCCCCATTAAAGTCGTTAAAGAGACCAAATTTCTTGGTATAACCTCTAACAGCAAATTGTCTTTTATACCACATATTAAACTGCTTAAAAAGAAATGTTTCAAAGCCATGAATATTTTAAAGGTTTTATCCCAAACCAATTGCGGAGCAGAACGTTCACCTTAGATAAATATACTGTATGTAGAACTTTGATTTGATTAAAATTGGATTATGGGAGTATAATTTATAGTTCAGTCAGGAAATCATATATACGCCTTCTGGACATGATCAGGGCCTTAGAAATTTACAGAATATCACCAATCAAAAGTCTATGGAAGCTAATGAACCCTCCTTGGAAAACAGATGATTAAAGATGGCATTACAATATACAATCAAACAGAGAACAAACAAGGAAAATTCTGAACATTCAGCCATTTTTTTTTTTTTTTACAAATCAACGTTCAATAATCTATGAAAAGAAAAAAATACATTTAGAAAACCTGAAAATTTACTTAAACATCTTAGAACAGACACATTTTTGCAGAATTGCTCCATGGGATCTCAAAAAGCCTAAAATCTTTCTGGATCTAGCATTAGAAGTATTAGAAAATATAAAAACAGATCATCCAACTGTCGTGGAAAACCTAACCAAGTTATCATTTTTAGAAGCTAATCATTTTAACATAATTTTCTGTTGGATACCTGGACACTCGGGAATGGCTGGTGTCATAAGCACTAGATGGCGCCTGCAACCTGATGAAGTGAGTTTTCATACAAAATATTCAGAGTTCCCACTCACTCACTCATCTTCCATACTGCTTTATGCTGTGTCGCGGGGGGCCTGGAGCCTACACACATACACACACTACGGACAATTTGGGAATACCAATTAGCCTAATCTACATGTCTTTGGACTGTGGGAGGAAACCGGAGTACCAAGAGAAAACCCACCCAGCACAGGAACATGCACACAGAAACGGGAAGCTACCCTGGCCGGGAATCGAACCCAGACCCTGGAGGTGGAATGCAACCTATTCAGAGTTCCATTCAATATATTTAGACTTTTATTCAATATTCTCAAGCTTTATTCAAAATGTTAGATTTTCAATTATTTATGAGAATTTTTCATTAAAACATGAGAAAGTTGTATGAAACTTGAGAATATTCAATGAAAGTTTGAATATATTGTATTTGATGAATTATGAATATAGTGAATGAATGAAAACTGACCATCAGGTTTATAATTAAATATTGAATTAATGAAAAACATGAGAATAAATAAGCTTCATTTAAAATAATATGAGTTTTCATTTAATTCTCTCATGAATAATTCTGGCATGCCATAATACCTTTTAATATATAAATAGTTTATAGAAATGTGTAGAATGTTATGATACATTGTAAGATGAGACCTATGCCTGCTTATTTAGGAATCTCCCGCATACTGTTTGAGACTCGTATTGGCTGCCTTGAGAATAACATTCCAGCAGAGACACAAAACTTCATTGACTCTATTGCTCAGATGCTCACTTATACTGTGGTCTTATCTCTGTTACCCAAGTGGACTCGCAAGTATTTGCCATTTTGGCAGCGTTACATAAGCAGTTGGGACGGAATCTTCACATTTGGTGAGATGCCATTACTATAACAAATATGTTTTCCTCTCTGTCTGTTCCTTCTTTCTATTATATATGTACTCCATTTATTACCTTTTCTGTGAATCTATTTAAATTAATGTTCTCATGGCACTGAATAGCCTGCAAGCTAATTGACAGGAAGATGGAGGATATTCAAAAGCGCCTGGATGCAGGTCAGGAAGTTGAAGGAGAGTATCTCAGCTACTTGCTTTCCAACACCAACATGAGCAAAAAGGATGTGTATGGAAGTGTAACCGAACTGCTCCTGGCAGGAGTGGACACAGTAAGAAAAACTGTACACTAGTATATGATTTTGCTACTTTGTAGAAAATCTAATGTGATAAGAGTATATATCGAAGAGTATATATAGAATATATTTAAGAATAAAACTAAATAAAATGTTCTGTGTCTTAAGACATCCAATACCATGATGTGGGCCTTCTACCTGCTCTCACAAAATCCAAAGACACAGGACACACTGTATCAGGAGGTGAACAGCATCATTAAAGGGGACAAAATTCCAACAGCTGAGGACATAAACAACATGCCCTTCCTCAAGGCCATCATCAAGGAGACTCTAAGGTAGCAAAAAAAATGTAAAAGTACATGTTGTATTCTGAACATGTATATTGTATTTACAGTACGTACAACATAGTGCGCATGGTAATCAGTTAGTTAGGACTTTGTTACTGTATTTCAGACAAGACAAATGTAATGCAGAGGGGAAAATAAAGATTTACTTCCCTGCAGATTTTGTAAATTTGCTCACAAAGAAATTAAGTGTCTATAATTTTTAACATATGTTTATTGTAAGGGATAGAGACAGAATATCAAAGAAAAATCCAGAAAAAGCACCTGATACAAAAGTTATAAATTGATTCGCATTTCAACAAGGAAAATCTAGGGAAATATGTATTTGGTCCCTAAGCAAAACATGACTTAATACTTGGTGGAGAAACCCTTGTTGTCAAAGATGAGCGTTATCTTGTAGTTGGTTGCCAGGTTTGCACACATCTCAGGAGGGATTTTGGTCCACTATACTTTACAGATCTCCTGAGCCTCTCATTTGTTGCTTTAGTGGTATGTTTTGGGTCATTGTCATGCTGGAAGACCCATTTACCACCCATCTCCAGGAGGCTCTCATCCAATATTTTACAATACAATACAGGAACCTCGGATTGCGAGTAACATGGTGTTCCGCAAACCGAGCAAAGATTTTTAATAAAATTTTTATCGGAAACTGAGCAAGTATTAGTTTATGAGCGCCGAGTATAATGTGTCACGCATGCGACTCTTATTTTGACACCGAGCGTCATTCTCTCACCTTAAAAGAAATTAAAAAGTGATTCCGTTAATATGCGCACATGCCAGTCTCAGAGAGATTTCTTTTTTTCCTGTTAAAACGGTGTTTCCGTTGTATGTGTGTGTGCTTGTTGTGAAACTTAAAAAGTGAGGTGGGAAGAGGGAGGAGGAGTGTTACTGTGTAAAACGAGGCGAGGCAAGGGGCTAATTTCACACACACACACACGCCGCCTGCGCGCACCAAAGGAAACACTTATCTGTCAGGATTTATTTGTACTTTTTTTTAAAGGTAAAGTGCAGATTAATTTGTTTTATTTCCATTTTATAGATTGTATTAATTATTTTTAATGTATTTATTTTTTGGGGCTGTGGAACGAATAATTTGAGTTTTCATTATTTCTTATGGGAAATGATGATTTGGTTTACGAGTGTTTTGGAACATGAGCCCACTTCCGGAACGAATTATGCTCATAATCCAAGGTTCCACTGTAGGTTGCCCTGTCCAGCCATAGCTTTATCAGAAAAACAAACCCAAAGCATGACGTTTTGCTTGACTGTAGGGATGGTGTTCTTAGGATCGTAGTCAGCTTCCTAGTGTTTCTTCCTCCAAACACGTCGAGTCCAGTTAATGCCAAAAAGCACAATTTTGGTGGCATCTGACCATAGCACTTTCTCCCAATCCTTCTTTGTTCATTGGCAAACTTCAAACAAGCCTGTGCATGTGTGTTTTTGAGAAGGACGACCTTGCAGCACTGAAGGATTTCAATCCATTCCAGTGTATTGTGTCAACAATGGTTTATTTGGTGACTGTAGTCCCAATTGCCTTGAGATCATTCACAAGCTCCTCCCGAGTAGTTCGTGGCTTCACTTTTCTCATGATTATCCTTACCCCATGAGGCGAAATCTTGTATTGAGCTCCAGACTGACTAAATAATTATTTTATATTTCTTCCATTTGCAAATAATAGCTCAAACTGTTGTCTCCTCCTCACCAAGCTTCTAGCTGATGGTCTTGTAGTCCATTCAAACCTTGTGCAGGTCTACAATCTTGTCCCTGATGTCCTATGACAGCTCTTTTGTCTTGCTCATGGTGCTGAGGTTCAAGTGGAAGATAAAGAGCCTGTGGACAGGTGGCGTTTATACACGTAACGAGTTGTTAGGAGTCCCTTTTTAAATTAATCTGTGTACAACATGAGCAAATAAACAGTCTATGGGAGCCCGATTTATTGTTGCTTGGTAGGGGATCAAATATTTATTTTACTCACTGAAATGCAGCTCAATTTATAACATTTATATAATCAGTTTTTTTTTCTAGATTCATATTCTATCTCTATCCTTTAAAATAAACCAGTGATAAAAAATTACAGACCCAATTATTTCATTATTGGTTATTTTTCCCACTATAAATAATATCCTGGGTTATACAGAGATTTAAATGTGTAAGTAAATGTGTAATTTAAGTTTGCTATTCCATATCAATTGATTTTCTCATCTATTATATTAATATTAATATGTTTAGAATTTACCCTGTTGTTGTCATGAACGCACGCCTTTCATCAGAAAATGACAAGATAATCGGAGGACACTTCTTCCCTAAGAAGGTACTGTTTTTTTCTCTACAGTGGAACCTCGGATTGCGTGGAACCTGGTTTGCAAGCGTTCCGTAAGACAAGCAAAATAAAAAAGACTGAGAGACAGAGTTGGGATTTGTTTGTACTTTTTTCAAGCGTGCAGTGCAGATTAATTTGTTTAATTCTTACTTTATAATTTTGCATTATTTATTTTATACATTTATTTTTGTGGGTTGTGAAACAAATAATCTGTGTTTTCATTATTTCCTATGAGGAAATGCACTTTGTTTTACAAGTGTTTTGATATACGTTCCGGAACAAATTATGCTCGCAATCCAAGGTTCGACTGTGTTTCTAAATATCTAAAAATTTGTATTTTATTTCTAAAATGTCATCCTCTATGAGTCACTGTTTAAATAATCAACCACTCTTTTGAACAGACTGTATTTGTAATGCATCATTATGCAATCAGTCATGATGAGACCATATTCCCTGAACCAAGACTCTTCAAACCTGAACGCTGGTTACGAGATGGCAGAGAGCGACCTACCCCATTCGGATCCATTCCTTTTGGGTTTGGAGTGAGAGGGTGCGTTGGTAAACGTATTGCTGAACTGGAGATGCACTTGGCTCTGGCAAGGGTAAGAAACCAGATGAACTTACTCAATCATATATTAAATATTATCTACTGTATCTGTTTTCAGCAGCTAGAATCGATACAAACCTTTTAAATAACTCTGTGTAAAAACATGCTCTATATTATAGGGCAAATCATAAATAGTTCACAATATAAAATCTACTTTGGCACAAAACTTGTCAAAACCTATGGAATGGCTTGGAGATGGTAGCGCATTTATTTCTTTCTAAAACATGTCAGTCTTATTTTTATATAAACGATGGTTTTAGCATTATATTCAATGTGGAAAAAACTGACATGATTCGTCGTGGCTAAAAGGATTATTTAGAATTTTCATGTACATTTTATCATCATTTTTTTCTTTTAATATTATATCTGAAGTCTGAAGTGTTTAAATATTGCTCTGTGTTTTAATTATTTAGATAATAAAGCTGTTTGAAGTCAAGTTGGATCCTAATGTGGGACAGATCAAAGCTCTCAGCCGTACTGTGCTTGTGGCAGACAGAACTGTCAACTTTCATTTTCTGGAGCGGAAACACGCAACCACTTAAAGATGTTCTAAGCAGTGACACCACACAATGAAGTCACTGAAGAAATATATACACCATACATAAAAACTCTCTAAAGACAAATTTAAGGCAAAGTGCAATTAAATCACAATGTAGAACCTTGAATAAAGTGACAATTGGCCAAAAAGCTATTCTATCACCTCTAGTCACATATCATTGATGTGTGTGTATGTATGTGTTTTATATATTTTTTCTTTTGTTAGGAAAGTGATTTCAGTGTAATTGAACCATCATTGCCTGGCAACAGCTTCACCACTGTGCTTGTACTATTTTTCTTACAGTTTCTTTTGTATTTTTTTATTGCAGTGTATTAATTGAAATAAATGTACACATATATTAGCACTGTACCAAATATAATATATTCCAGTATCTAGGTAGAATTTTCTTTTATAAATGGCTTTTATGAACATGTGCTGGTAAACTGGTAACTTTGATTCAGTAGCTCGATCACATTTATCTGTTTACACATTCAAATCGCTGAAGGCTTTACTCAGGCCTTCAACCACAACATTTTGCATTATTGTTCTGTTTAAATAAATGCATTAAATAAAGTAAACATTATGGAACAATTGGTTCCTCTTGCTTTTTTATTATCTTGTCTGGGTGTCATTCTCTGGGTGGAAGAGCGATGGGCTTTAAACCGCTTAACCTCCCAATCAATAATCCAAAGTTTTAACCTCTGAGGTACAAACAATAAATAAAAGACTTAAATACTTGCTCATGAGTAAGCAAAAGTGTGAAAAGTTTCATGTTCTCCAGGTTAAACCATTCATGAAGACGAGTAGAATCACTCCAAAAAAGATTGGCTTACTGTGCCAGTACTCAGACACAAATATGTATCCATCTTTTTATGCTCTAAAGTCAATTTATATTCATCACAGACACAAATGAAAAATCGTTTCTACATCTTCTCATGTAGTACTGTATATTTCTCATAGATTACAGAAACATAAACATTTACAAAGCCAAAATGCACAAAAATTACAAACAAATTTGCATACATTGGCTCATGTTTAAATAAAGAAGTTTAATAAAATTGAGGTCAAATTTGAATATATACAGGATGTGCAATTTTAAAGACTTACTGTGGGATTCCTCCCTGCTCTCCATTCACCTTCCCAAAACATTTAGTGTAGATTTATTGGCAGTGCTAAACTGTATCTACTGTAGGTGTGTATGGGTGTATGTATTTGTATTTGTGTATTATGCCCTACTATTGGCCTGTTCCCTGTCCAAGGTGTATGGCCAATTCAAACCCAGTTTTCCCAATGTAGACTCCCGGTCCACTGTTACAGTGCCTTGCAAAGGTATTCACCTTGAAAATTTTATGATGATACACCAGCAACATAAAGGTATTTTATTGTATTTTAAAGTGGCACATAATTGTGAAGTAGAAGGAACGTAATGAATGGTTTTGCAAAAAAACTAACAAATAAAATTGCCTTCAGAAGTCACCTAATTAGTAAATAGAGTCCACTGTGTGTAATTTTAATCTCAGTATAAATACAGCTGTTCTGTGAAGCCCTCAGAGTTTTGTTAGAGAACATTACTGAATAAACGGCATCATGAAGCCCAAGGGAACACAATAAACAGTTCAGGGATAAAGTCTGTGGAAATTTTAAAGCAGGGTTAGGTTGTATTTCTATTCAATTCACTCACTCATCATCTATACTGCTTAATCCTGTATTTAGGGTCACAGGCGGCCTGGAACCCACCAAACACGAGGAGAACATGCAAACTCCATGCACACAGAGAGGGGAATCAAGCCTGGCCAGGGATCGAACCCGGACCCTGGCGGTGCAAGGCGACAGTGCTAACCACTACACCACCGTGCTGCCTTCAATTCAACTCAATTCAATTCAATTCAATTATATTTGTATAACACTTTTAACAATGGTCATTGTAGAAAAGCAGCCTTACTAAATGAAAAAAAATGGAAATAAATTATGAAAAAATATCTCAAGCTTTGACAATCTTAATTTTACATTGCTTGACAGGTTTGCAGTTGCGCCAAACACTTAAAACAATGTAAAAAAGTTAATACTTCCTGTAGGGTCAAAAATTCTTTGAGTATTTATTTTGTTTATATGTAATTGTACAAACTGTTTTATTTTGCAAAACAAACAAACAACAACATTTTGCAAAAATTGTTGTGTTTAAATAAATGCAAGTAAACATTATGGAAAAAATCTTTTGGCTTTTTTATTATCCTGTCATACTGTATGATTATTATTTATTGTAGAATTATTACTGCAAATTGAACTGGATTATTATTTGCCTGTGTCAAGAAAGCCTTTCTGAATTCAGCAAATCCAATGTTTTTTAAGATATTAATTGCTTAAAAATATTTTATTATTCTGAATTACATTTCTAAACATCTAAATCGGGAAGTGACGGTGTATGAGATTCATAATTGTTTCTGAGCAGGTTTTGCTCCTGAAGTCTGCAGTCATGTTTACTTGATCTCTCACATACTCAATTGATTGCCAACAACAATAAAACTACAGGAGAGCATTGAACCTACACTCTTTGTTACAAAGGTCTTATACTGTGTGTACTATAAGGGAGGATCACTGATAATATAATGTGGTTCATTTTAACACAATAAATTGTAAATTACCCAAATGGGTAATTTTTGAGAAATTATGAAATCAACATTGTAGACCTTAGTTTTTCTTTTTTATACAAATCTTTTTACTGAGCAGAGGAGTATTTGTAATAAGCAGTTTTATCAAACATTGTAATTTCCGGGAAAATAAGGTTCATAAAAGTAAACGGACTGTTGTGAACAAAGTACAGCACAGAAGCAGTTCCATTCTCCATATCCAAGTTAGATTGAGTTAGAATTATTTAAAATACAGGATATTTAATGATTTTAGAAAATAACCAAAAATGTTGACTTTTAACATGGTTAGCTTTCTAAAGTGCAAATTTGGTATAATTGACATTTTATTAGTACTGTATGTGTACATGTGGTAATCTGTACTGTGAGCAGTTTATGTCAATAAACAGTAATCACTTGGTATCAAAGTTCAAGTGTGTTCTGAAGCCACAGTCTTGTTATAGCAGTCTGTGTTGTATTTAGTGAAAAGTTAACAGTCCAGACTGTTGTCCTGAATTCTTTCTGCCAAGTAAAGCACAAGCTGTTTTACATATTCAGGCCCTACTCTACTAATGGCGGGACGTCTTGTGTTGCGCTCAGCCGAAACTACGGCGCTTCCTGTGTTCCTTAGGTCCACCACGGTCAATTTGGACTTAAAGAGAAGTGCAGGTGGAAATGCTACCGCTTCTATCCCTCCTGGCAGCATCAAGACTGAGGCTGACCTCCCTGAGGTCACTCTTCCCACAGTCCTGTACAGGTGGATCTTTAAAGGATACTACAAACGCATACATGAGCTGCAGGTACAGTATGTGAGGTGATATATCACTTGCACATGGGCATTTCCTGTGCTGTTAGTCATTTTGATACTTGGCACTGTTTTCAGATTTTCTGAGTCAAAACAAGAATGCAAATAAGTAAATCAAGTTCTGTACATCTTGTAATAGACATGTCTTCCATATGGAAGATCTAATGAGATTTACAAAAGGCTACTGCTTTTTTGTGATTTCTCTAGTTATATGAAAAGCAGCTGTATGGCCCCATGTATAAAATAAGAATGGGTAATAATTATGGAGTTGCACTGAATACTGTGGAGCTGCTGCAAGAGCTGATGAGGAAAGATGATAAATTCCCTAGCAGAGGAGACATGGCTGCCTGGACTGAATACCGAGATACGAACGGGTTGGGTTATGGTCCTGTCACTGAGTAAGCCACTTTGTGTTTCTTTGTGTGTGGATATGTGTTACGCTCTATTGTCGTGCTGCGAGATGTTACAGTTCATATAAGAGCCCATGTTTGGACATATTGTGGGTTTACACCACGTTACAAATTATTATGCAAATTGGATGTAAGTGTCATAAACATTAAATGTTTCGTTTTTAAATTAAACTCATGGATGGTATCTGCATGCAGTGCATCTCAGGGCTCTTCACTGAAATTAATCTCAGGCACCTGTAATAGTTAGTTTGCCAGATGAGCCTAATTAAAGGAAAAGTACTGAAGAAGGTTCACTCACTCTCAGTCACTCATCATACCGCTTTATCCTATATTCAGAGTCATGAAAACTAAAGCGTGATCATGAAGACATTTGAGGCTGATTCAAAGCACAGACAGATTCAGATAAAGACAGAATGAAGAATGTTTCTGCCAGACAAATTCATCCGATTAAGAGAGCAGCCGCTAAAATGCCATTACAAACAAGTATTTTAAGCTGCTGGTGCCTCTGGAGTCCCACGAACGGCAAGGTGTAGGATTCTTCAGAGGCTTACAGTTGGCCATAAACCTTCTATTCGGCCACTCCTAATCAATGAGAACAACAGAATTGGTTGCAGTGGGCCAAGACATACATAAAGACTAATTTTCAAACAGTCTTGTTTACTGATGTGTATCGTGCAACCCTGGATGGTCCAGAAGGATGGAGTAGTGGATGGTTGGTGAATGGCCACCATGTCCCAACAAGGCTGCAATGTCAACAAGGAGGTGGTGGTGTCATGTTTTTGGCCGCACTCATGGGGAGAAAGCTGGTAGGCCCCTTTAGGGCCACTGAAGGTGTGAAAATGACCTTGGCAAAGTATATGACTGACCACTTTCTTCCATGATACAAAAAGAAGAACTGTGCCTTCCAAAGCAATATCATCTCATGCTGCAAATAATACCTCGGTGTCATTGGCTGCTATAAAAGATGAGAAACTCATGGTGTGGCAACCATCCTCCCCTGACCTCAACCCCATTCCGAACCTTTAGAGCATCCACAAGCAAAAGAACTATGAGGGTGGGAGGCAGTTTGCATCAAAACAGCAGCTCTGGGAGGCTATTCTGACATCTTGCAAAGAAATTCAAGCAGAAACTGTCCAAAAAGGCTTTTTTTTTTTTTTTTTTTTTTACCTTAATTTTAATTTTAGTTGAGGTTGCTTCAAACACACTTCAATGGCACATTTATTATACAGAGCAGGCTTGGAGCATTTGGAGCATCATCCGGAGAGCCCAAGGATGTAAAGCATAAAACGCCTCTTGACGAAATCTCTGCCACCTTTACCCACACTGCCATCATGTGGCCAAAAAAACACAACTGCGTTTAAGGAAATAAATTTTACAGTGCAATGTGAAATGCAACAGCGTTGTCTCTGTGCCTTTAAATCGTGAGGGGAATCCTGGACACCATTTTATCTCGGTGCTGTTTTCCACTGTATTGGACTGTGAACTCTCTTTTGTTGAGGATTTTCTGAAATTCTGATTATTCAACAGCATGACAGTTTTACAGGACAGCCATTTTCAATCATCATCCCGAGCAGATTAAATGAAACTGGTGAGGCCAACTTATTTCTCATGCTAATGAAATGTTCGTTGTGTCCCACAGCACCAACAAGCCTATGGGCTCCCTGCATTTTTCATACACACTTTTCTTAGTTTCTACTAATGATTTTCATTTCGACGAAATACTGATAATTCCATTAAAAATGCTGAAGTACTGTATGTTGCATTTTGTATTCGCTAGAGAAGGAGAGAAATGGTACAAACTCCGATCTGTGCTGAACAAACGTATGCTGCATCCAAAGGACTCTGTGAAGTATGAGAATGTGGTTAATGAAGTGGTCACAGATTTTATCAAACGGATACGTTATTTACGCAAGATGAGCTCCAGTGGAGACCTGGTACCCAACATGTCCAATGAGCTGTACCGCTTCGCTCTAGAAGGTATTGTCTTTCAGGTGTTACTTATAGCTATCTAACAAATACATAATATATCTTGAAAAATTAGAATATTATGAAAAAAAGTTATTTTCTTTCATTTAATTTAGCTCAAATAATTAAAGCTTTTATATTGTAAGTGATAGAAATGTGAGTTGAGACACATGCAATTTTATTAGGAATCTCTCGGATACTCTTTGAGACTCGTATTGGCTGTCTTGAGAATGAGATTCCGGCAGAAAGTCAAAACTTCATCGATTCCATTGGCCAGATGTTTACTTATACTATGGCTGTGTCTGTTTTACCCAAGTGGACTCGCAATTATTTGCCTTTTTGGCGGCGTTATATAAGTGGTTGGGACGGAATCTTTAGATTCGGTAAGAAAGCCTCCATTGTTGTAAGAATTACTTTCCCTCTCTCATCCCTCTTCTCTATTTCATATAGATATTATTACATTTTTTTATTCTATTAGTAGTTTATTACTTCTGTCATTTTTATTTTAATTGAGAGAAATCTCTACATGGCTTTGAATAGCCTGCAAGGTAATTGACAGGAAGATGGAAGATATTCAAAAGCGCCTGGATGCAGGTCAGGAAGTTGAAGGAGAGTATCTCAGCTACTTGCTTTCCAACACCAACATGAGTAAAAAGGATGTGTATGGAAGCGTTGCTGAACTGCTGCTTGCAGGAGTGGACACAGTAAGAATAACTGTACACTACTATATAACTTTAATTAGTAGCAGAAAATCTATTGGGATAAGAAATAGAATAAAGAATAAAACTAAATGAATCGTCCTTCTCTTAAGACATCCAATACCATTATGTGGGCCATGTACCTGCTGTCACAAAATCCAAAGACACAGGACACACTGTATCAGGAGGTGAATAATATCATCAAAGGGGACAAAATCCCAACAGCTGAGGACATAAATAACATTCCCTACCTCAAAGCTGTCATCAAGGAGACTCTAAGGTAAATAGAAAAAAAATGTCTAAAAGTGTATGCACCATATTGCATATACCGTCAAAAATAACTGCAATGCAGTGGTGTACTTATCTCCGGAAAATTCATCTATTTATTATTAAAATAAATGATAAATATATGTTTATGTATTTTGATTCTTTTGTATATTATATTATGACTATTTTATGGTCGTGTTTAGAATATACCCAGTTGTTCCCGCAAATATACGCCTTTTATCAGAAAATGACATGGTTATCGGAGGACACTTCTTCCCTAAGAAGGTACAGTTTTCCCTCTAAAATGTATCATCCTTCACAAATCACGGTTTAACTAATTAACCACTCTTCTGAATAGACCACATTTATGATGCATCATTATGCAATCAGTCAAGATGAGACCATATTCCCTGAACCAAAACTCTTCAAGCCTGAACGCTGGTTACGAGATGGGAGGGAGCGGCCTACCCCATTCGGATCAATTCCTTTTGGGTTTGGAGTGAGAGGGTGTGTTGGTAAACGTATTGCTGAACTGGAGATGCACTTGGCTCTGGCAAGGGTAAGAAACCAGAGGACCTCATTGGATCATATAAAATATATCTGTCCGTATATGTATTAGTACTTATTTAGCAATTGCAATAGATATTAAAAAATTCCCCTGTGAAAAATGAATTCTACTCAGAGAGCAAATCATAGATAGTTTCATATATATCATTTGTTTTGTTACAAAACTTGAATGAGAAGTAATAATAATAATAACGAGACAGGTACATTTTCTGAAGAAAATGTGAGTGGTGCTTGCTTGCCGTGGGCAAAACTCGGGCCCCTGGCCTTTTATAATGACAGTCTACGGGGTCAGTTACTATGGTGCTCTAAAGTGGTTGCTAGGGTGTGGCTTGACAGCTTCACAATGAGAGACTGATTAGTTGCCCACCCCCATGTTTCTATGACAATAGGATCCACAGTTAGGTTCACTTTCAAAGTTACCATAGCAGGGAATGCAACTGTGAGCACTTCCTGTTTCAATGGAAAGTAACTTCATCATAATATGCCAGTGGGTCTACAACAAATGGTATGAGACTAGTTAGGTAAAAGTTTGTATGGCAGTAGAAAAAAAAGAAAAATAAGCCTGCAAGATACTACAGGTAATGTGTGACTTCACAAGCACCACTAATAATAATAATAATAATAATAATAATAATAATAAAGCTGATAAGTTCAATAAGAGTGCTGTATTGAAAGCAGAAGTTGCTTGAACAAACATATTTGGTAAGGCTGTGTGCAAACAAAAGTTATTTCTGTATCTGAAAATTTGTTAACTGTTTATCAATTGAATTTGTTGTTTCTATATAACATATCGCATTAAAGTTGGAAAAAAAAGATCTCACGTGATTTAACATTTTTTCACATCACAAAAACATGCATGTTTTAACATACACTATAATTTGCCAATATAGTGTATTTGTATACATATGTATGTGTACATATTTCTATTTTTCATATTTTATCTGACGATTATCTGTATTTCATTTTCATTTACCCAGATAATAAAGCTGTTTGAAGTCAAGCTGGATCCAAATGTGGGAGAGATTAAAGCTCTCAGCCGTACTGTGCTTGTGGCAGACAGAACTGTCAACTTTCATCTATTGGAGCGGAAACATGTAACCACTTAGAGCTGCTCTAAGCTTTAAGCCGCACCTAATAAAGTCTCCGAAGAAGTTCATACACCCTCCATTTAAAAAAAAAAAAAAAAAAATCTTTCTATAGGACCTTTCTCCACCGAGATGAATGTGCACAGTGGCATGGCATTACACTGTAGTTCAATGATCCTTTCATATAGTTAAACTAGCGAGTAAAAGAGTGGCTCTTGGCTGAAAGTGACGAATAGCACAGTAACTGTTCTGTCACTTGTAATAGACTTGATCTCAGTCATTAATAATCTGTATGGTCACTCTATAACCTCATGGGTACGTGTCTGTGTGTATTACTGTACACATATAGCACAAGGTTTACAATTTCTGTTAGTACGTAGAGACAGTTCAATAGTTTAAAAAAAAAAGATTTCATCTAAATCTGAAAAATATGTCATTATAATTATCCAAAATCCAATTTTAGCATTAGTAAAATGTTTAAGCAAACATTAAATGTAAAATGTACAGTATACATGATGGTGTACATCTAAGCATTAATATTCCCCAGTGGCTTCAGTAGCTGTTTTACTTAAACTAAGGTAATACTAACAAGTAATAGCATTTGTGTGAACTGAATTATATGTAAGAAAAAAGCGTTTTCATTAATAATTTAAGATTAATGGAAGGAAACATAATGCCATGGTTGGTTCCTTTTTTTCCTTTTTCATTATGTCAGAATGTGTCAATTAATAAATATTATTATAGACATGTAGAATTTCATTATTATCACATGATTTTAATTAGTCATATTCTATCTGTTTATAGACAGTATGTGACCATGAATGTAAATGGAGAGGAGGATGTATAATGTGCAAAAGTTTGAGCACCCCTTGATAAATAACAGATGTTAGTGATTTTTTAAAATTGAAACGAAATGGAAAAACTTCACAATATTTTCAGCAAACATTGATGCATAGTTACTTCTTATGCCATAAATTGAACAAAAATAAAAAAATAAAAACATTATTATGACACTGTGCTAAAGTTTGTGCACCCTAAGAGTTCCAGAGTCTTAGAATCTTTATACAAGGTTTCAGACCTTAATCAGCTCGTTAGATCTGATGCATGGCAACAGCTGTCATTAGTAAATGCCAATTTCAAAGCTTTACAAATACTTTGACTCTTCAAACGTTATGCACACACGTGCGGACACACTGAAAATGAAAGTTATTGATGCCCACAATGCAGGAGAAGGCTACAAGAAGATAGCAAAGTGTTGTCAGCTTGCAGTTTCCACAGTGAGAAATATAATTAAGAGATGGCAGTTCAGGGGAACTGTGGAGGTCAAGATGAGATCTGGAAGACCAAGAAAACTCTCGGAGAGAACTGCACATATGCTGGTCAGAAAGACACATCAAAACCCCCATTTGCCTGCAATAAACCTGCAGGAAGATTTAGCAGATTCAGGAGTGGTGGTGCACTGTTCCATAAGACCTTCATGGATGAGCAGAAGAAAACCTTACCTGCATCCCAATTATAAAATCCCACGTCAGAAGTATGGAACAGAACATCTACAGAAGCCTGATGCATTTTGGAAACAAATGCTGTGGACTGATGAAGTTAAAATAGGACTCTTTGGCCACAATCAGCAAAGGCATGTTTGGAGAAAAAAAAGGAGCAGGATTTGATAAAAAGAACACCTTGCCAACTATTAAGCATGGGTGGTGGATCTATCATGCTTTGGGGTTGTGTTGCAGCCAGTGGCACAGAAACATTGCACGGGTAGAGGGAAGAACGGATTCCACCAAATACCAGCAAATTCTGGAAGCAAAGATCACCATCTGAAAAGAGGATGGCTTCTACAACAGGACAATGATCCTAAACATATCTCAAAATCCACTATGGAATACCTCAAGAGCTGAACTGAAAGTTTTGGAATGGCCTTTTGTGGGTAGATCCTTAAAGAGCTGTGCATGCAAGATGCCAAAAAATATTTCAGAACTAGAAGCCTTTTTCAAGGTAGAATGGGAGAAAATCGCAAGTACAAGAACTGAAAGACATTTAGCTGACTATAAAAAGCGTTTGCAAGCTGTGATATCTGCCAAAGGAGGTGTTACTAAGTACTGATTATGTAGGGTGCCCAAACTTTTGCCACAGTAATTTTTTTTTTTATCTTAGTTATTTTTTATGTCATAAATTGAACAATGCACCAATGTTTGCTGAAAATATTGTGCTTTTTTTCATTTCTAAGAGAGACTGTGTTAAAATCTTTTAATAAAAAAATCACCAAAATCTGTTATTTATCAAGGGGTGCCCATACTTTTGCATGCATATATACAGTTAAACCTTGGATTGTGAGAAAACATTCCAACATTCTGGAAATGTGCTTGTAATCCATGCAAAACTATTAATGTAAAAAATATTAATACATAATATAAAGTAAAAACAAAACAAATTAATTTGCACTTTACCTTTGAAAAGAAGGTGGTGTGAGGTAAGCGAGAGAGAGAAGGGGGGTGGGCGTGGGAGCTATTGTGTAGGTTGACTTCCACACACACACACACACACACTAATGAAATCATCGCTGTCTGTCTCAGTGGAAACTTTTTCTTTTTGGGTGACTTTAACAAGGAATGACACTTCCACAAAATAAAAAAATACTTTAAAAAAATATACGAAAACACTTGGTCACGTATTTGCATACGAATGTATGTAGCACCTTTTAGACTGCTGTTTAAACCAATATGCAAAATCGTAACACAATACAAAATGTACCCACTGTACAAAACTCTAATAATTTTGACTCTAATAATGTTTATACAAGTACACATGATTATGCTTTAATTATTTCTTCATATTCATAAATCAATGTACATTACAAATTATAAATTATATTTGTCTGGCAAAAAAATTGACAAATTATAAATTGTATTTGTCTGGCAAAGTAAATAATAAATAATAAAATAAAATAAATAATGGTTAAATTGTAAATAATATGATGGGTTATGTAGAAAACACTAAGAAAAAACATAAAACAGTAGCAGCAGGGATAGTCAATAAAATTAGAAGCAAACAGAATATCAAAGAGTAAGCTAAAATTTATGAGGCCTTCAGGCAGTTGTATAATCAACAAAGTTACTTCTAGCTATCTGTGATTTACTAAAAGGAGACTGTTACTTGGCCTGCACTGTGGTCTTTGTAGTCTCTGTTATAAATAAATAAATAAATAAATAAATAAATCTTTACATTACCTCAAGTTCAACTTTGTTGATCCCAAAGCAGGTTTTTGTGCCAACTCACTCAAGGCAATACAAATTTGTTTCTACATTAATGGTAGATGTATGAGAACACCTTGCAGCAGAAAAGGGAGTACACTGTAAAGAGAAGGGGAAAAAAGCTGCCTCAACGTAGAAAAAGTTATGTAACAAGTTGCATAGCTTTTTTTTTTTTTAAGTGTACTCAGCATTTAGAGAAATTTGCTGGGCAGCTTAATATTTCATTTTGATGTTTAGGTGCCCCAACGTATACCCAGTTAAAAATGATTTTTCCCTTTACTGTTTAGTTGACTCAACTGGTCTCTAATTCAACTACTGTATTAGAATTGGTTCGAGTAGTATTGCTTGTGGGCTCAATTAATTATATTTCTCTAGGGTTGACTTAGCCTAACTTTTATTCCACAGCAAGTTGTAGCCTCTTGATGGAGTTGGTTCAAGTGATTGTTTTTCTGTAAAATTAAGTTGGCCTAGCAATACCCCAACAATTCAAACAGTAGAATACAGGTTTTATTTTGCTTAAAGTTTAGTAAAATACCTGGTTAACACCAGGTGCTAATCTGTGTCTACCTGAATCATTTATATTACATACATTAAAAACATTGTTAAAAACTATAACCTGTAAACAGTTTTCGTCTTTTTTCCCCCAATGTGTCAGACACACAAAAGTCTATGGCAACAAGAGTTTGTTTCTCAACATGTGACTCTGAGGTTAGCATATCTCTCCAAGTCAATAAAATAGTTTGTCCAGTCATTTTGGAGCTTCTCCTGTAGCTCCAAAAGGCCAGCCATCACCCATCTGACCCAATCCTCCACATCAGCCCTCTGGTTAAAGAAATAGACTTTGTAAAGATAAACATGAATAGACTTTACGGAATATATAGTTGTGATAAAAATAAATATATTAATAAGGCTATATACCACCAGAGTGTTGTGGAATTCTGGAATTCTAGTAAGATCGGGTTCAAGCTATACAGTATATTGTTTCATATTCTGTCAAATATCTCCATAAATGGGCCTCCAAGTGGCACAGTGGTAAAGTGCTCGCTCTATGGCCGAGCTCTCTCAGAGGGAAGGGATGAGAGGTACTTAGTGCTCCCACATTAATCACGGCTCTACTACAGCCAATCAGAGGCGTCTGTGAGCTCACGCAAGCGGAATGAGCGGATAGCGCTGTCCTACAAGTGTGTTACGCCGCCCCTAACGGGGTGTGAATGAGCAGTTCGAAAAGAGGCGGTCGGCTGGCATCACATGGTTCGGAGGAAACGCGTGATATTCTTCGGCCCACCCGTCTGAGGGGTAGTAGTAGCCTTAAATGTGGGAGCCCCCTAGTGACAGGGAGGAATTGGACAAGACTAAATTAGGGAGAAACTCGGGGGGGAAAATCCACAAGAAAAATACAGTGGAACCTCGGATTATGAGTAACACGGTTTACGAGTGTTCCGCAGGACGAGCAAAGATTTTTAATAAATTTTGACTTGAAAAACGAGCAAAAGTTTGCATCATGTATCATGCATGCGCTCTTGTTTTGACATCGAGTGTCACGTAATCACAACTGAGCTAATGATTTTTCTCTCTTTTGCGCTGCAGAATTGTGGGTAATCGTCTCCCCTGCTGTGTCTTAGTGCTCGTCTCTTACTGATATAATCAACATCTCCCTCTCTGTTTCAGTGTGTCTCCTATGTGTGTGAGTGCATAATTTGACAACGACACACATACTCTCTCGCCTTTACACCCCCTCCATGGCTTCACACACACTCTCTGATTTACACAGAAAACTCTGCTCTGCCGCGATTCTTTTCTAAGGTAAAGTGCTGGTTAATTTTTTTTTACTTTACAGCAGTGATTCCAGTATTATGCGCTCACGCGAGTGTCATTGGAGAGATTTCTTTTTTTCCCCGTTCTGTGTGTGTTTGTTGTGAAACTTAAAAAGTGAGGTGGGGGAGGGAGGAGGAGTTTTACTGTGTAAGACGAGGCGAGGGAAGGGGCTAATTCCACACACACACACACACACACATATACGGGACCTGTACAAGGCGACAGTGCTAACCAGTACACCACCTTACCGCCCAATTTTGTAAATAGAGGTAGAATAAAAAATTATTTCAAAGTTCATAGGTCCAAAACAAGGGTTGTGTTAAAAGCAGAAAGTGACAAATAAGTAAATAAATGAATGAATGAAAGAATAAATAAATATTTTATATTTTATACTATAATATTTTTATATCAGTTTTTGTATTTTGTTGACTTCTATATCACATATTACATTAAAGTTAAAGAAAAAAAAAAGATCTCACTTTTTTTTCTGTGACAAAAACATGCAGTTTTAATTGTGTGGTGTGTGGACTTTTCACATCCACTGTATATGTTCATATTTGTACGTCATGTTTTTTGTTTTTAAATGTTTTTGTAAGCACCCAAATTTGCCCCATTAACATATAATAGTAACTTTCATAGGAATTAATTTTAAACTGAACTGTGGATCCCATTGTCATAGAGACTTGTGGGAGGGCTCTTTTAACTTAGCTCTTTTAAATCAGTCTTTCGTGTTTATCATGATGCTAAAATAATTACCATGTTGTTGGCATGATGCTAACATGATTAGCATGTTGCTAACTTGATGCTAACAATATTAGTATGTTGCTAGTATGATGTTAAGATGATTAACATATTGCTAGCATTAAACTAATATATTTAGCATGTTGCTAGCATTATGCTACTATTATTGGCATGTTCCTAGCATTATGGTAACATGATTAGCCTGTTGCTAGCATGGCTCCGATGTTTTGCCATGGCAAGCACCACTCACATTTTCCTCAAAAAAATTTACCTTTCTAGTTATTATTATTATGGGCATATTACTTTATATATGTTCAGACTTCATTTAAAATTATTATAATTATGGTTTGAAAATGAAAATAACCATATGATATTTCATCATTAGTAAAATAAATTAAGCAAACAGCTAAGACAAAAAAGTCAAATGCGTACATGATGGTTTAAATCCTAAGCTTTAATATTTAATATTATTGTTTTTATTGTTAGTATTATTGCATTTATTATTATTGTTTTACTTCAACTATGGTAATATTAGAAGTGAATTTAGGAGTAAAGTCTTTATTCATCACACATACATTACTGCACAGTGAAATTCTTTGTTCTTCGCATATTCCAGTTTTGTTAGTAGGCTAGGGTCAGAGCGCAGGGTCAACCATTATACAGCACTCCTAGAGAAGACAGGGTTAAGGGCCTTGCTCAAGGGCCCAACAGTGGCAACGTGGCAGAGCTGGGGCTCAAACCACAGACCCTGGACATTATAGCACTTTTTATCCGGAAAAACTGCAGCATCCCAGATTATTCATGTTCATATTAATTTACAGGCCATTTTGCCACTGATCAATATGTCGTTCAGCAACATGCAGAGGAGTGAAACATGTGTCTAGATTTCATTGACTTGTAACTCTTCTGACAACTTCACTAACAATTCCTGAAATTAAATTGTAGAATTAAATTATAAAATAACAGTATACAATATTTCTAATTACAGTAGTTTTATATATTTATATTATTAACTTTTTTTTGCACTTTTATGCAGATTGTTATTTTCAAATGGAGTATATGGCCAAATGAGACAACTTATTTTGAACAGTATGTGATGGAGGGGTGCACTTGCAATACTAGGCAATATTAATCTAATCTAATTTTAACGTAGCGAACACTCAAATTTTGTCACTATATTCTGTGTTGTTTTAAGAGTTTACATCTTATGACAAAGTTTTAACCACTTAGCTACAACTGTTCTTGAGTGCACTCAGAATGAAAGGAAAATTTAACCTCTAGGAAAAAATGCAATGGGTCAACTTTGGATGAAAAAACTTACTTGACAACATTATTGTCTCCATCCCAAGAGCACAACAGTGACTCATCCAGGAGCTCATTAAAGAACCCAGAACAACATATAAAGATCTACAGGCCTCACAGTTGAACTTTTTGGAAGGTGTGCATCCCATTAAATCTGACATAAAACTAACACAGCATTTCATAAAAAGAACACCACATGAACAGTCATACAAACATGAAACTCTTCCATGGTGGTGGAAGAGTGATGGTATAGGCTACTTTGCAGATTCAGGACCTGGACAACTTGCCATAACTGATGGTAGCCTGAATTCTGCGCTCTACTAGATAATCCTGAAGAAGAATATCAGGTCATCAGTGCGTGACCTCAAGCTCAGACACACTTGGGGTATGCAGCAGGACAATGATCTAAAACCCTGAATGGCAAAAAAAAGATTCAGTTATTGGCACAACCAGTTATTATGTTTAAGGGCAATTACTTTTTCACAAAGGGCAAGGAAGGTTTGGACAGCTTTATTTCCCTTAATTAATAAAATCATAATTTAAAAAACTGCATTTTGTATGAACTCTGGTTATCTTTGTGTAATATTCAATTTTGTTCGATATTAATCATTTAAGTGTGATAAATATGCAAAATAATAAAAGATCAGGAAGGGAAACTGTACACTGCTGTTTAAACCAATATGCTGCATACAGCAAATATAGCATATATTATCAGCAGTGTTTAGTCCTTCCCTTTTGTGAAATGAGCTCGGACAGGTGAACCTGTGGTGTTCAGTCCTCTCGCCTTTTGTGAAGTGAGCTCAAACAGGTGAAATGGTGGCACTCAGCCCACTCGCCTTTATGAAATCCTTCGCCATCTGTGCCAAATCTAGCGGCCATGCCCCTTCACACACCTGCAGAGTAAGCGAAGGGTGAAAATATTTGGGCGCATGTCTGTCACAAGTTCATGCCATTACAGGTTCTACAGGTACACATGATTACGCTGCAGTTATGTCTTTGCATTCATAAATAAATTTACATTACAAAATTTAATTTGTCTGGCAGAGTTTGGAATAAATACTTGTAAAATAATTTGGTCCAATAAGGAATGGAACAAGAAACAATAAAGAATATTTTAAATAAAGAGTAAATTGAAATGCATGATACCTTCAGGCTTACTTCTAGCTGTCTGTGATTTAATAAAAGCCGTTTAAAAGGAGTGTCCTGTCACGAAGTCTTGTCTTTGAAGTCTCTGTTTAAAAAAATACTCACATTAACTCAAGTTAAACTTTGTTTGTCCCAAAGCAGATTTTGTGCCAACTTGCTCAAGGCAATACAAATGCAAATACTAAATGAAAACTAGGTGTATGAGAACCCCTTGCAGCAGAAAAGGGAGTCTGTGTAATTTACATACTCTACTGTAGTATGTAGTATTGAAAGTATTGACATAGATTATATGTCAATAACCACCAAACCTCACCAAATGTCCTGATAGAGGCTAATGTGCTCTTGGACACTATTAATGCCTGATAAAGTTTTTGTAGTACATAGTTGACAAAGTTTTTTGTATGTGTGTCTTTCTTAATTCAGTTAGACACAGGTGGACTCCACTTGAGTTTAAAAAACATATAAATTACCATTGATACAAGTAGCATACACCAGGGCTCAAATTGCAAGTGTCATTACAAAGGGTCTGGATACTTATGTAAATTGTGTATAGAATGATGAGTGACAAACATTGTAAAGTGAATGACGACCCCGGCCGAGGTGGCTAAGAACCCTCTGCAGTTATTCCTGCGAACATTCAGCGAGTAGAATGCCTAATCCTTAAAAATCAATGGATAACCTGTTCATTACAGGAACTTGGCTGGGAGTTTGGCAACCCCCCCCCATCCCCCACAGTCCTCACCACACTCCAAGCCATTTCTGAGAAAACTTTATTATTATTACCTTGATCACCTTGAGTACCTTGATTATTCATCACCCTAATCAGGATGGGTTCCCTATTGAGTCTGGTTCCTCTCAAGGTTTCTTCCTATTGCCATCCCAGGGAGTTTCTTCCTATTGCCATCTCTCTGTTGCCATCACCCTTGACTTGCTCATCAGGGACAATCTCATTATTATCTAGACACATTTTTCTCACTCATACACACTTCTATACATTTTCTTTTAATTTTGTGAAGCTGCTTTGAGACAGTGACCATTGTTAAAAGTGCTATATAAAAAAGGAAAAAGAAAATTGAATTGAAATTGATGGTAAAACTTTCTACCTTAATGGTATTCAAGTCCTAGTGCTCCATGTACAGCGTTTCCGTACAATCAAAGGTCCTGCTTTGACTTAAACGACCGACATATATTGACAATTTAGTAATAATGTGTTTGAGCATGGAGGACCTTATTACTGGACCTTCAATGTGCAATAAATAGTACTATGCAACCAATTTCCAGTATTAAACTGGTGCAGTTTGGAAGCTGTTTTCTTTACCACACACATACTGTATGCATACACTATATGCTATACTTTACTCTCCTTTATAAGCAGTTGTCAGTTCTGTGCTGTTATTGAGTTAGAATTTTTTTACATGGAGACAATACTGAAGTTTTATTGGATGATTGGATATTGCATATATTATTTAAACTTACCTTAAAATAGCAAATAGAATTCATACAGGTCATATAGTTAAAAAAAAAAAATCTGCACTTTTATTGTTTGGATTTTTTTCTTCTTCTTTTTTTTTTTTACATGTAAAAATCTAATAGTGCCTTTAAGCTAAAGTGTTGTAACTGTGTGACTGTGCTCTGTTAATCTCAGTTTACCTTTCAGACTATGTTTTGTTCTTCCTGCTGCATCCAGGTTTTTTCTTAAGCAATCCTTTTTTCCACTCCACTAATGGAAAGACATTTAGCCCGGTGTCTGGCTAAAACACCAGCTCTTGGGTTGTTTCTTAGACCTACAGCAACCAATTTGAATATAGCAAGAGGAAAGATTACAATGTCTGTCCCTCCTAGGACCACCAGGACTGAAGCTGACCTCCCTCAGGTTACTCTTATGACTTTACTGTACAGGATCATCTTTAAAGGGTACTACAGTCGTGTACATGAGCTGCAGGTATGCTAATTGATATGAGGTATATTTCTTGAGATTCTGAAGAGAGAAAAAAATCAGGAAAGCTGACAAAAAATTAGAAAAATCTACATAGGATTTTGGGCATCAGTCTGACTGACACGGGAAACTACTTGAAAATGTAGTGGCTACCTGACAATTAATTTGATAACTGTGGTTTTAAATAGTTTTTAACTAGGAAGCATCTAGGAGCACATTTCTGAGTCTTTCATAATAGTATTTATTCTTTTTTTTTCTCTTTGTCATTTTCCTAGTTGTATGAAAAGCAGCTTTATGGCCCCATGTTTAAAATAAACACCGGTGCCTTCCAGACCATTTCAATATGTAGTGTGGACCTGATGGAAGAAATTTTTAGGAAAGATGAAAAGTTCCCTAGTAGAGGAGATATGTCCATGTGGACTGAATATCGAGATATGAAGGGCTTGGGGTATGGCCCTTTGACTGAGTAAGTCATCTTTTACACATCTTACACAACTTAAAAACAAACTGTCTATGTCTGGAGAATCATGTTGTGTAAAGAACAACTTGATGAAAGGTAAATTAATGTTGGTGTATATCAGCCTCCTAAAAGTGTAAAAAGGCTGTTTTTTTTTTCAACTAGAGAAGGAGAGAAATGGTATAAACTCCGATCTGTGCTGAAAAAGCGTATGCTGAATCCGAAGGACATTGTGAAGTATGAGGACATGGTTAATGAGGTGCTAACGGACTTTATCAAAAGGATATGTCATTTACGCAAGATGAGTTCCACTGGAGACCTGGTACACGACATGTCCAATGAGCTGTACCTCGTGTCTCTTGAAGGTATGGCTATAAGCAGGTCTTACTTATAGCTGTCTAGCAATTATATATAACCATATAGTAATCTATAAAACTTTCACTACATTTAGTGGTTTAAGCAGATATTTGTTGATAGATTTCTATTATTTAAGATAAGTAAGATAATCCAATTCCATTCATAATTTGAGCTTGTCTTTTGTAGTGCATATGTTTCACATTTTACAGGAATCTCCCGCATACTTTTTGAGACTCGTATTGGCTGTTTGGAGAATCAGATTCCAGCTGAGACTCAGGACTTCATTGACTCTATTGGCCAGATGTTTCTCTACAACATGCTTGTCCTCCCCTTTCCCACATGGACACGAAATTATTTGCCATTCTGGCGACGCTTTGTGGATGGTTGGGATGGGATCTTTAAATTTGGTGAGATGATTCAGATGTAATGCTACAATACCCAAGTATTTTTCCATGCTATCTTAATTTATTATAAGTTTATATCTCTTGTCTAGAACATGTGATTTCCTGCAGCCTAATATGAAACAATACTGTATGCTTCTCAGTATGCAATATTCTGTACATATAGGTGCAATGGACACAATTTAAATACTAGAAATATTTTTTTATTGTTGTTGTTGTAAATCTGTTAAATATTAGTGTACTTCTTAAACCTATCTTTCAATTATGCCCATTTACAGTACATAAAGCCCTGTGTTCCAAACCTGTCATGTCTGGACCATTAGGTTTGCATTTTTAAGTGATTGTTGCATGTCACTGCATCATTTGCCAAGAGATAAAAGAGCAGTTTTTTCTTTTCTTCTTGCAGTTTTTCCTCAGGAATATGACACTCTTTCTTGAACAGCATAGGTTATAGTATATAACATACAGTAAATATGGAAAAGAATCACCCCTTTAATAAATCACATTTTGTTACTATGCAGCCTGAAATGAAGACAGGTATAGTTTTTGTTTTATGCAGCTGTATTTACTCAGTGCAACATCCACATGAAATATATACTGGGGATTTCAAAATTATTAAATAACACATATGGAATTAGGTAATTATGTAACAACAACAACAACAGTAACAGTTATAAGTTATACGACACCGAGGTCAGCCTTTCTATCCTTTTCACTACTTTTGAGCAGTAGTGTGTGTATACAGTATTCTTCTTCAATGTCTTTGGGCTATTACCTTTCAGGTGTCACCACAGCGAATCATCTGCCTCCATCTAACCCTATCCTCCGCATCCTCTTTTCTCATCCCAACTAACTTCATGTCCTCTCTCACTGCATCCATAAATCTCCTTTTTGGTCTTCCTCTAGACCTCCTGTCAGGCTGTTCCAAGCTTAGAATCTTTCTACCAATACACTCACAATCTCTCCTCAAGCTCCAAACCACCTCAATCTGGTCGCTCTGATTTTTTCTTCAAAACAACTGACATGCGTTGTCCCTCTGATTAACTCATTCTTGATAGATTCTATCTATCCTTGTCACTCCCAAAAAGAACCTCAACATCTTCATCTCTGCTACCTCCAACTCTGCCTTCTGTCTTTTCTTTAGTGTCACCGTCTCCAAGCCGCAGAACATCGCTGGTCCCATCAGCGAGAATGAAAGGAAAGGTGTACAAGACGGTGATGGGACCAGCAATGTTCTGCGGCTTAGAGAACATCGCTGGTCCTATCACTGTCTTGTACACCTTTCCTTTCATTCTCGCTGATACTCTTTTATCACATAAACACCTGACACTTTTCTCCACCCATTCCAACCTGCATGTACTGTACGTCTTGTCCATCACCATAGCAAACAAAAAGGGGCTCAGAGCCAATCCTTGATGCAGACCCACCTTCACCTTGAACTCTTCTGTCACACCTATAGCACATCTCACCACTGTTTTACAGCTCTCATACATGTCAAGCTCTCGCACCACTCTAACATACTTCTCTGCAACTCCAGACTTCCTCATACAATACCACAGCTCCTCTCTTGGCACCCTGTCATACGTGCTCTTTAAATCTACAAAGACACAATGCAACTCCTTATTACCTTCTCTGTACTTCTACATCAGCATCATCAAAGCAAATACTGCATCTGTTATACTCTTTCTAGGCATAAAACCATATTGCTGCTCACAAATGCTCACCTCTGTCCTTGTAAAATTTGAATTAAAGCTTACATTATATGTTGTCTAAAATGTTTGCATAGTCCTGTATAATTCAGTGCACATTTATATTAAGAGAATGTTAATAACTTTAACATTACTTTTTATAGCCTGCAAGCTAATTGACAGGAAGATGGAAGACATTCAGAGATGCCTGGACACAGGACAGGAAGTTGTAGGCGGTTACCTCAGCTATTTGCTTTCGAACACCAACATTAGCAAAACGGATATTTATGGGAGTGTTGCTGAGATGCTTGTAGGAGGAGTGGACACAGTAAGTATAGCAATAAATCATAAAGCCAGTTTTCACTATAAAGTCTAGTGGAGAATAAATATGAATTGTTAATTTTTTTAGACATCTAACACTATGCTGTGGGCCTTGTACCTGCTATCACAAAATCCAAAGGCACAGGACACACTGTATCAGGAAGTGACCAATATCGTCAAGGGGGACAAAATTCCAACAGCTGAGGACACGAACAAGATGCCCTACCTAAAAGCTGTTATCAAGGAGACTCTAAGGTGTGAAAAAACATAATCTCATCAGTTGAAGTCACTTTAAAACCTTTTTGAGTTTGTAAATCATAGATGACTTCATGGTGTTTTAACATGTTTTTATCATAGATTTTCAATTGAAGAGTTTAGTTTGCACAAAAGTTATCCAAAACGTTAGGCATTATGTTGTCTAATTGTTAGTCATTTTTACTGTGTAATAATTTTATCTAATATTATCACTATGTTACGATTATGTAGGGTCTACCCAGTTGTTCCCATAAATGGGCGACTTTTTTCAAGAAACGATATCATAATTGGAGGTCACTATTTCCCTAAAAAGGTGACTTTTAAAAGAATATTATATATACCGTACATACATTAATCACTTGCACTAATCAATTACTCCTAATCAATTGTTATTATGAACAGACTGCGTTCACTTTCTACCATTATGCGATCAGTCATGATGAGACCATATTCCCCGAACCAAGTCTCTTCAAGCCAGAACGCTGGTTACGGGATGGAAGGGAGCGACCTAATTCCTTTAGCTCCATCCCTTTTGGGTTTGGAGTGAGAGGGTGTATTGGTAAACGTATTGCTGAACTGGAGATGCACCTGGCTCTGGCGAGGGTAAGAGACCATATGACCTCCCACACTCTGTTATTTTACATACTTGGTTATATGATGTCAGTAATCCACCATAGGCCATGTTTAGCCATTGAGATTTGACCTAAACAGAGGCACCTCTGTATGTGTGATTTTAACTTCAACATGAATATACCTTTATTTTCCGGCAATTTGTTACCACAAAATGTATTCATTCCTCTTTATCCATGATGGATTTAGAGCCTATGCCAGAAAGCTCTCTCCCCTCTGAGAGTGCTTGGCCAATCAGCTCTCTCTAGACATCCGACTGCGAGAGGTTACAGCACCACCCGGGAATCGAACTAGCGATCCCCGGATGATAGGGCGAGCACTTTACCACTACGTCACTCAGGGGCCCTACACATGGGTACATTTAATCATATGCCCAGTTATTCAATGTAAATTGTAGTGAATTTGGTGACTTGTATAAAAATGTGACAAAACTGATTTTAAATTTAAATATGCTGATGTTCTGTTAATGTAGGGGGGAAAAGTGTGTTAATCTTCGTGAATGATGCATTTTTGCAGGTCTGTTGCACACTAGAGTTGCAGACATTAGAGTTTTAAATCCTATTTCTAACACTGTGGTAAACAACTAAAGGCTGTTGTGGAATAATTAACTAAACACATCTATAAGCAGAGTAATCAAATTAATACAGGTTTTATTCAAATGCACTGGCTCAATGCCTCAGCGCAAAGACAAGAACAAACTATGTGACAACCCTGGAGCAGACAGCCTTGTTCAAGGGCCCAACACCTGGTGGAGGTGAGGCTTGAATCTGCCAACCTTCTGGTCATTAACCCAGAGCCTTAACCCACTGCACTTTTGATTGGTTCTTTTGTATAGTAATGTGCTTCAGCAACTAATTTCAGCCAATCCACTGCTATGCATTTTTGAGCCATGAAACTCTTACAAAAAGGAAATTTTAAATGGAGATACGCCATGGTAGTGTGCCAAAGAACTTATGGTTCGGACCACTCCCCAAGGTCACACACACAAAAACAGGAACAAAACTCTACAAAACATTGGTCAATTTAGGTTATGAACACATACTGTATGCACACAGTTTTGAAATTATGTGATTTTTTTTTTTACATAGATAATAAAGCTGTTTGAAGTGAAGCTGGATCCAAGTGTGGGAGAAGTGAAAGCAGTCACACGTATTATGCTTGTTGCAGACAGACAGGTCAATTTCCAATTCCTGGAGCGGAAACCTGCTGTAAGCAGTTCTGACCCACTAAAAGGATTCACTCCTTCTCTTCAGTCCTAACTTCTAAATGGCATAAAGTGTCACAGTATCATAAATATATTACTACCACAAAAGTGTGTGTGATGTGGGATTTTTTTGTAGGATGTAGCAATATAAGAGAAAAATAACAAAATAAGAACAACAGACCAGTGGGACCCTTCAATCCAAATGAACAGATGGATTTTAGTGGGATTTTAGAACACTATCAATGCAAATAGTTGATAAATCCCATATTCCCAGTGTTCAAGAAGAGTTTTCTTCTTTGGGAGGTGTGTACCAGCCATTCTTTTCTTGGATCTGGACTTATATAAGACTTATATGACTGTTGTGCTCTAGCAAGATTGTACTGGTTCTTATTAGCTTCAAACTGTACTCTAGCTTTCCCTTTGACTAGGGTGATATTGATTTGCATAATCACAGACTCAGTGGAATAGGCACTGCTCCAGCCCTGTTTTGTTAGTAGTTCTATACACAAGGCCCCTCCTCCAAGAACATCTCTGGAAAGTACAGGAGACACTACCCGTACAAATGGAGGATCAAAAAGGAAGTTATCTTTATAGTTGGGCAAAATATAGTCAGCCCCTTCTTTTTCTTTCAAGACCTGTAAGTCACTATGTAATGGACTATCCGGATCAACCGCCCTCAACTTTACATGCCATTCATAAAGACTGTCATTGACTAGCTCCACAGAATAGATACCTATCTTATAACTCCGTGACCTATAGATCTCCCTGAGCTCCTTCATAAGATGGTCTGAGGCCTGAACTGAGCCAGACACTGCACCATTCAAATGGTCCTGCCTTTGGTTCTTGCAGATTTCTTTTTTTTTTTTTTTTCCGGTTTATTTGACTCTTTTGTAATATAACCTTTTACCATAAATATAAGCTAAAGGTCCAGGATTAATCAAATAATAAACTAATTAATTAATTAAATAAGATGATTACTTATCATCACCAAAAATGTTTTTATATAACGTAGTATGCTTTACTGTACACCTAATCAAGCAATACAAGTAATGTAAACTGTTTCTTCTAGTCCTTATACTTATATTGTTAATAATGAAATATCTATACATACTGAGCTATATGCATACAGTACTGTAATGATACAATCTATCATTTAATAAAAAATCTTTAAAGCATGTGAAAAATATTATATTGCATTTGTTACTCTTTCAGTCTCTGTCTCTAACTCTTAGTTGGTTAGGTGTATATAATTTTTGGCTAAATGTTTTGGATAAGATTAATTAAGATTTTTGGTAATAATATTAATTCTGCAACACATACAAATCAATAAAACCTGTAAATACTTACATACTCATTCTACAATAAAATACACATAAAGCTTATAATGTAAGGATCATAAGGTTCATAAGTTTTACATAATGATGGTTACTAAACAAAAATCAAAATCTAGTACAAATGCAGGAAATTGAGGACACTTGAGGAGCATCCCATGCCAGCTTTAATTTCATGTACAGCAGCTACACTGTATTGTATCTCAATCACTACTACATTACATGCAGGGGCGCAACTGTACATTTGCTGAAGGGTATGCAAGATCATGGGTTGCGCCCCCTCCCCATTTAATTGCATTTACATATAAAATAGCATCAGTCAATGTCCAAATCCTTAGAATGGCAAGCTGCAAAAATAACTTAGATTTTCAAATAACCTGCAGTACTCTGACAAGGAAAAGTGAATACGTATGCTTAGACCCTGACATGGTGCAAAGCACTTTTCCACATCAAGGCCATTTTTAAAAATGTGACCGTTGCCGCATATCTTCATCTTCACTACTGAGTAAACAAAATAGATGTTTCACAAACTTTGTTTCTTAAGGCTACAATAACTTATTCTGCATGTTTCTTAATACTGTGTAAGTCATAAAATCCTGTATGGCCTTTACCTACCTGTTTTCTTCACCTGATATATATATATATATATATATATATATATATATATATATATATATATAATATATACCTTAAATCATCAATCCCAAATTTTTGTTTTTTGATATTGTTTAAAGTGGTCATGACAAGATGAATTCAATTTTACTTGATTTTTTGACAAATAAGAGGTCACTGCACTATAAAAAACATTTTGTAATTCTGGTGCACAAAAAAACTGTAACTTAATGTAAGTGTACATCAGAAAACACATTAAAATGGTAAATGTATGTCATGACTCCTTTAAGTCATAGTATCCTGTGTGGTAGCTCCTACCTGTTCTCTTCACCTGCTCTTGACTTATTTGCTTTCTCTCTGTACTCTTCATCTTTTTCGTCTTTTTTATGAACACTCATGTACAAAGCATTAAAATGATTGCATTTGCTAAACAGTGATGTAATTTCATTAGCACTATTATTACAACAGAAACAGAAAAAAGCTCTTGCATTAATAAATTTAAACTGCATAATTTTTTAGAAACTTTGTGGTTTTTCAAGCTGTTTTTGAGAATCCTGTTTACAAAAAGCTTACAATCGGGTCTGGAATACTGTATGAATGAAGGTGTAGAGGGATCCATACGCTAGTCTCGTTCTGTTTACACAGCAACGCTTTCCGGAAGAAAAAAAAATCGTTCATTTATTGCGCCCCTGGACTGAATATAACGAACTGAGAGGATAAGGCAAGAGCCCAATAACTTGGTTGTGCTTGGTGGCAGGGGCGCCGCTAGCAATTTTGGCCCCTATGACAAAATATGCGGTTGCCCCCCCCCCCACCACACCCACTAGTAGTGTTATTACTAATAAAGCAGATCTCTGGGGGCCCCTAAAGGGCGTGGGCCCTTAGAATCGTCCTAATTCCCCCATTAGCGGCGCCCCTGCTTGGTGGTGAGAACCTCAGTTAACATTTTTAACAATAAGGTTTTTTTTTTTTAACCAAACGCCTATTTTTCAGGAATAATGTTTTGATATTAACGGATGGTAACAATTCCCAGCCTCGCTGGCAATAACGTTAAATGTTGATGAACTTAAAGACTTACAGTAATTCTGTCCATTTTGCATACGTGACTGGCAACTATTGGGGGAGGGGGGTGCTTAATTGATATTTTATTTATTTGTTTATTTATTTAATTATTTTTTACTCGTTTAAAATGTTAAACAAAAATAGTCTCTTAACAAATACATTTGTTTAATATTTTAAAAGCTTTATTAAAGACAATTTTCAAAGATTTTTTTTCACAATGGCGCCCCCATGCACTGCATATACTGCATACCCCATTTTTGCGCCCCTGACTACATGCACAACCTATATTTACAAAAATGTAAAAAAAAAAATAAAAATAAAAAATAATAATAATAAAATTAAATTTAAAAAAAAGACTTTGCATGTGTCAAAGGTCAAATGTTGCCTCAACCAAGAGTGGTGTTCACACGGTTTCTAACATAAATTCACCCTGGCTTGCCTTGGAATAGTTTTGATAAATCACGTTTTGGCAATGCTATGTAGATCGTCTTTCGATATTTTTACAAAGGAAAGCCAGCTCGCCCTGGCTTTCCTTTGGACATGACTGTAAAGTGCAATACCGCGTTTCACCATATAACATTTATGAAGAGGCGGGGCGCTGTTTCACAGACTGTAAAATACCCAGTGAAAAACAGAAACATTGTCCCACTACACTAATGGCGGAATATCTAGTGCTGAAGTCTGTCAGGACCGTGAGTGTTCGTGCGTTGCTGAGCTCCACGACAACAGGTTTGAACATAAAGAGAAAAGCAGGTGGAAATGCTCCAGCTTCTGCCTCCACTGGGAGCATCAGGACTGAGGCTGACCTCCCAGAGATCACTCTTTCCACCGTGCTATACGGGATGATCTTTAAACGGTACTACAATCGCGTGCATGAGATGCAGGTACAGTAAGTTCCGGACATTTATTTGATATTATTGTGGGTCAACTTGATACTTTACTTCCAGACAGTCAGGAAATTCAGACTATGTTGTCGTTCTGCTGCTCCCGTTGAGGGGTCGTTCATGAACGATTTGTTCTCTTTGAACGAGTCTTTAAAGTGACTCTGAAGAACGAGTAATCTCAGAGAGTGTTTCTTCGTTTTCTACTGGACGCGCATGCGCAAAGCATCGCAAAACCTCCGTAGATTATGGACAAGAAACAGAAATGAGTACTTACCTTTGGGTCTTTTGGTCCGAACCATCAAAATGAACGAATCTTTTTTGGAGTCATTTTGTTAATTTCATTCTTTTGATCAGAAATAAAACGTACATACACAAATGTTGGCTATAGTTCCAGTAATGAAAATATTACAATGCAGCTAAGGACATATTATGATAAACAGAATGAGCAGATCACCTCTCATATGTTCTAGCCCGAGTTGTTCGTTCTTTTGTCACGTGACTCCCATAGACACTATGCAGCGCAATAAATTCAAAATAACGAACGACTCAGAACATATGAGAGGTGATCTGCTCATTCTGTTTATCATAATATGTCCTTAGCTGCATTGTAATATTTTCATTACTGGAACTATAGCCAACATTTGTGTATGTACGTTTTATTTCTGATCAAAAGAATGAAATTAACAAAATGACTCCAAAAAAGATTCGTTCATTTTGATGAATGAGATTCAAAGAACAGAGTCACTAAAATTATTCAAACTTTCCATCACTAGTCGCGACTGGTGACACCCCCAACATGTCTACATACACAAATTTTGGCTATAGTTCAGTAATGAAAATATTACTGATGCAACCCTACCATTTTATCTGGGCTTGAGATTAACACTGCACCCCTCGTGAAAACAGTTGCTCTTTGAAGTAGCTAATTTAACCTATTTTGTAGAGAATTATACATTTCTTCAATTGAACTGAGTTTTGTTTCTCTTTGTGATTTCCCTAGATATACCAAAATAAAGTTCATGGACCTATCTTCAAAGTAAAAACTGGCAGCTTAAATACTGTTTGTTTAGGTAGTGTGAAACTGCTAGAGGAGGTGTTGAGAAAAGATGAGACGTTCCCTTGTAGAGGAAACATGACATTGTGGACTGAATATCGAGAAATGAAGGATTTGGGCTATGGCCCTTTCACAGTGTAAGCCAGATCCACAATTATCCTATTGCTGATCAGCTGTACTGTGTTATATGCATATTTTGAGACTCAAATATTGTAAGAAAAAAAAAGACCATTAGAGCTAAATAAATTTTGATATATTTAATTAACTGAGAAATTACATTAGCTAGAAAATATGTATATCTTACTAAATAATATTTAACAAACATAAGTGTATATTTGTAGTACATGCAGTTTATGGGAATTTCTAGTTGCGGCCTAACTGTGTTAAATATGCTATTGTGATCAGAGAAGAAGAAAAGTGGTACAAACTCCGATCTGTGCTGAACAAACGTATGATGCATCCAAAAGATGCAGTGAAGTATGAGAATGTGATTAATGAAGTGATCACAGATTTTATTACACGGATATGTCATTTACGCAAGCTGAGCTCCAGTGGAGACCTGGTACCCAACATGTCCAATGAGCTGTACCGCTTCACACTGGAAGGTATGGCCTGTCGTGTAATTACAAAAATGTAATCAAACTATTTATTGACTGATTGTGGATGTGAAGTAAAATAAGGATAAACCATATCTGATTGAATCATTTCTTATTTTTGTCCTAATTCCTGATTATTTAGCAATCTCCCGTATACTCTTTGAGACTCGTATTGGCTGTCTTGAGGATAAGATTCCAGCAGAGACTCAAAACTTCATTGACTCCATTGGCCAGATGTTTACCTACAGTGTTCATGTGTCTTTGCTTCCTAAGTGGACACACAATTATTTGCCATTCTGGCAACGCTACATACATGGTTGGGATGGAATCTTCAGATTTGGTGAGAAGATAAAAACATTGCTTTTGTATTTATTCGGGATAACTTTATGTAATAATAAAATTTGTTTGATGATCTCAAGTGTGACAGATATGCCAAAAAGAAATTACAAATACTTTTTCACAGCATTGTATTTCTTGAATAGCTTGCAAGCTAATTGACAGAAAGATGGAGGACATTCAGAAGCGCCTGGATGCAGGTCAGGAAGTTGCAGGAGGGTATCTCAGTTACTTGCTTTCCAACACCAACATGAGCAAAAAGGACGTAAATGGAAGCATTGCTGAATTGCTCCTGGCAGGAGTGGACACAGTAAGGATAACCACACACTGCTATATTGATTAAGTATTAGTCCACAATATAGAGGTCTTATTGATGAGGAATAAAATAAAATGAAATGTCATATCTTTTAAGACATCCAACACATTGATGTGGGCCTTGTATCTGCTCTCACGGCATCCAAGGACACAGGACACACTGTATCATGAAGTATCCAGCATTGTAAATCAGGACAGAATTCCGACAGCTGAAGACATAAATAGCATGCCTTACCTAAAGGCTGTCATCAAGGAGACTTTAAGGTGTGAAAAAAAGATATGTTGGAAGTTGTTTGGAAGGAGAGAAATAAATTAAATACAAAACATAACATGAAATAATAGATGCACAATTTGGTTAGGACTAGACCACCACAGTTTATAACTGATTGTCCAGTTTTAATATTTAATATAAAATAAAATATCTGTTATTAACACTATTATTATCACATACAGAATGTACCCAGTTGTTCCCATAAACAGCCGACTCTTGTCAGGAAGTGAGGTGGTAATTGGAGGATACCTCTTCCCTAAAAAGGTCATTCGTATTTATATTTTGTATTTGGTAATTGTATTTCCCCCCCAAAAAATTACTGTTTAACTTATGAACTTCCCTTATATACAGACCTCGTTTACGTTCATCCATTACGCAATCAGCCATGATGAGACAGTCTTCCCTGAACCAAGGCTCTTCAAGCCTGAACGCTGGTTACGAGATGGAAGGGAGAGGCCTAATCCTTTCGGCTCCATCCCATTTGGGTATGGCGTGAGAGGGTGTGTTGGTCGTCGCATTGCTGAACTGGAGATGCACCTAGCTTTGGCAAGGGTAGGAATACAGAGATGATTTACCACGTTTATTTTTTTCACAGTGAACACATTCAGAGTTAATGATCGTAGTTTTTACTATTGAAAGGTAAAATATCAATACATACTGCATGTGAAAACAATAAATCCTGATTTTTCCTTTTAAGCCATCAGTCTCTAATCAGTTTTAAATGCATCTGTTTTTAAAGAATGAACAGAATTGCCTGAGAACATATTGTTATGATCAGCTGGTCCGGGTAGGTCATCTTTGATGCAAGTCCAGTCCATTTATGCCAGTGAGTCCAGAGCAGAGTACCACATTTTAATTGATTTTTGTGAGGCATAAAAGATGATGAGGATTCTTAAGCTGTTGCAAATCTGGAAGCATTGGAAGAAGTGGTTCTAATACTTTGCTAACTTCTGTGATTGGAAACATGAGATCACTGAGCATGTTCAAAACTGCTTTTACTTTGTGTAAGACCACTTTAATTCCCATATTAATAATACAGTGGAACCTTGGATTGCGAGCATAATTCGTTCCAGAAGCGGGCGCATATATCAAATCAAAGCAGATTTTCCCAAAGAAATAATAGAAACTCAAATTATTAGTTCCACAGCCCCAAAAAAATACCTAAAAATAATTTATACAAAATATAAAGTAAAAATAAAACAAATTAAGCTGCACTTTACTACTTTAAAAGTAAAAATAAATCCCAACAGATAAGTGTTTCCGTTTCTGCGCGCAGGTGCTATGTGTGTGTGTGTGTATATGAAGCTAAAGTAAGAGGAGAGGAGGAATGAGACCCTCCCCTCTCCCTCTTCTAGTCTTACACAGTAACTCTTCCTCCTCTCTTATTTGCGTTTCTCACACACGCACACGCATACGCACACACAGAAACACTGTCTTATCGGAAAAATTAACAAGCAACATCGCTAATGACACTTGCGCACACGAACAGAATCACTACTGTAAAGTAAAAATAAAACAAATTACCCTGCATTTTACCTTTGAAAATAATCGTGACAGAGCAATGTTTCCATTAGAGAGAGAGAGAGAGAGTGTGTGTGTGTGTGTGTGTGTGTGTGTGTGTGTGTGTGTGTGTGTGTGTGTGTGTGTGTGTGAAGGCGAGAGGGGGAGGGGTGTGTGTGTGTGAAGGCGAACGGAGGAAGGGTGTGTGTGTGAAGGGGCACGGTGTCCAATGATGCACACGCACACAGACACTAAGTGCATATGCTGATACAAAGAGAGAGAGAAAGAATGGATCTTTAACCTCTCTAATGAAACTTTCTTTTGCTTTACACACACACGTGGGTTATAATACGCATACAAACACAAAATAAAATGTTTTATGTGCACACACATGGTCATAGTGTTATAGTACACAGTACACACATGCGCGGATGTTGATTATACCAGTGAGAAACGTCCACTGAGACAGAGCAGGGAAGACGATTACCCACAATTCCGCAGCGCGCTAGAGAGAAAAACCATTGGCCCAGGTTGTGATCCCGTGACGTCAAAACAAGAAGCGCATGCATGCTACATGATACTCAGTATTCGTAAACCAAGACTTGTTCTTTTTCACATATAAATTATTACAAATCTTTGCTCGTCTTATGTAATGTTCACAAAAACCAGGATCCGAGGTTCCACTGTATAGTAGAACTGCATTTTCTTTATTGTTGTCTTGCAAAGAAAGTATTACGGATTGGTAGGAGAGGTTTGCTTCAGTGTTAAGCAACCAATGAAGTTAATGATTTGAACCGAGATGTGCATTGTCACGTGCATAAACAACAGTGGGTTGAGCAGTCCTAGGAAATGGGGGATTTAAGTATAGTGGTGCTGGAGGTAGTGTTGCCACCTGCTGGTTATTCACCTTTCACCGGGATGGTTATCTGACCACTACTTCTCAGTGTAGAGCCGATTCTTGCCATAGTGAATGTTGCCAATAAAGCAAGCCTAAAAATAGGGACCGCAGTATGCATCTGTTTTTGACCTGTTTTGCATCTGTTTGAATACAGCTGTGTAAAATTTGCCTATTAACTATTTAAGTATTCAGATTAAATCAACTCTGAAAGTGATGTCCTGTACACTTTTTTTTATACTTTAGTGTGCTATCACATATGTTCAGGTGTTTAGTGTTGTAATTCTGCATTTTTTTTCTATCTAGATAATAAAGCTGTTTGAAGTGAAAGTGGATCCCAGCATAGGAGCGGTCAAAGCACTTTTTCGCTCTGTGCTTGTGCCAGACCGGCCAGTCAGTTTTCATTTTCTGGATCGGAAAGATGCATCCATTTAAAGTCAGAATCATCACCTTTGGCTTTCTCTCCGAAACCCATGAATAATGTGAACTGGCATCAATGTTTCCAGATTCCTGATTCCAGAACAACCTACACTGCCTGAAATTGTACAATATTCAATATTTACAATAAGCACAGTACATACACAACTGACAATGCTTTTCACTGAGCTTGAGTTATGGGTATTAGAATGTAAAGACAATCAACTGCAGTAGTTTTTTTAATGAAACGTTACAAATAAGTAGCCATGAATACTCTGATTACTCTTTATCCAGTAAGGTAAGCTTTCTATGTAATTAAAAATTCTTAGTAAATTATCTTTGTGCATGCACACACTCACACAAACAAACACACACACTAGTGTTGTTTTCAAATCATACCCTCACACGGTAGAGGATTTAGATATGGGTGACATGGGCAGGCGCCTAGCATGGCAACTTGCCCTGCTATCGTTTTGCTCCTATCTTAGCCTTGGGCATTATCTATATATGGTCGTCTGGCAGGCACGCATCAATATAAAAGTCCAATTTTTTGTATAGACTATAAAACCTTGTCTTCATACATGCAATAAATTGTCTTTTATTATAACCTGCCTCTCGGTCTCCTGATTTTTCAGTTATCTGCTTCTTAGTAGATAATAAACTGCAGTTTATTGCATTTTTTTATGGTCATCCAGGAAGATTTACAACTATTTTGGTGATCCAGACGGAACAGTGATTCTCTGTGCACTGTGGCACATAAGATGACAGATATCATCCTTACCTTTCTGGCTTGATCTGATTTTGTGATTCTCACAAACACATGCCAGCCCAGGTAAGTAAGTCATCCTTTCGGAGAACTTGCTAGATGACAGAATTAAGTTGATGACAAAATTAGTTTGATTAATTTTGAAGTTTCTCAGAACCAAGTTAGTCAGCACTGTTGTATAGAGTATGGAAACAAGTAATCAGCATCCTAAGGGTGTTCGATTGACATTATTACCAGTTTGTTATAATCTAGGTGATAAATGATAGATATTCCAATGTACATAAATTAATATGCTTCTACAAATCACAGTTCTTTTATTGACGGTAATTGCTTTATCTTGGTCAGGGGGTGCAGTAACCCATTCAAAGTCGGTAGTGATGGTCTGCTGCAGGACGTCATACATCTAATTTTACATGGTCATTAACAATTAGAAGCTATTAATTTTTAGCTTCCTTATTACTCAGGTTAATAATTGATGATGTATTACAAGTAATAAAAACATGCTAGTTATGTAGTATGGTGGCTTAGTGGTTGGCACAGCTGCCTTGCACCTACAGGGTCGGGGTTCAATTCCCACCTTGGGCTCTGTGTGCAGGAAGTTTGCATGTCCTCCCTATGTTTGGTGAGTTTCCTACAGGTACTATGTTTTCCTCCCACAGTTTAAAGACATGCAAGTTAGGGTAATTGCACATATTTTTTGCCCGTAATGTGTGAATAGCAATCAGGCGTCGAGCTGGCAACACGACCCCTCAAGTAACTACCACAGAAATGAATGATATACCCCCAGGGTGGGTAATAATCCTATCAAAACATAATTTTAAAAGGTTACTTGGTTTGATAGAAGACTATCTTGATTAAAACTTTAAAGGCAAACTAATTAGTTTATTCATCTGTTGAATGCCATGCATATTTGTATACTCCATTGTAGTAAATTTTATGAGAGAATGATCTTATCCCCAGTAATGGGAAATCTTAATGGTTTTGCATATCAAGATATCTTGGACTATGTTATCCAACTTTGTGGCAACAGTTTGGGGAAAGCTCTTTTCTATTCCAACATGACTGTGGAAGAAGTGCACAAAACAAAGACTATAAAGACATGGTTTGATGGGGAAGAACTTGACTGGCCATCAAGCATCTTTGGAATAAACCGGAAAAGAGATTATGAGCCAGGCCTTTTCATTCTACATCAGTGTCTGACCTCATTAATGTTCTACAAAATGAACAGCCACGAATTCCAGCTAGAACACTCCCAGACTATTGTGGACAACTTTTCAAGAAGAGTGGAAGCTGTAAAAAGGGGACCAACATTGGTCAAATACGTTTGTCCATATAGTGTATGCTTTACCATGACTGAGCGTTGGAAGAATTCCCCCTTTTCTCCAGATGGGGGCAGTAGTGTTGTAGGATTGTTAGGAACGAACCCGCCATTACAACGAAGAAGAAGACAATGTTGTTGCGCGTTGTTAGCTTGTTCAGTGCTGAAATGTCGCAGCTGATATTATGAACAAAAAACTACTATTATGAACAAAAACTGCTACGCGGATTTGTCCATTTCGACTGCATTTATGGGATTTAACCGAGGAAATTATTTAAGCTTTGTATGGCGAACCGTGCAGTGTGCGAGCCAGCGAACGCTATTAGCGAAGTCGTAGCGAGTTAGCTCACAATACTTATATTAAGATAATTAATCTGTTAAAGCGAACATTTAAGGCTAGCTAGCTAAGTGTTGTTGTGCCTTTTCTTTTACTCCTGTGTGAGGTGTTTTAAGGAACAGCAGCCAGGTTCTGCTGGGATATATAAACTTTATTCTGGATTTCATCTTCAGGAATAAAATGGGTGCAGTAATCTGTGTGGAGTAAGAGATCATGGAGTATACTGGGAAAAAGTAGTCTTCTTATAGATTCTGTTTGTTATAATGTACAGTCCGGATACCAGTTTCTATTAATCCATCATGAATCCGAATAATGTCTTTGGTAGACAGCAAGGTGCTTTCCAGACACCTAGTAATGTCAGTCAAAGTAGTGGCCTGTTTCAGTCACTTTGCCAGCAGGGTGCAAGCAGCACGTCTCCTAACATTGACTTTGGGCAGAAGTCACCATTTGGCCAACCTTCAGCTTTTAGCCAACCGTCGGTTTTTGGTCAGGGGTCTGCTGCGCAGACATCTGTTTTTGGCCAAACATCATCATCATTTGGTCAGTCTCCCTCTTTTGGTCAAGGTGGTGGGTTAAGACAGTCTTTGTCTTTCTCCTCTACTTCTCAAGCACCTGCGTTTGGTCAGACAACACTCGGATTTGGAGCGCCTCCACCTTCCACTGGACAGCCTCAAACTCCTGCCTTTGGTCAAGTGCAAGCTTTTGGCCAGACCTCTGGATTTGGTCAGACTACTGGATTTGGACAAACCCCATCTGGATTTGGAATTTCCTCTACTAACTCACAACCGCCTAGTAATACCATGAGCACTGGAGGATCTCAGCCCAGTTTTGTTCAGCCATCTTTTGGTCAGCCATCTGCTTTTTCTTCCACAAGCTCTGCTCTGAGTGGTCAGGGAAATACACAGACTACTGTGTTTGAGCCAAAATTTAGCTTTAAATCTCCAAAAGAAACTGTCTTTAAACCTATTTTCAGTGTGAGTCCGGTACCTCCCGGTCTTCAACCTGTGCCAGCCCCTGAGCCGTTTGGTCCACCTAAACGAGTTACAGGTGGTTCGGATATCACTGGCCCTGGTAGCTCCTGTGTCTCACTTTTTTCAAGTGCAAAACCAAGCACTCTAGGTTTCAGTTTTTCCCAGCCTGGAGCAGTCCCTTCTGCATCTGTTATAAGTGCTAGCATGTCTCAGACTACAGGTGGAGTGATTGGTGGAAACGCTCTCCAGTTCACGTTCTCTCAACCTGCCAATCCCTCTAGCAGCACCACTACCTCCACTACTGCTCAATCCACCAGCATTTCCAGTGGTTCTTCTGCTTTTAGCTTCTCTGCGAAAGTTATTCAGCCTCAGCCATCTTTTGGCCAACCTTCATTTGCTTTTAGTAGTTCAAAACCTGAAGAGAGCCCAGAACTGAGAAATGAGGAGACCACTGGAGACATGGTGTTTGCAAGTCTTGGGAAGGGCTTGAAACGGAAAGAAGAGCTCAGTGACTCGAATGCTAGTCAAGGAAAAAGTTCAAAACTTGAGGAAGGACAAGGTGAATCCATAGGCTCTAGACATCTACCCAAGCGACTCCTCAATAGGATTCGAGGACCTACAGGTGGAATTTTTAGAATTGCAGTGAGTGATATAAAAAAGGAACAAGGCAGCACCATGAAGAAAGAAGAACAAACAATTGAAGCTCCTAGAGAGAGACCAGACCCCCCAGTTCCAGATGTGGATGCCCCACTTACCCCACCTAGACCCCAGGCTCCTATTAGACATTTTCTGGAAAAGGCAGAGCCTGGTGAGTTTATTCATATGTTTTGTACTTATTTTCCTTGCATAGCCAGATTAAATCCTAATTTGACCTAATGTTGTTGTCATGTTTAAAATGGGTTTGCTTCTGGGTTTGCAGCTTCTGAGCAAGAAGTACAGACTGATGTTCCATCTCGAAGAGCTGGACGTACAGAAAGCACTGATAGCCTTTCTGATCTTTCTCCGTCTGAACTCACGGTCATACAGTGCAAGGGAATCCCACCCAACCTAAATCGGAAAGAGCTAATCAAAAAACATTTTTCTCACTTTGGGAAAGTGCATAGAGTGTACTGCAGACCTGAAAAGAGCCTTGCTATTGTACATTTCTATGATCATGTAAGTTTAAATCTGTTTTTTGAAAATATTTATATAATGTGTGCATATAACTTTTATGTGCAGGTAGTTAAGATTTAAATGTTAAGTATGTCAGTTGGTAATGCTAGTGCTTACCTCTCTTACAGACATCTGCAGCTATGGCCAGAAAGAAGGGAAAACATTTCCAGTCAAGTGAACTCCAAATATTTTGGCAAAAAAAGAAACAAAGTGAGTGCATTAACTGTGTTTAGTAGCTCAGTTTGTTAATTTATTGTTTTCATTATATGACAAATCTATGATCATGTCCTTCTCCATTTTATGAATATTCTTTAATTTTGTAATATTTTGTAAACAAAAGTACAGTACTCTGCATAATACAGTAAGATCTTAGGCACCCTGTATTTATTTATGTATGCATTTTATGACTTTAAATTACAAATTCTGAATTCCAAACCTTATTTATGCAAAAAGCAGAAATAAATAATCATACAACATACAGGACAATGTCTGTCGTCCAGAAAAGCAGTATGTTGTGTAAAAGGCCCTTTTCTAAGGGGGACAAAAAAGCTGCGGAGTCTTGCATGCATGAAAAAAGAAGCAGGTGTGACAAAGTCCTCAGAAGGACTGTGGCTGGTTCTGCAGGATGTTCAGTAAAAATAAGGCGTTAATTTTTTTATAAAACAGCACCAGTTAAAAATTGTACCTGAGACTATATTTTAAGCAAAGGAATGTCACACCTCACATACATTATTGACTTTGTTTCATTTAGTAACTGTTTACTGCACATTTTTATATCTATATATTTTAAAGACATAATTTTGTTACTGCAGTTTTTTTTTTCTTTTTTTTTGCATGTGCTTAAAGACTTCTTTACTGTAGTTGTAATGTTCACCTTTTTTAGGTCCAGGCACAAAAAGAGAGAAATCTTTACAAGTCAAGGATGCGGTTAGTGCAGATGAGGAGTTAAGACCAGAGGGCTCTCAGCTCACACCAGTGCGAAAACCATTACCCAGGTCTCCTGCTGCTGGCACCTCAATTGTTAAGGAGTAAATGCTCAAATCTTATTGAAGTATTTCTAAAATGTTTTTGTTTTATCTCTAGGTTTTTATAAAACCTGACACCAATAACTGCTAAAATTATCATCAATATTTTAATTCACTTGCGAAGCTGTATACAAAGCTTGACTATTAAGACCCCTTGGTTTTAATACAGTTTATTGAGTTATGTTTTGTTCTTTTAGATCTCCTGTTAAGAAGCCTGTTATGGCTAAAACCCTCCAGTTTGATAGTGACCCCCAACAGGACGTGAGCTCAGAGGGTCACAATGTAGATCGCCCAATGATCATGCTGTCATCCCTGCAGCCTCTGGCTGGTCAAATAGCTGAAACAACAGAAGAAAAGTACCGTCTTCTTGAGCAGAGAGACAAGATTCTTCGCCAGTGTAAATATACAATATTAATGACCTGCATTTCATCTATTTTTTGCATTACATGAAAACTGATGAATTTTATTTATTTATTTTTTGGGTAGTGAGACCAAAGAGAACTGACTTGGACATGTCTAAAGTGTTTGTGGGCACGTGTCCGGATATGTGCCCAGAGAAGGAGCGCTACATGAGAGAGACTCGCAACCAACTCAGCATTTTTGAGCTTCTTCCAAATACAGAAAAGGTTTTCCCTCAAATATTTTTTATACTAATGCATTAAAACTCTTAACTCATGTTAAATAAAAAGTTTTTTTTTTATTGAATATATTTTTGCATCACTCTTATTAACCTAAATGTATTAATCACAGGGGAATTCCCAGTTGATCTTGCAGCTCGAAGATCAGTAAGAGATCCGTAATCTGTTGTGCTTTACAGGTGGACCATGGTGCTGCCATTAAAGAATACAGCAGATCCTCGGCTGACCAGGAAGAACCTCTTCCCCATGAGCTACGACCTCTGCCTGTCCTGAGCATGACAATGGACTATTTAGTCACTCAAATAATGGACCAGGGGGAGGGGAACTACAGAGACTGGTACGACTTTGTTTGGAATAGAACCAGAGGAATTCGCAAGGTGCGTTTCACTGCTGTGTGTGTGTGTGTGTGTGTGTGTGTGTGTGTGTGTGTGTGTGTGTGTGTGTGTGTGTGTGTGTGTGTCCACATACATGTACACAACCATACCCTTTGTGGTGGTGTTAAAAGCTGATTTAAATCTTTTATTGGTTTGCATTACTGTAGACATGTACATGTCATGTGTCTCCGCAGGATATTACACAGCAGCACCTCTGTGACCCGGTGACTGTGTCGCTATTAGAGAAATGTACTCGCTTCCATATCCACTGTGCCCACCATCTGTGCCAGGAGCCTATGATGTCCTTTGATACAAAGATTAATAATGAGAACATGACCAAGTGCCTCCAGAGCCTGAAGGAAATGTATCAAGACCTGGCTACCAAGGATGTGTACTGCCCCAGAGAGGCAGAGTTCCGTCAGTACAGTGTTCTGCTCAAACTCAATGATGGTGATATTCTTCGGTATGCCACTGGATAGTAATGAAAATATATGACATTTAGATGATACATTCTTCCCCCACTATTTGTACAGATATCCTTTGTATGTTGCAGTGATATGGTAAAGATAACCTTAACCTTTTTTTTTTTTCCCTTTCAAAGCGAGATTCAGCAATTTCGTAAAGAGGTCCGGGATTCTGTGGAGATGAAGTTTGCAGTTCAGGCTTTTGCAGCCCTTAACAGCAAAAACTTTGTCAGATTCTTCAAACTGGTGAAAGCAGCATCTTATCTATCTGGCTGTATTCTCCACAGATATTTTAACCAAGTGAGTGCTGTGTAGGCAAATAAGCATACATTTTAAAGCTTGAACTGTCAGCTTTTGCTAAAAATATTTGACATTTTTATATAAAAAAAAACTTTCGCATGATTCAAATGTGCATCAGAATTATTGAATTTTCATTCAGCTCCAAGAAATTAAGAACTTAAAGTAAGATTGGGATTTATTTTGATCAAATAGGTGTGTCTTGTTATCGGGTGGGTGAAAACCTCCAGCACCCACCCTTTTGCAGATATATTGTGACAAATGTGAAACAGGGGTTGTATATTACTAGGCTGTATGTTTTGTATTGTAACTGAACTAAGGCACCATTGTGTGACACACAGCTTCAGTATGGTGAAAAGTACAAACTGATTTTTATATCTTGTATAATCTTTTGGTTAATTTAAATTTTTTAATGATAGGTAAGGTGTACTGCACTGCAAGTCTTAAATATAGCCTACACTGTGGGCTCTCAGAGGTCCACCTCTTTCCCTGTGGAGGACTTGGTCCGAATGCTTATGTTTCGCAATGCATCTGAAGCTATTGACTTTCTTCAGCTTTATCACCTTAATGTTGCTGATGGGTAAGGTCCTCTATATTTTCAACATTTTCTTTCTTTTCTGGAAAAATTTAGCAAAAGTTTATTAGTATACTAATCGTTACGTTTTTCTAGCATGGTAGAGTTGAGCCGTACTGCCTATCAGGAACCAGATCTATCCATTCCTCCAAAGAGATCAGTTGCCATTGAGAAGAAGAAGACGGTGCTGATTGGGGAGGTTGTGAACGGGGGCCCATTGCCCAACCCGCCACAGCACACACCAGTCTGCAGCTTTGACTCTAATAATAAATTCAGGGGAGATTTAGCTTCCTTTGAGACCATAACAGCTGTTACAAAAGGTTAGTTAACATAACTTGTAGTAATAATAAACTTGTGATCATTTGGTAGGTCGAGAAAACAATTTTTCTTTTTTTAATTGGCTCAGAAGCTCTATCCCATATATCCCATATATCTCATATGCTGTCACTTTGATTTATGATTACTAAATATGAATAATTATCATAAGTGAGAGAACCTTTTATAGACACACTATACATTCTCTCACTTATGATAATTATTCATATCTAGTAATTACTGTAAATGAATTATGTTTTTTTATTTTTATTTTTTGAAAACCCAACTATCTTTCTGTGGTCTCCTACAAAATGCACAATTTTGACTCTGCTCTATTGCCAAGCATTTAATGAGCATATTTGATGTTTTTGATGCTTTTGCTCATAACTAACTAGAGGCAAAAATTCTCAAAATTGTACATTGCATAATGAATAGAGTGTGGTTTCAGATATATATAAAGGGTGTAACATATCTACATGACTGGGATAATTACCTTCTCTTTAGTGAAACCTCTGGTTGAACTGGAGCCAAGGCCTCAAATCAAACCCAAATTGCTGACAGAGCCACGGCTGGTCATGGAGCCCCCTGCAGCAGTGGAGCTGGCCCAACATGAAGACACACAGGAGACTGGAGAGTCCTTACAACATATTTTACCAGTGCTTCCAGTAAACCCTCAGCTTATCTTCCAGCCCATTGCTCAACCTGTAGCTCAGCCCCAGCCTATCAGACCCCCATCTCCAAAGAGAGAACCAGCCTACTCAGACCAGGTGAGATCATGCAATGATGTTTCAGGGGAAAAAATACACCTTTATTTTTTGTGACTTTTTAAAGCATAAAAAATTATTAATAGATTAATGCATATGTTATTATTTACCACCATCATTCTGTGCTCCCTACAGGATATAATGGCAGAAGTGGAGTCTGTGGTAGACGAAATTCTGGCGGATGAAGTCTTGGACATTGCTAAAGCTGGGGCTCAGTATGTCTCTGCAGCTCTGAGGTAGGTAAATCTTTAGCCATAATTGGCTTGCTTAATTGACAGTAAGTTTTAAATTTAATGTTCATATTTTGTTAAGTAGATCCCAATATTGCAATGTGTTGGTAAATTTTAACACCTGTTCCCTTGTTTACAGTGCAAGTGAGAGTGAGCTGCAGACTGTGGTCAGTGAGGTTGTGGTTCAGATGCTAAGAGAAGTGTCTTCATCAGAGATAACTGCTGAGAAGGAGCGAATTGCTGAGGAGAAACGCAAGCTGGAGGAAGAAAGGTGCATTCTATTCTTATTTTGGAATTTCTAATGTTGAATGTATCTTTTAAGCTAAATATTGATACTGATTAATTTTTTTTTATCATGGATTCCTGTGCATGCATGCACATTTTATTGATGCCATCTAGCACATCTTACTTGCCAGCATCTGTAATTTGTGTGTGTGTGTGTGTGTGTGTGTGTGTGTGTGTGTGTGTGTGTGTGTGTGTGTGTGTGTTTTTCATTCTAGACGAAGAAAGGAACGAGAGGCTTTTCTGGACAAACTGAGCTTCGAGCTGTGTGATGAAATCAGTGAAGAGGTCGTTACGCAGTGCACCAGGGAATTGGCTGATGTGGAAATAAAGTTAGTATACAGTATATGGAGTGAGGAAAAAACTTTCATTTGCCATTAGATGATGATGATAACTTAAAGTTGCTCTTCAAACTGATCAAAACTATGTAATAATACACTGTATGGCCAAAAGTATGTGGACACATGATGGTTACAATTAAATATTCTTATTCTTCCCCAATCAGGTGCTAAAAATGTAACAACTAAAAATGTTGTGAATTACAATTTCCATTCACTGGAACCAAACGTGCCCAAATCTGTTGTAGCATGAAACTTCCCATGTGCACAAAGCAAGCTTCACAGTATTTGATATTGAAAATGCATGTTCCACAAAAACGAGTGCCATGATCAGGTGTGCACATACTTTTGGCCTAGTCGATTTTACTTTGCTTGAAATTTTGTACTAAAACAAATAATATACATTTCTGGGAACATATGAAATAAACATCATCCCTACAGACTTGCATTGGAGGAGAAGGCTGCACATGTTGCTCGATGCACAGAGGATGTGTGTAGCAGTTTAGTGAAGGAAACACTTGACATGGAGATTGACTGCCTGGTCAGAGAGGTGCTTGGTGCACAGTTACGTCAGATACAAAAGTTTATTAAGAGGTGCCTATACTGTTGTGTCAGTCAATATATCTAGAAATATTTTCTTTGATAAGATTCAAACAAAATTCTAATAATTTTGTGTGCTTTCGCACGTTTGTAGGTGGCGTGATGTGGTAGCAGTACGTAGACAGTTGAAGAGGCAGATGCGTGGATTCCCTGCAGCCCCATGCTGTGTTGACCCTCAATTCAGGCTGAAAGCTTTAGTCCCAAGTGCTCTATCCTTCCCATCTTTGGACAGACTTGCTCAAGGCTTCATCAATCTGGGCAATGCAGGGAGCATGTGTGTGTCTTGCACAAGGTGACCTTACAACTTCTGTCATGTTGTATGATAGAGCAAAAATGCATGTTGATGTTTATAATTGTTTGCAGCTGTTGACGGCATTTGATTCTGATTAATGGCAGGCTACTAAAAATGAGGGATGATGCAATTCGTCAGATGCGAGTAGACTACTATTACAGTTTGTTGTTAAGGTGAGAACTTGACATGTTATGTATATGTAATACAGTGTACTGTTTAATTCTATTTATGCTGCATAATAATGTGCTTTTGTTTCTTCTTCAGTCAGCATGTATGGGCTCCTCTCGACTTGCCCTCTCTGGTGGCTGAAAGCACCCCTAATCCACCTGACAGAATCTTCTGGAAAGCCGCTCTTCTGCTTCCCAGTGAACAGGACGGTGACATAAGCTGGTAAGAAAGATAGATAGCAGCTCTTGGGCCCTTGACCTTAAAATATATATTTTTAATAAGTCTTGCAATTCAAGTTCATCACACTCTAGAGAAATACTCGAGTCTAAAATGCTTTTGTTTTTTAATGATTTTACTTTAGCACACTTACCAAATGGCTTGAAAGTAAACTGGGTGGTGGAGAGAGAATAGAGGAGAGCAATGAAGGGTCAAAAGGAAAACTCAAAACTCTGGTCATTAGTAACAGCTTGAGAGATATTGGACAAAAGACCCACAAAGTTCACCTCTGCATAAAGGTGAGACCCTCATATGAACCATATCGCTAGCTCACACTAGTGCTAATATCAAACTTCTCTTAAACATGCAAAACTGGAAGAAAAAAAAGAAATAGGATGGTCCAAAGGTAACAAATATATTAATATTACTAAAAAAAAGGAGAGAATGCTGAGTCATACAGAAATAAAATATTGAACAACATAACATTTTTGCTTATATGGACAAAAAAATCAAATCTGTTAAAAAAAACAACAACAAAAAATTAGATTATTGAATGATCATGTTAATGTGAGGTTCATTTATCCTAAACTGCTAACAGCTGTGCATGTTCCAGATGAAATTGTAGATTGTCATCATCATCATTATTGCTTTAAAAAAATTCATCTGTAGGTGAGCAATGGGCCTCTGAGTGAAGAGGGGCAGAGCCAACTAGAGGAAAAGAATGAGCTCCTAGGTACCAGCTCCCTGCTGATGCTACTGCCCCCTCTGCCCTGCACTGGTCTGGATGAGGAGGACATACCCCTGCTCTCTGCACTCCTCCAGCTGAAGCAGGTTCAGCAGGCCAGTGGCTGGCACACTGCACTGCCCCTGGCACTTCTGATACCTGAACAACTTGAAGAAACATTTAATGACCAGAAGTTAGAGGAAGGTATACAATAGCACAAGATGAAACATAATTGCCTTGTTTTATAAGCTTGTAACTTTTTTAAATGATCATTTTAAGAAGTTTGATCAATTTAAAATGTAGTTTTCTTTTATTCTACAGTCCTTAAGTTGAAGACATTAGTTCAAGATGGGCTTATTTCAGAATACATTGTTATCCATCTCTCTGGGAATGTCACTGATCTGCAAGGATCCAAACAGGTTAGTGTTGTTATGCTTCTCAATTCAACATGCTTTTTCGGGTTAATACATTTTCAAGAGTCAAATTAAATATTGTAGCATTAAAGGTTGATAAAGACTGTACAAATGCATCTTAAACAAGAAGAATATAAACAAAAATGATGAGTGATATCGTTATTGTCTTGGCCTTTCACATCTATCTATATTTAAAAAAAATTGTGCAGCCTGTACTTTCAGTATGCTAATTAGGTTCAACCTCCCTTCCATTGGACTGAGATAACATGACCTGAATCTGCAAAGAAAAATGTTCACTTGTTTGTTATGAGCATGTACACAGGATCAGCCTTGTCTGTGTTATACAACACATTGTATTTGCTATAGTGACTTTATTTGAAATTTTTCTTTTCATTTGAACCTATTCTTACTCATGTAATCTAAATTTTTTCCCATTTCAATCTTTAAAATTAAGGCCTGAATTATTGCAAATGTTCTATTTGATCAATGGATAATTTCTGTGGAATTTGATGGGTTTTTTTTTTTTCTTCTTGTTTTTTAGATTGATGAAGCTGTGCGCTGGCTGATTGCTCACTCTCCAGCCTCTACAGTCCTCACCTCTCAACCCCTGCTACAGTTTGTAGAAGGAGGGCTGTGTCGCGAGTTTTACAGCAGGTTCCTTCATGACAAGCAGGAAAGGGAACAAGCAGCTCTGCCATGCCAGGAGCCGGAGGTAGTTATCCAACTCTATAACAGCGTGCTGGCCTATTTGGCAGATGTCGTCAGTGCTGAGAGACTGGTTGGAATCTCCTGGCCCCCACCTGAATTCTCTTTGCCTGAGAACAGAGAGCTTATACCACATCTGGACTGGAATTCCCCACAACACCTGGCCTGGATGAAAAAAGCAATACTTGGTCTTCAGCTTCCGAAGTGGGATTGGCCTCCTCAAAATGGTAGGACTGATAAAATTATGCCTTGGTCATTGAAAGCACAATATTGTATCCTGTCTGTATATTGTGTTCTATTGCAAGTGAAATGTGTTTTGAAAGAAATGCGAATTTGTAACAAACTTCTGTCTTCCAATAGCTTCGTGGCCCCATTTGTGTGCATTCATATTTAAGTACGTGTCCCAGATCCCCAGCTCTGCTCAAAGCCAGCCCCTCCTCATGTCACATCTGGAGCGCCTGCTAGCAAGAGTACATCCTCAACAGCTGCGGCGAGACTGTGTGGATAAAGAGTATGATGGGTCTTCTTTTCATCACATACCCTGGGATGATATTTTAATCCTCTGCATAGAGCATCGACTGAAAGACTGGCACTTAGCAGAGGGTCCAGTAGTAGCGGGTGAGGACACTGATCAATGTGTGCTGTAATGCAGCTTAAAAATATTACGCACAGAAATGTGCTCGGAAATGTTTGCAAGGATTTTCAGGGCTGCTTTTTACCTATTCACCCTGTCTTTTTGTAAATCGCTCTGGATAGAAGCATCTGCCAAATGCCTAAATGTAAATGTCTTTTTGTCTGTTCTAGATGCCTTCACTGACAAAGGAGATATTTTGGTGTACTATTACAAAGAGCAACTTCAAGATTTTCATCCTCCAGAGAGTTTTGTAGCAGCAGTGAGACGCACCCATAAAGAGAAACAGCAGAACACACTAAGGTAAGAATTTAAAAGTAGGGAGACATAGTGTGTCCTGCTCAAACTTTGAAAGCAATGCATGTTAGCATATCATTGTTCTTACCCAGAGAGTGCAGCCAGTTTGTGGCATAATCAGAATTCAGACTAAAGATCTCCCAGCGCTAAGGCAAATCTTGTTCTGGATAAGCTTATACAATTCTCAATGACTTTCAACTCATTGATGTTTCCTCCAAGGTCAAATCAAAGTTCTGCACTCACTATGACTCCAGCAGCACGGTTTCCCAGACAGAGACTTTTCCACAGTCAGATAGAAATGGAGGAGAAACCTTGTGTGTTAGACATCACCCACAGTCCTTCACCACAAGAGCTGCTGTCTCAACGTCTCCTATCCAGCATTGAACAGGAGAAAGCTCAAAGTCAGAGGTTAGTCATTTAAAGTATTTCAAATAGGATTTTATGGAGAGATTACATAGAAATGACCTTAATTACTTTAACCAAGAGTTTTATGATAATTTGATTCAAGATCTGTATTGAATCAAGTCTGTAAATATAATATCCAACATCTGCATAAAAGTGGGAAAATATATTTTGTATATTCAGTTTTGAAGAGCAACTGAAGCGTTGGTTAGAAGTGGATCCGCTGGACTCGGTCTCCATACCCCTGTTTGTGCCTTCCACACTACTATCCATGCCTGAGATTCTTGTTCCCAAACTGAGCCCTAGTGCATCTGCTCCCCGCATCACAAAGGTATATAAATTGTATTTTGCTGTCTTATTATTGACTTAGGTTATGGACTAATTGAAGGGTTGGAGGTTCAAGCCAGGACACTACCTAACAGCTTCCCAACTGGGATATGTGGGGAAAAAATCATTAAAAAAAATTCTCAAGTACATGTCACAAATTATTTAATCTTAAAGTTTATTGTAGACCAGTCTGCTGTGCACCATGGAGTTCCTAACATTATGAACTATCATCCTTGCTTCTCTCTTTTTTTTTCATGTTACTCAAAATCAATGTAAAATGTTGATATTAAATGACACTTTTTTCAGGATTCTTCTTGGTGCTGTGGCTGAAACCAACACATTTAAATTTGTTGCATAACTGGTGCCACTGATCTCATGAACCATGCATATTAGAGAGAAAACCCTGTCGAGTAGCCTCTATTTGTATCAGGTTGTAATTGTGTAAATAGTACCACCTAAAGTTTTTAAGACTGAATCTCTCTGTGCTTGTTTCAGGACCCACAAAAAGAAGACCCTGCTGAGGTGACTCTAACTTACAGAAAAAAGGGACCCCTCTCTCTAACAGAGCAACTGAAAGAGCTCGAGAGACTGGTGCTGGCAAGTCGAGAGGAGGAGCAGGCATGCAGTCTCAAGCTAAACAGCTTATTTGAGATTGTAGAAGACTGAACAATGCTCTGCTACTTGTTTACTGGTTCCTGCTTGTATGGTTGTTTGTGATCTTCTAAGGTTCTGATGTGAGTAGGAATGAATGGAAATACTGGTATAGTTATAGATCCTAATAATATTTGGTCAAGATATATTTGTTAATTTTCTTTCTCTTAAAATATGTTGTAATTTTGATTTAATTGTTGGTTTTAAGTTCCAGAAATGAAATTAAAGAATCCAACTAAAATACCAGAATGTTTCCCTCAGTCCTGACATGTTTGTGAATAAACATTTATATGAATCTAAAATAGCTTTGTGATGTTATGTACCATTTGCTACAAGTAATGAGTAATTTTGAGATTTTAAGTATGTTTTTGTACTTGAGCATGTTGCAATAAAGTTGTTTAAACATGATTGAGGTTTCCCAAAGTTTGTCAAATGTGTGTGTGTGTAATTTATTTCAGTATTTAAATTCCAAAAGTGAAACTTGTGTATATCTAATTATTGCAGCAAGGCGGCAATCAGTCTGTGGCACTGCTTAGGTGTTATGGAAGCCCAGGTTGCTCTGCTAGAGGCCTTCAGTTCTTCTCCATTGTTGGGTCTGGTGTCTCGCGCCTTCCTCTTCTCAAGATTTTCTATAGGGTTTAGGTCGGGTGAGTTTGCTGGCCAATCAAGCAGAGGGATACCATGGTCCTTAACGCAGGTATTAGTATTGCTGGTCAGCAGAGAGAAGTATGAAGTGCTCTAAAACTTCATGGTAGATGGCTGCACTGACCTTAGACCTGATAAAACACAGTGGACCATGGAGCCATGATGACATGGCTCCCAAACCAAAGTTGACTGTGCAACACTGGACTTCAAACTACTTGGATTCTGTACCTCTCCTCTCTTCCTCCAGACTCTGACCTTGATTTACAAATGAAATGTAAAATTTACTTTAATCTAAAAAAGAGAACTTTGGCTCACTGAGCAACAGTCCAGTCCTTTTTGTCCTTAGCCCAGGTAAGACGCCGGTGACATTGCGACAGTTGTAACCCATGTCCTGGATAAGTCTGGATGTGGTGGCACTTGAAGCACTGACTCCAGCTGCAGTCCACTCCTTGTGAATCTTTCCCAAATTCTTGAATTGGCTTTGTTTCACAATACCCCCAAGGCTGCTGTTATCTTTGTTACTTGTGTACATTTTTCTAACAGATTTTTCTTTCCATTAATGTTCTTGGATACAGCACTCTAAACAACCAGCCTACTGAGCCCATTTTAAGGCTTAGGAAACCTTTGCAGGTGTTTTGAGTTACTTAGTTGATCACAGTATGACACCATGAGTCTCCAATATTAAACTTTTAATTTTATTTTTTTTACAATATTCTAATTTTTTGTGATTTTTGAATTTGGGGTTTTTCATTAGCTGTAAGCCATAATTATCAAAATGAGAAGAAATAAACACTTGATTAATATCAGTTGGTGTGTAATAAATCTATAGAATATATGTATATATACCTATGTGGTCAAAAGAGAAGTTTTGAGAATGACACAGATGTAAATTTTTACTAAGTTCCCTGTTTACTGTATTTAGACCTTTTTTGTCAGATATTACTATGGTATACGAATTGCAATGTTCTTAAAAAGAAGGGTTAACACTGCAAATACTGACTCTTTGAATAAAGGTAATGTAATTGTCAATAAAACCCTTTGACGTTAATGAAATATAATTCATTATACCACAGTGACATCTGACAAAAAGGTGTAAAAACACTGAAGCAGCAAAGTTAAATATATAATATTAATTTTATTCATTTGCGTCATTGTAAAAACACGGCGGTATTGTAGGTGATGTACACCAGCGTTCGTGGAGTAATTTCAATACCACGCCCATTTCCCCGCCTTTGATCATTGTGATTGGATGATCCCTCCTCTGGTCAGGTCTCTCCACAGCGAAATTCGCTCGGAAGGCGCCACTGCGCATTATGGGAAGTGTAGTTTGAACTGTCCATCAGTTGCATTTTTTTTACATGAGATAAACGTCCTAAGGAACTACATTGCCCACAAATATGTTAAACAGAGGGGCGGAACGACGGTCTAAAACGAAATTTGACTCGATGTACTTCAACTCCTGAAGATGTACAACTCCACAGTGCAAAGATGACTGAAGGAACGTGAGTACTGTATTTATTATTATTATATTATTATTATTATTACATTATTATTATTATTATTATTATTATGTATTGCTTTGGTTGAATTTAAAGAACCACGTACATTTATGTTGTGTGAAATCATTTTGTTATATGTGATTTTTTAAAAATTTGTGCATGATGATTTCATCTGTAATGAAACCCTATTCACCTGTATTATGCTGATTTTGTGTAATGCATTTTCTGAACCCATTGAGTGTGTCTATGTGTACCTTCGTCTCAGGTGTGTGCGTAGAAGAGGGGGTCCCTATAAGACTACAGCAGTGACAGAGCTGACCCGCTGGAGGCTCAGTAATGTGGATGGACGGCAGACGTGGAGATACCTGGAGGATGGAGACACTGAGGAGAGGGAGCAGAACTTCTTGGAGGCTCACTCTGTGGGACTTGATACAGTATGCAGCAAGAACTGTCACACCTTCACAGTGAAATGAGACACTGCTCCTCTGGTGGATGCAGACTGCAAACTGAACAATTCTTATTTTACATTGTTGCAACTTAATAGTTGCACTTTCACAGCAAGCTGAGACTAATGCTTGACTTTGAGTGTATGATCTGTTCCCCTCAGAGTAAGTTTGTTCCAACTTACCCGGCAGCTCAAACAGCGCATGAAGCTGCTCAGAAAGGCATGGAGTTTTACAGCCGTCTCCAGGCCGAGGATGGCCACTGGGCTGGAGACTATGGAGGACCACTTTTCTTGCTTCCAGGTACATCATGGTAAACTGTTACAGGGAAACATAGTTTTGCATATTTCCTTAAAACTTGAAATTATGGTATTGAATGCACCTTTTTTCTGCAGGTCTCCTCATAACCTGTCATGTTGCTAAAATCTCTCTACCAGTATCCTGGAAAAAGGAGATGGTGAGGTATCTACGCTCAGTACAGCTGCCAGATGGTGGCTGGGGTCTGTAAGTTTGACTTACCTTCATCGTCTTATGTCTATCTTTTAAAGTTATACATTTACCATCTACTTTAATCAGAATCCCATACACCAGTCCATGCCAGATGGTTTTTAGAAAACTGATGAACGTGTGGGATTTTCACACAAATATACACTGATCAGCCATAACATTGTGACCATCCATCTGATATTGAGTAGGTCTCCCCTTTTGCCACAAAAGCATGATGCACTGTGTGTTCAGGCACCTTTCTATAGGAACCAGCAGGATCACCAGGATCTGTTGTTTTGCAGTTGCTCTGACCCAGTTCTCAAGCCATCACAATTTGGCCCTTCTCACAGTAGCTATATGTATGTATAATATGGAAGCAGAGACCTGGAAGTGGGTGAGATATATTAGGCAGCAAGTGAAAATGTTGTCCCAAACGTTCATGTGTTGAAAGCAGAAAACACGGCCAAGCGTAAGGATTTGAGTGACTTTGACAAGATTTGTGATGGCTAGACAACCTAATCAGAGCAACTCTGCAGTGATCAGGACCTACAAAAAAGTAGTCCAAGGAAGGAAAACTGGTGAACTGATGACAGGGTCATGGGCAGCCAAGGCTTATTGATGCACATGTGAAAGTACATGTGTATTTGTTGAAAAAAGTACTGTCTCGGACAATAAAATGGAAGACCCCTTTCAAATGAACCAAACGTGATAAAATGTGAAAACATTATGTCAGTCTGATTCTCAAATTTGCCGTTGAATAGTGTTTTTTTTTTTTTTTTTAGCCATATAGAAGACAAGTCGACGGTTTTTGGTACAGCTCTCAGTTACACCACATTGAGAATCCTAGGAGTTGGACCCGATGACCCAGATATGGTTCGGGCAAGAAACAACTTACATAGCAAAGGTCTGTCTTTAACTAACATATAAGAGATTATAGTACTTTGTCATTAAACAAGTGTAATGTGAAATGCATCTCTACTTTTATGATTACTCCTACAGGAGGTGCTGTAGGTATCCCGTCCTGGGGAAAGTTCTGGTTGGCCATTCTCAATGTGTACAGTTGGGAAGGGATGAATACACTCTTCCCAGAGATGTGGTACAGATGCATAATATAATTGTATAAAATACTTAGTTCACAATGACACATGGGAGTGCACATGTAAAACACATCTATTTTAAAATAATTTCAGGCTTTTTCCAACTTGGATGCCAGCGCACCCATCAACTCTTTGGTGCCACTGCAGGCAGGTTTACCTTCCCATGAGCTACTGTTATGCTGTCAGGTTGTCTGCACAGGAGGACTCGCTGGTTCTCAGCCTGAGACAGGTACATTACACAACTACATCAGCAGGGGGAGCTCTACTATAACATTACACATTATTGCTGAATGGAGTAGTAACATTTTTCAATACCAAGTAATAAGATTTTGTTAAAAAACACAAATCAAGACATTGTCCAATTCATAGATGTCTTGGTAATGTGAAATAATAGTGATTTTGTGATCAACTTTATATGTAGCATGTTGTATAAAGTGTGATTCTATTTGACCTCCTTTTATTTCATTCATTCATTCATTCATTCATTCATTCATTCATTCATTTGTTCAGTAACATATTTGTCCTGGTTATGTTTACAGTATATCTGGGAATAATGGGGTATGATTCAGGAAAACACCAAATGTGACAGCAGTCCCTTGCACGATACCATGCAAACCCGTTCACACACTCTTTTACACACTAGGGCAATTTATGGGTTTGTCAATACACTTGCCACTAAGTTCTGGGTCTGTGTTTTCATAGGCTTTTTAATGGAACACTGCTGTTTTACTGATGAGCCAATATTATTATGATACAAAACATGTACAGTGGAATCTTGGCTTATGCCAACACAAAATGTTTTACGTGCACACACATGATTAATGTTATAGTAAACAGAACACGCGTGAACGGATGTTGATTACACCAGTGAGAGACGTGCACTAAGACCCAGTAGGGGAGACCATTACCCACAATTCCGCAGCACAAGAGAGAGAGAAGCCGTTGGCTCACTTGTGATCACGTGACGCTCGGCGTCAAACCAAGAAGCGCATGAGTAATACATCATACTCGGTACTCGTAAAAGAACAAGACTTGTTAGTTTTCAAATAGTTTTCAAAATGTATTAAAAATCTTTGCTTGTCTTGCGGAATGCTCGCAAACTGCATTACTCGCAAACTGAGGTTCCACTGTATTGTATAAAAGTTTTTTTAAGTGCCATGATATTGTCATTTATTGCTGGGAAGTGGAGCCTCTACCCAAGTCAAGGGTTTCCCCAGACAGCTCTCTCTTTTCTGATGTGTTTCTGGTCAGCTGATGGAAATCTGATATAAAGGCAGATTTTGTGAATTCACATTTTAAGATCTTAAATCTAATTGAAAAGGAAAGAATAAATAAATAAATAAATGGCTGTTTAGCTTGTTCATTTCTCTACAATGAGACAGTGAGATTAAACCGAAATGTCTTTATGAATATAAGAAATGAAAGTTGGAAACTACTGACAGCTTAGTTTTTCTATACACCGTCTAATAGAAATTTTGGATAAACCTATTACGTTTGTCATTTGACATATTTTATAGAGTATCACATGCCACATGATTTATTTACTGCTATTACAGGAGCTGTACATCCAAGACTATTCAACTATTAACTGGCCAGATCAAAGAAACAATGTTGCCACATCAGACTTGTACACCCCTCACAGCAGTCTGCTCACCGCCGCCTACTGTAAGTGTAGGTTTATTTCTTCATTATAATCACCTTTTAGTGAAATAGTCTGTGAAATAACTGTACTGTAATTCACAGCTATCCTGAATGTGTACGAGGCTCATCACAGTACTGCACTGAGAGAAAAAGCTGTCAAGGAACTGTACGATCACATCCAAGCAGACGATCGCTTTACAAAGTGCATTAGCATCGGGCCGGTAAGCTACACGAACGTTTTGTTAGAACCTGATTTTTTTTTATTTAGGATAACAGAGTATTAGTGCTTAGTGTATTAATAAAGACATATACATGCTTATTACACAAAAGCACATAATAAAGATACATATCTGCCATTTTGACAACATATGATGATTTTTTTGACCATAGGTTTCACTGTGCATACTACTCTTGGTATTGCACAGTACTCTACTATGGTATTATCGACAATATGCTACTAAAGAGTAAAAACATTATTTTCATATCCCAACTTTGATATGATCTGATTCTCAGATCTCGAAAACCATTAATATGTTGGTGCGCTGGCATGTTGATGGACCCACATCAGCTGTCTTTCAGGAGCATGTGGCGAGGATCCCAGACTACCTCTGGTTAGTCAAAAAAATTTTTTTAGTATACTCTCTTATCTTATGCTGACTTTAAATATATAAACAATACAGTACATTCTGTGTATATTTTATTCCCAGGCTAGGTCTTGATGGCTTGAAGATGCAGGTTGGTCTCTGCTTCATTAAATAATTTTTCTGTCATATAATACATAGGGCTATCTGATAGCTCCTGACTGTTCATATGCTCTCTATTTGTATTGTATTGTATTTGTATTCAGTCTGGCTTTCGTCCCATTCACAGTACTGAAACTGCCCTTAAAATTACTAATGACATCCTCATGGCTGCTGACTCTGGTTTACTTTCAATTCTAATTCTTCTAGATTTGACTGCAGCCTTTGATACCATCTCTCACACCATTCTTCTCACCAGACTGTCATCTATTGGCATTTCTCACACACCTCTTGACTGGTTTTACTCTTATCTCTCTGGCCGCTCTCAGTTTATACATCTCAAATCATTCTGTTCTCAGCCTTCCCCTGTTACTACGGGTGTTCCCCAGGGTTCTGTCCTGGGGCCCCTTCTTTTCATCATTTATCTTCTCCCACTTGGTAATATCTTTCGTAAATTTAATATCCATTTTCACTGTTTTGCTGATGACACCCAGCTCTATCTCTCTTGCCATCCTAATTCCTCACTTCCACCCTCCTCCCTTACTAACTGCCTTTATGAAATAAAGTCTTGGTTTAGCCATAATTTCCTTAAATTGAATACAGATAAAACAGAAATCCTTCTCATCGGCACCAAATCCTTACTATCCAAAGTCAACAGTTTTACCCTCACAATTGACAGTTTATCAGTTTCTCCATCCCATCAAGTTAAGAGTTTGGGTGTCATCCTCGATAGCTCATTATCATTCCAATCTCACATTAACATAATTACTCGCTCTGCCTACTTCCATCTGCGCAATATTAATCGTCTTCGTCCCTCTCTTTCCACCCATTCTACTTCTATCCTTGTCCACAGTTTAGTGTCCTCTCGTATTGACTACTGCAATTCTCTTCTCTTTGGTCTTCCCCAGAAATCCCTCCATAAGCTACAACTTGTCCTAAACTCAGCAGCTCGCATCATTACAAAAACCCCTTCTTTCCATCATATCACCCCTGTTCTGCAGCAACTCCACTGGCTCCCCATAAAATACCGAATTCAATTTAAAATAATTTTGCTCACTTTTAAAGTAATCCATAATCTTGCCCCTCCTTATCTATTCGATCTACTTCAAATTGTCACTTCTTCTCGTTCTCTTAGATCATCTGCTTCCATTCGCTTGGCTGTACCCCCTGCCCGTCTCAGTACTATGGGGAGTAGAGCATTCAGTCATTCGGCGCCCATTCTGTGGAACTCCCTTCCACCTGACATCCGTAATTTAGATTCTCTCTCTCTCTCTTTAAAACCAGACTCAAAACCCATCTATTTACCAAAGCTTACTCTCCTTAAATTCACTGTTTTCCTTTGTACATGCTTGTTTTTTGTGTTGTTTGTTTGCTTGTATTTATTGTTTTTTGTACAGTGTCCTTGAGTATTATGAAAGGCGCTTATAAATAAAATGTATTATTATTATTATTATTGTATTTTCAAAGGGAACCAATGGATCTCAGCTATGGGACACTGCCTTTGCTGTACAATCGTTTCTTGAGGTATTTACAGCGTTTGAATTTGTCTGTATTTTTCCTTTACTCATTGTTCATTAGTGTTACTGTAACTGCAGTTTTTTAATATACTCGACATGTAAGCACGAGGATTAAACAGTAAAAATGAAAAATCATCAATACTAACATTTTTTTTTTTTTAAAGGCAGGCGCGCAGAATGAACCAAGATTTACACAGTGTTTAATGAAGTCTCACCAATTCTTTAATCTAACTCAGGTAAGCAATACTGTACATACATAACAGCTAAATGATGCATAATTCCAGTAACAGAGTTGTCTTCTCCATATCGGCTGTGGTTTCCTTTTAGTCCACTACATCCTACAGCAGATATATGTACTTTCTACTTCACTACATTTTGCATAGTGTTGCATTACCTTTACGATGGTGTGTGTATAGCATTTAAAATGGAAATATAGCCACCTGCTAATTATTATACATTACTGTGTGATTTGCCTTTCCTCCCTGAAATGCTGTTATATAGCAAGTGTTTGAGAGAGAAAGACACACTCTTTTCCTATGACTTAAAGGAAGCTAATATAATCTCAGTGCTTTTGAAACTTTAGTAAATTTGAAGGAAAGTACGTCTGGACTTTTTCTCAAGTAGAAATGTAAATGGACGCCTTCTACTTTTACTTAAGACATATTTTACATGAGGTATCTCTACAGGAGTTGTGTATGTTGCTCACCACTGGCACTAGTAACACTAGTAAGTGTAAAAGTAGTGCTGTTCATAATAATAGATGTAATAGTCATTGTAGTAATCGTAGGGGTGATGATCATGGTAACAATTGTTTTATTTAAAATGATTTTCATGGTTTCAGATTAAAGAAAATCCACCCGATTATAAGAAGTATTACAGACAAATGAACAAGGTACTGAAAGCTTAATTTTACTTTTAACTTATGAAATGACATTTAGGCTTTAGTGTAACAATGTTAATTGTGTATGCGTGTGTGTTTGTGAATCAGGGAGGCTTCCCCTTTAGCACACGCGACTGTGGTTGGATCGTAGCTGACTGCACAGCAGAGGGTCTGAAGTCGGTGATGTTACTGCAGGAGCAGTGCAGCTTCATCACAGATCACATTCCCAAACAAAGACTCTTTGATGCCGCCAACGTGGTACAGCCATAAGAAAGCACATCAGCACGTGTTTTGTAATTCCGAGTCTGCTATTGTAGTCTTCAGCTCTTGCTATGTCTTTTAGCTTTTAAGCATGAGGAACTCTGACGGTGGCTTCGCCACATACGAGACCAAACGTGGAGGAAAACTGCTGGAGCTGCTTAACCCGTCTGAGGTGTTTGGTACGCCAATGTTTTGAGGACTTACCAATATTGATAGTATCATGACCCTATGAAAAAATACTGATCCATTATAATTATAGTGTATGTGATTTTTAAAGATGTTATGTTAAACATGTATAGTGAGCTGTCATTACCCTTTGGTTTGATGGCTGTTTTGCATCTGCTTGTTTAATTGATGACATTGTGTCCTGTCCCAGGTGATATCATGATTGACTACACTTATGTGGAGTGCACGTCGGCAGTGATGCAAGCTCTGCAACACTTCCATCATATTTATCCTGAGCACAGGGCACATGAGATCAGGTACCCTAAGTACTCCTTTATGAACATCTAAAGAAATTCAAAGGGCCTCCAAGTGGCGCAGTGGTAAAAAATAAAAATAAATAAAATAAAAAAATAAAGAAATTCAGCACACTTCTATGAATTAGGATGCAATGTGTCATTGTAGGAGTACTCTTCAGGAGGGACTTGACTACTGCAAAAGGATTCAAAGACCTGATGGATCATGGGAAGGGTAGGCCTTTGAGATACAACTCAGTTCTTATTCGTGTAAAAGGTTTGTTGTAATTGTAATTGAAAAATCACTTGTTTACATGCTTCATGGATCCTACTTTAAGTAACTTGGATCTATGGTACAAATCCCATACTCTGTATATGCTGCATTCAGTTATTGTGGTATAGTTTCCCATATTTCTGACTTGTGTGTCCGTTTCAGGTCATGGGGTGTGTGCTTTACATATGGAGTATGGTTTGGATTGGAGGCTTTTGCATGCATGGGTCATATTTTCCAGGATGTATACGATGGGTATGATTTGCACAAATAAAGTGTTAAGAAGTCATTAATTTAGTGAGTGATGTAAATCATGCATACTTATTGAATTTCAGGCCGGTGTGTCCTGAGGTGAGGCGTGCCTGTGACTTCCTCCTCTCTAAGCAGATGGAGGATGGAGGCTGGGGAGAGGACTTTGAGTCGTGTGAGCAGAGGTGCTATACACAGAGCAAAAATTCCCAGATCCATAATACCTGCTGGGCTCTGCTGGGTCTGATGGCTGTCAGGTAATGCACTCCACTGTAAGGGTCAGCATACTGTAGGATTTTATATTACTTTTACCTGACTGCTCTTGTTTCTTATTGGTTCTTTATACGACAGATATCCTGACTGCAAAGTCATTGAGCAAGGAATACAGGTCTTGATTGATAAGCAGCTTCCAAATGGAGACTGGCCCCAAGTGAGTTCTGCTTTTCCATGTCTTTTACAGTATGTGTTTCCTACTAACCTTTGTGACGCATTAGGGTTGAAAACTCTTTGCAATAAAATATGCAGTTGCATTTACATACTTGGACGCAAATAATCTGGCAGGTGTACAATGAAAAACATCCAATCCACACATATTCTAGTCTATAAACATGAATAAAATGTCAATGAAATAACTTAATTTCTTTTGATTGTACATGCTTTATATTTTAGCATATCAAATTGAATACTGAAATACTGTAGGGGAAGTGATCCAATGTATGACAAAACTGGCTTTTATGAATTACATAAGCATTCATTGTAATTATCATCATTATATTTTTCTGCAAGGAATGTAATTTAGCTAATCTAGACATTTTCGTATCGTTTCTAGGAGAACATCTCTGGTGTTTTCAACAAGAGCTGTGCCATCAGTTACACATCCTACAGAAACGTGTTTCCAGTTTGGACTCTGGGCCGTTTCTTGCGCCTCTACCCCTCCAGCTCACTAGCTCAGAAGCTGGGAAGCACCGAGAGATAATCTGCAATGTGTCTGATTTCATTCTGAGTCTTGGTGAAATTTTCACTTTGATACAAACCGATTTGCTGCTTTTAGGACTGATCAGTCAGTAATTAAATCGAATGAAATAGAATTGAACTGTATTTGAAAGCTAAGTTGGTTATTTTAATTATTTTGTTCATTCTATATAGTATGCAGTGAAGTACTGAGATGGCAAAATCAATTGCACAGCTCTGTCAAATAAATGTATAAAACATATTGTATATATAACATGTATATATATTGTTTCCAAAACTATGTTACATTACATATTAGTTGGTTGTCCATTATTCTGTAATAGTATTTATGGGTTATTTCTTCACAATTTGCTTGTTATTCAAAATCGTGCATATAAACCACTATATATATATATATATATATATATATATATATATATATATATATATATAGTGGCATATAGACACAATATATAGTGGTTATAATAATTAGATAAAAATGGTAATCAATCATTGGTAAGTACAATGATATCAATCCACATAGACAATTTTTTTCTATTATTCATTGTTTTCAAACATGCTGAGAAATGAACCAGCTTGTCCATTCTTCTACAAGAATTGACCCATTCCAATACAATTGGAGGGAAATTTATGTATAGTATATGTTCAGGCAACTGTTTTTTTTAGGGGGGGAGGGGGGGGTATGAGGAACTAGTGAGAATAAAAGCCTGCTAGGTGTGGGATGATACTTACTTTCATGGGAGTGATTTAATATGATAATCTCTGCCTGGTGCTCTCCCCCACTATCTTTTGTACCAGCATGTTCAGCTTTCCATGGTTCTTGCAAGTCAGGCATAACCAGTTATCGAGACACACCCATCGTCTAGATTTTACTGAGGCCAGGTAACAAAGTAAAATTCCAGTGCAAGAAAGTAAATAATTGCCTTTGTCTCAGGAGATCAAGCATTAATTATGGTAATAGGAATAATTTTAGGGTTGGGATGAAAGAGAGACACATAGGAGATCATTTACAACATTTGTCAGACACTCTTATCCAGAGTAACTTGCATTATCTCATTATATATTGTATCTGAGCAGTAAGGGCCTTATTTATGGGCCCAACAGGGATTTGAACCTGAGACCTTCTGATCATTAGGCCAAAGTCTTAACCAGAGAGCTAACCCTGCCCTAACAAGATGATCAAATATTTAGATCCTCAAACATACATGCGTGTGTGTTTAATTTTAGTAGTAGTGTTAAAGTTACTTTATGCTATTTGTTAATCCAATATATGACACTTATTTAACTTAAGTTATATTTAAAGCTTTCGGAAGTATATTCAGTATAACCTTGTTAAACTTTCTATGTCCTTTTATTTGTTTTCAAGTGTTGACATACACCTCAAAACCAGTTTGGCAACCTGTCACTCTGAGAAAGTGGTATGGTCTTGTTTAATCTGCAGTGTTTTAAGCCTTGCTGTATCTGCACTCCTTGTTGTGTGATTTAGTCCAACCCATGCTGCACCCACACACAGCGCTCTCATTGGTAGGATAAGGAATGATGAATCATCCATTGGCAATGCACCCAGACTTCCGCTAAAGAGACATTCGAGATCAAGCGACTGCCCAGTGCCTGGTGCGTCACAGGGCCATTATTTTTCCTTATTTTAGAAGTCTCTGTGGTAAGTAAATCTTTTGACTGGTATATGTAATTACATAATGATTTGGGGAATTATTCATTTATTCTTTCTTTTATGAGACTGCGGCGTCCAAACCAGTTTTAAAATACTCCAAACATGTTATAACTATTTTTTTTTTAAAGCATTCAAAGAAACTGGTCTTTACATTGCTCTTGATGTTACTGGTCACAGAACTGGTCAGGATCCACCCTAGGTGTTCTAGCAGCACAAGAGTGTTAGGACTGATGTATTTTTTGTGTTGCCGTGCATTTGGGCCTTCTTAATAATTGAAGAGACTTTTATGTAAGCTATGTCACATGTTTTGTTTGTCACAAAGATGTGACAGTCATCTATATTAGCAGTGTGACCGTTTTTTTTTTCTTTTCTTTTAATGACATGAATCTTATTTGCAAAATGATTTGCATAAAGATAGAGCAGCTAGCAAGATCCTTTCAGTTAGGCACTTGCTGAATTTTTTTAAATCAATAGTGATGTCACCTCCTTCATGACACAATCATAGATAGTTCAGGTAAAAGGTTATTAATATCCCTAATAAAAATATTGCTTTTAAAAGATGAATGATCACAAATTTGCATTTGAATTTTAAAAGATTGTTTTAGTATTTTTAATGGAACCTCGCGTTACACAACTCCAGCGTCACAACTCTAGCGAACCTGTTGCTACCACTTTAATTGTAAGATGTCATGACTTCCCCTTTAGGAAAATGGCATTTATGAGCATAATCCAACTATTCAAACATAGGATATAATATTTAAATGTGCAGTTATATTTTGGTTGTTTAACAAAGCAATTTTCTTCCCCAACTTTCCTCTGGCAGAATATTTTAGGATAAAGTTAAGATCTGTTTTTGAATTTGTGGTTTAGATTGAAGTATGTGTGTCTGTGTGTGTGAAAATTCCGCAGCTACAGCTATGAACCCCTACTATCCGCAACAGCCTGGGCAACCTTATCCCAATCCAAATGCTCCTTATGGTAACGCACCTTACCAGCCTCCACTGCCAAACCAGCCAGGGTATCCTGGCCCTGGAGTCTATCCAGGAGGGCCATGCAATCCTCCCATGGTCCCACCAATGCAACCAGGAGGGCCGTGCAATCCTCCCATGGTCCCAGTCCCACCAATGCATCCAGGTGGGCCATATAATCCTGCATTAGGCCCAGGGTATAACCAGGGGCCAGGATATGGGCCTGGGGCAAATTTTGCGCCAAATGCAATTCATGGTCCCGGGCATGGGCATGGCTATGGGCATGGATACGGGGGAGGCCCTCACCAGGGATATGCACATGGTCATCACAAACATGGGAAGAAGCATAAAAAAAAGAAGCATGGCAAGGTGAGAACACAAATCTGACAGAATAAAATAATAAAGTGTAGATCACCCAAGTAATGTGTGACTATGGCAAGGTTTATATTGTTTTTAATGAGTGTCATCTTTTCCACAGCATTCTGGAAGCAGCAGCTCTTCCGACTCGGATTAGATTATGAGGATATGTCAAAAGCAAATCTACAGTATATGTACACTCTAAAATATTTGTACAAATAATCCATGTATTCACACATCTATATATTCACACACCTACATTCTCGAGTCTCTATATATGGATATATGTATTATTCTATTGCTTGGCTGAATAAAAGGGTTTTCTAATATAATAATCAATATATATTATTTAGATTGTGTCTGTCCACCTTTATTTATTTAATAATAAATAATAATTTCAGTGCATAATTATTGGTAGGTTCATGCAACCAACCTGAGTAAACTAAACTGAAAAAGAAAAAAAAAATTCTGCCACATTTGCACAAATTCCTAATTTACTTCATTATACTGTACACAATATTTTCAGTATGTCCTGATAAAAATAACAGTTACAGTTTACATAGATGTGACAATTATTTTTGATATATTATTCACAGGGAAATTTATTACAATATCAAGAACAAACTGTACTAGTCTGCATGGCTCATAAAGAATATACTGTATAACCTTTACATATAAGAATATATAGCAATTACATCTTGGACAATTATTGCACAAAAAAAACATGACTTCAACACCTCAAGCTGAAATCCCGAAAAATCCACTCAAAACTGATGAACTAAGGTGTTATGTGATCATCTATACGTATTTATAATAATAATAATAATAATAATAATAATATATAAATATAAATACTGTGAATAGTTGTGTGCTGTTTTCCTAATTTGTTATTTTTAAATTATTGTTTTGTAGAAAGGTGCTATGCTTGCTTTCTGCTTTAGGTGTTCTTACTGGTAAGTGTCTAAAAGCCACCACCTTAAAATCTCGCAGGGGCATGATTTACCTGCTTCCAGGAACAGTGGCTGTTTTAACCTTATTTTAAAGACAACATGTGCTTTGTTTCATTTAGTATCCACGTTAACGTTTTAACTCACTCATCAACTGTACAGAGATGTCCAAGTCCACAAGATCCTCAAAGCTCTTACTGAACAGGGAACACATCCAGATACACATCAAAATACTCCATGTCCATGTATTCCTTGGAAAAAGCCAGTGTTCACTGTTGGATTACAGGGAATTCCCAGCCTGGCTGTGATGGTAGAGAACATGGACCTTGGCCTTAGATGGGAGAATAAACACCATATGCAGAGTTGGGGTTCATGCTATGGCCAGTCAGATACACCTTCCTTGACAATGTTAAACACCCAATTATGTATGATATTTCACCTAACTATCATAAGTAAATGACGGTAAAAGTAAAAAAAAAAAAAAAGAGTTTAACTTGCACTGTAAAAAAATCCAACTAGCAAAATGTTGGCATAATGAGTATTTATTAGTAATCTGGACAATAAGACATGAAAAAACTGACTGAACTAGTGAAAATAACTTCATTAAAAACTCGCTGGGTCAACTAAGGCTTAATTACTGAACAGACTTTCTAATACAAGTTAACGCGCACAAAAGTTGGTTCGAAAGTTGGCGCATGCGCGCTAATACGGTTCTGAAGTTGGCGCATGCGTGTTAGGTGCAGCGGGTATTTTGAACATCATCCGGATTAGTATCCCGTTTCTCCACCTCACAACGGACAACTTACAACTCACAAACTTTGGTAAGTGCACATTTTATATAGAAGTCCTTTGTAGAAATGGTCTTAACATATGAGCGTTATTATATGGCGTTCTCTACGACGTACATAGAGCTTGGTGCAATTGTTTATTTAACGTGAGGCAGTGAGAAAGATGCAATTCATCCTGTAACCTGAGTTCCTACAAACAATATATTTTAAATTTAGAATTGAATATTATTTAATTATTATTCACAGTACATTATTATTTTGTCTATATCCCTGCATGTGTGATATTTGATTTATTGATTATGTTGCTTATGTTAAGAGGAACCAACAAGTTACCTGCCTGGGGTTTCCCATGGGACAGGTGAGAGTGTGAGAGAAGCACATTAGGAGGGCAGTTTGTCTTGCCGTTTGGCTTAATAAAATAACTTGTTGCAAACTTAACTGAAGCCGTTTATTACCCACAGCCAAAGAGACTGGAGAAGAGTAAGACAAGTCTAGAAAGTCGGGTTACATTCATAATAACTCTTCTACACTTGGTATTTAAAATCTGCAGTATTTGCACCACGAATGTGTTTGTAATCTTTGCACTTAACATTTCAGAACACATTCTCTCAATATCCTCCTGGATGAACACATTTCCAAACTTCATCACAAGACCTCAAACTTTGCCATTTCATGAAAGTAAACATTTACAATGCAGTATTTTTTAATGATTTTAAGAACGAAGTATGAAGTTAGGGCAAAAAAAATAATTCTTGTTATACCTTACTAGTTTACTTTTTTATGTAAGACTATTCATGCCCCATTTCATTAAATATAACGAAAAAGAAGTAAAAAGACTGTTGAATATTTTGGTCAATATAATTTGTCAGATTAGCTCTGCACTAACGTTTAAAAGTTTTAAATCTGTATTATTTTTTGTTTTTAAAAGAGTTTTATGTTAATCAATGCTACATTTATTTGATATAGTAAAACTGGAATAAGGTGAAATAATGTTAGACTTCAAAATTTCTGTTGTTTACTGGAATGTACTGAACTTAAAACTGTAATTTATTGCTGTGACATTAAGCTGAATGTTCTGCATCATTACTTAAGTCTTTAGTGTCACATGGTCTTCAGAAATCCCTCTAATATGAGGATCTGATCATGGGAAAATTTCTTGATATTTGAGAATTATAGCTTTTTGCTAATTTTAATAATAATAATAAGAATGTTAGCCTATAAAAATGTCTAATACTGTCATTTAGTCCTGGGCGGGGGGGGGTGTATTGTTTCCACAGAACTCAATAAATGTTTCTTGATCATTATGAATGAATTAAAGAAATAGTGATTTCTGCGGATCATGTGACACTGAAGACTGGAGTAATGATGCAGAAAATACAGCTTTACATTACAGCAATACATGAAACAATTTAAATACATTCCAATGGAAAAAAAGCTGCTATATTTCATATTATTCCTGTTTAACTGTATTTCTGATCAAATAAATGTAACTTTCATGAAAACTTGTGCGAGTTCAGTTAGATCGGCTCTGAAGCACAGTTCTTCTCTTGGAAAACATATAAGAAATAGAGAGATCGTATTTTGCCCCTTACATAAATGTAGATTCAAGCTTTAGCAGCTATTAAAGATTTCAGATTAATGCATAAGGAATCAGAGAAAATCTTGAATGAAACAGAACCTGAGCTGAACTGTGAACCTGAAGCTGGGACTTCACCTTGTTCACATGTACAGTACAGTCGTGGCCAAAGGTTTTGAGAATTACATAAATATTGGAAATTGGAAAAGTTGCTGCTTAGGTTTTTATAATAGCAATTTGCATATACTCCAGAATGTTATGAAGAGTGATGAATTGCATAGTCCCCTGCATTAAAGATCATTTCAGTAATCATCTTGTTAACTCAGGTGAGAATGTTGACAAGCACAAGGCTGGAGATCATTATGTCAGACTGATTGGGTTAGAATGGCAGACTTGACATGTTAAAAGGAGGGTGATGCTTGAAATCATTGTTTTTTCATTGTTAACCATGGTGACCTGCAAAGAAACGCGTGCAGCCATCATTGCGTTGCATAAAAATGGCTTCACAGGCAAGGATATTGTGGCTACTAAGATTGCACCTAAATCAACAATTTATAGGATTATCAAGAACTTCAAGGAAAGAGGTTCAATTCTTGTTAAGAAGACTTCAGGTTGTCCAAGAAAGTGCAGCAAGCGCCAGGATCGTCTCCTAAAGAAGATTCAGCTGCGGGATCGGAGTGCCACTAGTGCAGAGCTTGCTCAGGAATGGCAGCAGCCAGGTGTGAGAGCATCTACATGCACAGGGAGATGAAGACTTTTGGAAAAGAAGCCACTTCTCTCCAAAAAAAAACAAAACATCAGGGACAGATTGATCTTCTGCAAAAATACTTTTTGCAGAAGATCAATCTTTTATGACAAAAGTGGCATTAATTTCCTTTTAATCACTACAATACAAATATGATCTTTGATCATATTTTGTAGTATGCCTTCTGACCTCTACAAACTATTGGTTAAAAGTAACCTTTACCCAGCATATAGCCAACACCCATTCATAAAACAATTTAAAAAGCATACATTTCTGCTGAGCTGAAATATACCTACATCAAGAAGGTAAAATACAATTTTTCTATAGCTGGGTATTTCTGGGGTTTGTGCATGTCCAGAAAATATTTGAATATCTTAATATATATTTTATTTTTATTGCTTGATAAACAATACATCAGTCTAACAGAACCCTACAGTACTCTACAAAGTGTCTTTAAAATACTCTAAATTCAATAACATGAAGTTAAAAAATATATATATATATATAAAAGAAATATATCTGTCACTGCTTAGTTTGTCCTGCACAAATATTTCACATTTCTAATTCTCAGACAAGAATAATTTTCAATTTTAATTTTTTTAATTTTTTTAATTTCTAGCCACGTAACAGGAGTCCATATTATATTGACCATAATGATATAATAGCAGGACCCAACATTCGGTCCTGTTTGACTATAGATTATTTGCAGTTGATGTCACTGCTTGTCTATGATTCACTGGAGTTCTGTTTTATGGACTGCCACCATTCAATTTCATACAGTAGAAAGATATCAGAGATGTTCATATAAACAACACCGCAATCCCTTTCATGGCGATACTGACCTATTTCCTCCAATAAGTTGGCACTGCTCAACCACCACTGCTAATGCCCAGGGCTGTCTATTCTATAGGAAATCTGTGGGAAGAACTTTATTCTTCAGAACAAACGTTGTCGCGTGTAGATGAGATCTAGCTTTAATTGCACCACAACTGTCTGACTGTAGCTTTTTTAGACTGTTTGTCATTTACTGTATTGGATTTTGAAGACACTTTTATGGTCTTGGTTACTGGATAATTAATTAAACTGCTCTTTAGTTTATCAAGAAATAAAAATATGTATTGAGATATTAAGATATCATAAAGTCTTTAAAAGATTTTGAGATATAATTACATTTATGGACATTTAAAACAAAAGCAAGAAAAACTCAAGTGTAGTAAAATAAAGAAATTAAATTTTATTTTATTTTCTTACTGTAGGTAGCTTTTTTTTTCTCAACAAGGTCATCAATAGCTCAGCAGAAAGGTTTGCACTTTTTGTTTTACAAATGTGTGTTGGCTATCTGCTGGGTAAAGGTCACTTATAGTGCCATGAAAAACTCTTTGCCCCTTACTGACATTTTTCCTTTTTTGCATATTTAGCACACTTAAATAATTTATATGGTCAAAAATTTTTTTACAGTACATACAGATAACCAGAGTAAAAATAAAATGCAGTTTTTAAAAGAAGAGAAGGGAAAAAGGTGTCCAAACCTGCCTGGCCCTACAGTATGTGAAAAACAATGCCCCTTTACCTAATAAGTGGTTGTGCCACCCCTGACGGGAACAACTGCAATCAAGCATTTGTATAGGGGTCTCTCACATTGCTGCAGAGGAATTTTGGTCTATTCTTCTTTTCAGAATTGTTTTAAATCAACCACATTGGAGGGATCTCATTCAGATTGAAGTCTAGACTTTGACTAGGCCACTCCAAAAGGTCAGGCCTGGGTATGACAAAAGAAATTTAACTCAACTTTCCAAAAATGTGATTAATCACAGTTTGTTCATAATTTAGCAGGGGGAATTACTTTTCCACATATGGCCAGGTAGGTTTGAACAGATTTCCTATAGCAAATTAAATAATAATTTTAAAACATGTATCACATACAAAATATGATCACATACACTAGTTGTATTTAAAAAAATAAAATAATGTCATAAAACAACAACCATCATATGAGTGCAGATGGATCAGAAATGGCAGTTTTTAGTTTGTAACCAAACAAACTGTAATATCCATTACTAGATTATGGATTTATTTTATTTTTTAAATATATTTCAGGATATATACATGTACATGGCCTGGGTCCACATAATTTGGCTTTTATTTAACTTATTTCTGTCTTTTTTCATACTAATTCAAATCATAATTTATGCTTCTCATATACATTATAATCTATTGTTTAATGTTTCTACTGGGTTTATCAAAAGTCTCTACACACAGGGGAAATTACACTTGATCAAAATAAATTTCTGCTACTCTAACATTTTATTTGACCTCACATACATAACCATACACAGTATAATATGCAGTGAAATAACACTGCAGAGAGGCTGGAGCAGTCGTGACAACAGCCAACCTCACCTCTGCCATCTTGGATGACCTTATCATGAACACATGTTAACACATCTAATGTTATGCCTGTAAAGTAATTGCCTAAATATGTTAATACATATGAAGGCATTTGAGACTCCTTGTAAAATGTTGGTGTTATATGTGCCCACCTTTTGAAGTAAGCAGAACAATAAGAGAAAATGAAAGAAGTCAAATCACAAACAAGTCAACATGTAGACAGACAAATTGACTTTTTATTCGTGTATTTCATGTGTTTGTGTGTTTAATGTGCTTGCAGTAATTTTTTTACTGACAATTTTCTTTTTAAGTCTAAAGTTTTTTTAAGGCAACTAATTTTGACATCATATTTATCAATCCCTTTTTTCTTTTTCTTTGTGCTTAATGTTGTATATACTTATGTTTAGGAGGTGAAATGTGATGTTGGAGAATACTGACAATCAGCCAGAACACTAATACCACCGTCAAGTGAATTGAGTAACATTGATTATCAATCGTTATACCAATAAACTGGTCACAGAATCATGGGCACACAAGGCTAATATATGACTGTGGGGACCAAGTGCAAGCCACATGCTGCTCAAGAAAGTAATTGCTGGCCACGATGGAATGGTATCACCCACTGCATTACACACTGCCGAACATGGGGCTTAGCAGGCAGAGAGTTCAAGGCTGTTGATCTCTGTTAGTACTCCAAATTCCCCAGATCCCAATCCGACCGAGCAGCCATGGAATGCACCGGACAAATAAGTCTAACCCACAGTGGCCCCACCCAGCAACCCACAGCACCCAAAGGATTCGCTGCTAATGTACTGTTGTCAAATACCACAGCTGCCCACAGAGGTCTTGTGGACTCTGGTTCTCTGAGGGGCCAGGGCTGCCCAGTTGGCACAAAGGAATCCACACAATATTGGAAACTATGTTTTGGGTCTTAATGTTATGGGTAATCAAGGTAATTGTGCATTTAACACCTTCAAGGAAATTGTATGGGACTGGCAACAGCATGAAATTTGTAGTAATCATTACTCATTATATTTTATTCTTTCATGGATTAAACAACATAACCTCATGAATTAATTGCTTAAAATAAAGTTAACACTTTATCTCCATCCTTTTAGTGTCTCATTTAAAATTATACAAATAATATGTATATACTGTACAGTATATATAAAAAGTAATGAGGATCTCCTACCAGATAGATTGCTCATCATCAATCTTGTTCCCTTGGAAGTCACACTTCCTTAGTTTTTCACAATGTACATGTGATTTTTTTTTTTTTTTTTTTTTGGGGGGTAAAAAACGGGGGGCTTTTTTGGGGGTAATAAACGTCTGTTTTTTTCTTACTGCCATCTGTCTCCTAAATGTCATATGGTGAATGTGTGGTGAAACAATGTGATATAGCCATCATGTCTAAAGGTAAGTCAGGCTGACTTGACATTGTTTTCCAAAACAATTAAAGATAAACCGATCAGATAAATCTTTAACAAATTGCCAAACTGTTATTTGTCAGAATCAAGCAAAGTAAGCCATAATGAATTTGGGTGAAGCTGGCTAAAACTAGTTCTCGTCCTATCATCCAGGGATCGCGAGAAAATCTGGGAGGAACAAAAAACGACAAACTTCTGTCATAGTGCTGGAAAACTGTGAAGCTAGATGCCCTTCTACATAAATGTTAGAAAAACTTTCTAGTGCTGTTATGTTGTATGTAAATCAAAATCTCTGCCCTCCATAACAGCACTTTTTGGGGCAAAAAAGTATTTAGTCCAATTGTGCAAGTTCTCCCACTTAAAAAAAAACTTGCACAATTGGTGGCTGACTATTTTTTTGCCGCATAAAAACTAAAAAATAATTGAATATCGTGCAAAAGTTCATTTATTTCAGTAATGCAAATTAAAGGTGAAACTAATATATGAGATGGACTCATTACATGCAAAGCAAGATAGTTCAAGCCGTGATTTGTTATCATTGAGATGATTATGGTGTACAGCTCATGAAAACCCCAATCCACAATCTCAGATAATTACAATATTACATGCAATCACTAAAGCAAGGATTGGATTGTACATAGAACAATATCAGACCTCTGAAAAGTATAAGTATGCATATGTACTCAGTACTTGGTTTGTGCCCCTTTTGCAGCAATTACTGCCTCAGTGCAGAGTTGCATGGAAGCTATCAGCCTGTGGCACTGCAGAGGTGTTATGGAAGACCAGGATGCTTCAATAGCGGCCTTCACCTCTTCTGCATTGTTTGGTCTCATGTCTCTTATCTTTCTCTTGGCAATGCCCCAATTCTTTACGGGGTTCAGGACAGGTTAGTTTGCTGGCCAATGGAAAATGCAGTCAGCATCCCCATAAAGCTTGTCTGCGGGAGGAAGCATGAAGTGCTCCAAAATCTCCTGGTGGCTGCATAAACTCTCCTGGACTTAATGGAGCACAATGGACCAACACCAACAGATGACATGGATTCCCAAATCAACACAGGCTGTGGAAACTTCACACTGGACTTGAAGCATCTTGCCGTTTGTGCCTCTCCCTTCTTCCTCCAGGCTCTGGGTCCTTGGTTTGCAAATGAAATGCAAAAGTTGCTCTCATCAGAAAAGAGGACTTTGGACCACTGAGCAACAGGCGAGTTCTTTTTTTTTCTTCAGCCAAGGTAAGACGCTTCTGACGTTGTTTGTTATTCAGGAGCAGCTTGACAAAAGGAATATGACATTTGAAGCCCATGTCCAGGATCCATCTGTGTGTGGTGGCTCTTGATGCACTGACTCCAGCCTCAGTCCACTCCTTGTGAAAGTCCCGACCACTTTTGAATGGCCTTTTCCTAACAATCCTCTCCAGGCTGCTTGTGCACCTTTTTCTTCCACACTTTTCCCTTCCACAAAACTTTCTATTAATGTGCTTTGATACAGCACTTTGGGAACATCCAACTTCTTTTGCAATTACCTTTAGAGGCTTACCCTCCTTATGGAGGATATCAATGATGGTTTTGTCCACGGTCAGGTCAGGTCGGCAGTAAGAGATTAAGAGACCATTTAAAGGCTCAGGGACCCTTTGCAGGTGTTATGGCTTAATTAGCTGATTAGAGTGGGACACTTTGAGCCTAGAATATTGCACCTTTTCACAATATTCAAATTTTCTGAGATTGTGGATTTGGGGTTTTCATGAGCTGTAAGCCATAATCATCACAATTATGACAAATCACAGCTTGATCTTGCTTTGCATGTAATGAGTCTCTCTCATATATTAGTTTCACCTGTTAAGTTGCATTATGGAAATAAATTAACTTTTGCATGATCTTCTAATTCTGAGTTTCACCAGTATATGTAACTGTATATATTAACATTTTCTCACTGCCCAAAGGCAAAATACTTAGCATCTGATTTTATTATGGTTATTGATAATATGTGCTTATAATATGTGTAAACATATATCATCTTTTTGACACTGTAGTAAAATAAACAGACCTGTCTGGGTGTGTTTGCATGTAACTTAGGTATGTAGTCGAGCCTGTCTCTTTAATTTTCTATTCACACCCTCACAAATGTTATGCCTTCGAGCATGCGCACGGAGGAATTACATTTCCGGCACACCTGTTGCTCTGTGTAGATGTGATCCAGCTTCAGGTAAGTGCATCTTAGCTTTCTCTCTGTAGCTTTTAGACTGATTGCTATTTTAGACACTTTTTAGGGTAGGATTTTGTTTTGGTACTTGATACATCTTTTGATTGCTGTTTTGTTTATCAAGCAATCTATATATAATATTGTATATTTATTAATATATTAAGATTTTATTAATTACATGGGTATTAATTAAACTATTAATTAATTAATTATTAGATATTCTTTAACTTCTTATATTTATCTTATCCAAATACTTTATTTCATTTTATTTTTATTCTGTATATTATGTAAATATATGTTTTATATCTCTATATATATTTTTTTTATTGTAGGTCAATAGCAGTCGTATAAGCATTTCATTTCATATCATACTGTGTATGTGACGAATAAAATTTAAATTTTGAATTTGAAACTCAGAAATACCCAGCTATTATAAAATAAAGAATTGTGCAAGTTTTTAAAATTGCTTTCTTACTATAGATATCCTTTCTCATCAAGAAGAACAGCAACAGTTCAATGCAGTATGCACTTTTTCTTGTTTTAGAAAAGAATGTTTGCTGATTTGTTTAGTGAAAAAATATTTTCACAGATCAGTTGTATTCATTACAAAAAGAAAATAAGTGCTTAAGTTAATTAAAAAGAGATTGTTTGGTTAAACCAGATCTGTAATGCCCATTATTTGAGGTGTGGCGTTTATGGTCCTTTAATTTAGTCTTTTTTCTAATTTGAATTCGAGCCAAAAAATATTAAACAACATCGCTTTCTGTCTTTTGTTCTTACTATTTCAATTCATACATATTTGTACAAGTACATTTTGTGCTTCTCATATATACAGCCTGCCTCCAATTAAAAATCGAAACAAAACCTGCAGTATATATATCCATTGTATTGGAACGTCTGTAGCTTTTATTATAGTACACATTTGGCAGAGGCATTGTTTTAACATCACTTTACAGTGTCACTATTTGGCCCATCCCAGATGACCTCACCTGGATGAATCTTCATACTGTAGACATAGGCCATGGGCCAGTTTCCAGTTTCAAAGTAGTTTCAAATGTCCTGGTTTCAAAGCCACTAAATGTTTCCGTTATACCATTCTTGCAGTATGACCAGTTTTTACTGATTCGTCAAAGACAGAACATAAAGGAATCCCTCAGAGGGAGGGGAAGGGGTCATGTTACTCGATGCTGCACTTGAGTCCACCCCCTATGCCTGCTTGGTGCAAATACTCAGTTGTATGTATGGTGGTATAGGTGGACCCACAAAACTTCCAAGTAATGAAAAACGCAGAGCACCACTATCAAAGTAAAAAAAATATATATATATATTGCCAAATTCAGTGTAACGCTGTCATGAAATGAAAATTTGCAACCAGCTGTGAGAGTTGTCTCTCTAGCGTTGGTGAAATGAATGCTATAGGGTTGCTGCTGATGCAACAAACATTGATAATTACCTCACTAACATCAGCTAGTTTCCTAACATTAGTGTATTTCACAAAGTGGAAAAAAGCAGAGAAGTACTAATTTTCTGCGAAAGCAGAACTTTTACTTTAGTACTACAGTATAGTTAAATTAATCGATAATGTGTCTATACATTTATTTAAATCTTGTAGCATGATGTAACTTGGATCTGTTTCTAATCACAAAATAAAATAAAAAAACATCCTGCTGACTCTCTGGTCTTTTCGCTACTGCATGACACTAGAATAATACCAAAATCAGTGCAAATAGGTTAACATTACACCTGGGAAGATTCAGCATTAATTTGGTCACTCATACTCTCTCTCTTTCCCTCTCTCTCCCCTGTGTGTCTGCATCGGAAGTGAAGTAACAGGATCAATATTATAGCATTGTTTGATATTTTTTTAGTAGTCACAGTAATAGTCTGTGTTTTTCATGTGAATCTTTAGATCATGTAATACAGGAAATAATTAAAAACATAAAAATTTATATTTAATCCCGAACTATACATAATTACCAAAAGCTCACACATTTTTGCAGCAAAATCAATAGGGAAAGATTTAGGCTTCCTTTATTATTTGGAATAAGTACATTTTTTTACTTATTATTTTATTTATTTCATTAGTTTACATAACATACATGATTATTAATGTTTAAAATATTTTATATATGTTTACAAATGAAATTTTAAATAAAAATTTTCAGATGTTTCAGAATAACACATTTTTGTAACATTTCTTTTTGTCTAGAGGTGCATTAAGGTTTGTTACAAATCCTTTAATGAGAAAAGGAGATTCCAACCACTTTCTAAAGTAATCTCCTGCGCATTCCACTCTTTCACAGATGTATTGCAAATGACGTATTGTTGTCCTGGTATTGGCTCATGCCAGGAAAAAAAATATCCATAGATGGGATAAACGTATCATTAAGTTAGTTAGATCATTCATGTAGTCAGCTGAATTCATTTTATTACCACATAATGTTGCTTAGCCTAGACATGACAAATCAAAGCAATCCTAGATTATATCACTGTCTCCAGAGGCTTACAGTATATAGTGAGAACTGTGCAAGGGAAGTGCATTGTGATCATGCACTTCTCTCCTTACCCTGATTACCCTTCCTACCCTGCTGCACCCATCTCTCTGACAAATCAGACATACAAATTAATATGAACATAGACAGACAAACTGAGCTTCATTAAATGGGTATTTATTTAATATGATTCTTGGTATTGTTAGGACCATTATTTTTGAGTTTTTAAAGTAGGCAGCTAATTTTATTTTAGCTTTACAATTTTAATCGCTACTTATTTAGAATTGTGAGGTGAAATGTTATGTTAGAGAATATTGACATATACCATTATGTTTTTAATATTAAAGAAGGAGTATCAGCCGGGCAACAGCATGAACCCCAACCAACCACATGGATCTTACCCTCCCCAAGGTCCTCCCCAAGGCCCATGCCCACCACAAGGCCCATACCCACCCCAAGGCCCATACCCACCCCAAGGCCCATGCCCTCCACCATCACAGCCAGGATTCGGAGGTCCCTGTAATCCACCGATGAACCCAGGCTGTGTTCCTGAACAACCTGGACATCCTCACTCACCTGAGCATCATGGCCACGGTCATGGCCACGGTCATGGGCAAGGGCATCACGGGCATGGGCATGGGCATCATGGTCGTGGCCATCATCACGGCAGTGGGCATTGCTAAAACGGCAAAAACTAAAATGCATGGTAAGGTTAGCATGGGCAAAGGGATGTTTTAATATATTTAAATAAAGAAGTGGAAATTAAGATATGTATTAAAGTTGTGTGTAATAATTTGCAATAACTAAATATTATGATCCTAACAGGAGCCCTAGCAGCCGTCAGTTGCAGGAAGAGTGCAGGAAGATCCACTTCACATGAAACAAACTCTGTCTTTCTTTTACCAATTCTTGAATACCTTGCTATACAGAGAAATATGTATTAACCATCACTCAGAACATATTTCTTCTTAAATCAATTAACATTGTGGCTATATGAGATGAATGCTTAGAATAAATTTCATATTTTATTTCTGTCCTTTTATTGATTTTTTAAAAATGCATAAAATGAATAAAAGCCAACAAACTAAAATATGAATTATAAATTATAAAATACAGTTGCAAGCAACGATGACGGGCCCAAGCACCCTGTGCCATTCCCACCCTGGGCGCACCGCACAACCTGTGTCATTCGAGTGTGTTAAGACCTCGAAAAAGCCATCGCCACTCAGTTGCACCTCACAACCTGCACACATCACACGCTATACAGGGCTAATGTCAGTTTGGGCCCTAAAAATTTGTTGAGTGCATTAGTGTGTGTGTGTGTGTGTGTGTGTGTGTGTGTGTGCGAGAGGGATGTGTGTATGTGTGTGTGTGTGTGCGTGAGTGTAAACATTTGTAATATGGGTGTATGTACAGTATGTGTGCATGTGTCTGATGTATGAGTGTGTTTGTGTGTGTGCATGCAGCATGCCTGTGTGTGTGTGCGTCGTGAGAGAGGGGTGTGGGTGGGTGTGTGTGCATCGTGAGAGGTGTGTGTGTGTGAGTGTAAACATTTGTAATATGGGTGTATGTATGTGTGCATGTGTGTGATGTATGAGTGTGTTTGTGTGTGTGCATGCAGTGTGTGTGCGCGCATTAGTGTGTAAGGGTTAGTGTGTGTGACGTGTAGATGTGTCAGTCTGTAGACGTGTCACGTGTAGAGGTGTGTGACGAGTAAATGTGTTTGTGCTTGTTTGTGTGTATGGTTTGAGTCTGTGTGTATCAACATTAATGATGTGTGTGTTAGTGTGTGAGATGTGTTTGTGTGTGTTAACATTTGTGATGTGTATGTGTGTACAATAGGCCGCAGGTGCTGGAAGAAAAGCCTCACACTATGATGTTCCTGAACGTGATGTCACACAAAGTGTTACTCAATATAATGTCACTCAATATAATGCCACACAGAAAGTTATTAATCATTTTTCGGCGTACGTGTAAGACATTATCACGGCTGACCCATTTGAGATATCGAAAATCCCTCCGCAATTTTGCATCCTCAATGTCTTTAGATCACTTTGGCCCAGTTTGGTAGCGATTGTGTAATTTCCCTAGGAGGAGTATATCAAAATCCATTGGGTGCGTTTTTGCGAACGACCCAAAATAACCGGCCTCTTGTTGAGTTTAGCCCAGGACATGCAGCCCGAAAGTTGTTCGGCTCGATGAGCTCTAATTGTGTACCGAGCTCCGTGTGCCTACGTGAAAGTGTGTATGAGCTAGGCGGCAAAATCTCGTGTGGGGGGCCGCTTTGGGCCCTGAGCCACGAGACTCTCAGACACCCTGATGGCAGCAGATTCCAACCTGTCTGCCAAGTTTCATGAGTTTTTGTGCATGTTAAGACCCCCGAAAAGTCCAAAAGCGTGGAAAAAAAAAATCCTAAGGAAAACAAGAGGGCCCTTCACACACTATGACAACATAGGGCTGATGTCATAGTGCTTGGGCCCTAATTAATAAATTAAAATATGTTTTTATTTTTAGCATTTATTTTATTTCTCCATGTAGCTAGTAAAGACTTTTGTATGTGGTTGTTTTCCAGGTCAAATTTGACCCTTGTATATATTCAAAAGTATCTTATAGTCTTCAGAAGGGGTAAACCGGTATAACTGGTGATTCCCGCAAGAGAAAAATATATAGATGTACTATAGAAATATAGACACAAAATATTGTGTCTGTCTTTAGGATAATGGAAACAGAGTTTAATGGGGCTCTGACATCACCCCGGGAACCTACACATAATACACCTAATAACAATTAAGAAGTAACCTATTACAACCAACACAGCTGATTCAGTGAAGTCATCGCAGCCAAATTCGGTGTGCAGGAGGCCATAGTGCTGTTAGTTGAGGACTTGCTAGGACACAGTGAGTGAGAAGGTGATGTATCAGAAAAAATAAAACAATTGTGGAAGAAAACTTACTATGTCCCCCTCCATTAAGGGCAATGAAAAGGACATTTACACATACAGTAGGTGGTTTTAATGTTATGGCTAGGTTTTGGGTTTCTATTATGGCCAGCATTTGCGTTTTTAGCCATTTGTGCTGCATTGGCTTTTCTGTGGGATTGGATCAGACAGTCAGCAATTTACTGTTATATACTGTAACTGATCATCTTAATTAATGCACTTGGTGGTGGTAATGTTATGGCTGATCAGTGTATGTCCAAAAACAACGCCATCTGTTGGTCCTCTGTAGCATATCAGTCTGCAGGTAGGATGGCAGCAGCACAAAATGCAATTTTGGTACACTGGCGACACCGTAATATAATGTTCTAAATTTACAGTGGAAAGAACAAGAGTATCTTGAAGTTTTTTTTTAATAATGAACATTTTACATTTAGCCATTGAGCAGATGCTCTTATCTAGAGCGACTTACAAAAATGCTTAAGCTTCCATCATTGGACAGATCCTTGCATACTGGGTTAGTTGGTTACTAATTAAATGGCATTATTCATACCATTAGCTATACACTGTTTGGAACATGTAGGTGTTAGTCCAAGTATTGAGTCGTCGTTTAAAGATCGTCAACGACATCTAGGGAAAAGAGATCAGAAAAGAGTCTGGATGAATGCCGCCCTCGCTCCCTGAGAGATGGTGGGATGAGGCAAGCAGTGCTGTAGGATTGGAGGGAATGTGATGCAGTGCGTGGTGTGATTAGACAGAGAGGTAAGTGGGTGCTGGGCCATTTTTAGCTTTGTAGGCAAGCATCAGGGTTTTGAATTTGATGTGGGCAGCTATAGGAAGCCAGTGCAGGGAGTGGAGGAGTGGGGTAGTGTGGGAGAACTTGGGAAGTGTTGGAAAAAAAGACGTGCGTACAGCTGCATTCTGGATCAGCTGCAGAGGACGGGTGGTGGATAGAGGAAGACCATACAGAAGAGAGTTGCAGTAGTCCAGTCTTAAAATAACAAGGGACTGAACAAGCACCTAAGTATCCTGTGAAGAAAACCATGGAATTTGAAAAGTGGAAATGGAAAAGTGATTACTTCTGATGTTGTAAAGAAGAAATCGACAAGAGCAAGTAAGGTGTGGGAAAAATGACAGTTGATTGTCCGGAGTTACCCCAAGATTGCGGACAGTAGGTGAATGAGTGATCTGATTGTTGTCCAGGGAGAGTCTTAACTGGGGGATGAACAGCAGTTTGGTTTTACTCAGATTGAGCTTCAGCTGATGAGCGATTATCCAGGATGAGATGTCTACCAGATATGCTGAGATCTGGGTGGAAACCTGAGTGTCAGAGGGAGGAAAGAAGAGGATAAGTTGTGTGTCATCTGCATAACAATGACAAGGGACATTTGGTTGTAAATAGTCCTTCCAAGAAGTTTAGTAACAAAAGAGAGAAGTGATATCAGGCGATAGTTGCTGATGTATACTGGATCCAGGCAGGGTTTCTTGAGAATGGGAATAACCCATGACTTCTTAAAAGCAGCAGGAACATGACCAGATAATGGGGAGTGATGGTTGATGTTTGTGATGAAGGGAAGATGAGATGGCCTGGAGCATTGCACAAATTTATAAAATGTTAAATCTAGGTTCCAACGTAATAGTATATAAACTGAAAAAGTTATGTACATTTTGGTTATATTTACATAACATAAATATAATGTACATAAGTTATATTTACATTATGGTTTTACATTTTGAACGTAAATAGGATGACATTCTAAGAAGATCAAGGCTGATGCCAGATACACATTAACCGTTTATCTTAATGCACTTCCTGACCATCGGGCAAGGTCCCAAGTTAAATGCTACTCTCGAGGCCAAGCTGTGCCTGTGACTCTATGATAATGTGAAGGTCTGTGCGATACAGTCATGCTGATTGGGTTAGCACCTTTGCATCTGAATGACATTGTTATGCTGATGGAATTTAGGGCTAGGGAAATTCCATTACCGAGCTGATTCCTGTAGTGCATTTGCATGCTTTATTTAGATTGTCTCCACCTCTATACAGGTATATCCTGTCCCGTTGAAAGGTATAAACTTTACAGTGCTGAGCTATAGTCAGACTTGGATGACTGAAGCGAAGCACATCGAGTTTTCAATAAAGAGTAACTTCTGCTTGAAAGATATCCCAGTCTCTGCTTCGATAAGGAAAAAAGTTTCCAACAGGTCTAATGAACAGGTGGTGTGACTGGAAGACAAGATGATGTATCGTCCTCCATCCTTTTTATTATGAAGTTAGTTTGAGGTCGTCTTATAATTTATTAACTTAGAAATTTGACTAGTTCTGGAAAATGGTAGTTGCAAAGTAAGAACAAAGGTCATTGACATTACAGGGAGAACAAAGAGAGAGGAAGTTGCACTAAACTCGTGCAATAGGAGGTATTGCCAAATAAGGAATCAGAGAACAGAGAGAAGAGGTGTTTTATAGACATATGACAGAGAACAAAGGAAAATGGAAATTAGGGAAGTAGATTATTTAGAATGGGAAAAAAATGCTTTGTTAATCTCACGAAGTTATGCATCACATAGGCATGTTTTTGTAAACCTGATGTTATTACATCTGAAGTTATCCTTGAGAGTTTGGTTAAGATGAAAATTTTATTAAAGCCAAGTTTTTACTGGAGTGATGTTCTTCCAAATGTTATGAAGCAGTATTCTTTAGTTTTGTAATAGAAATATTCCAAATTCTATTTGCCTCAACATAATCAACAAATAATTCAACATACAGCCATTATTGTAAAAAAAAAAAAAAAAACTGCCAACAAAAGTAAGTATACCACAAGTCAGTTGTATAAATGACTATATATATATAGATAGATATTATTTCCCTTCTACTTTCTATACTACATTCCTTTTTTTCTTTCTTTCAAACATGGAAGGAATAGAACCTTATAGTCAGAAATGGAAGTCCATCAGTGTCGGTGATCTACATACCTACCTGGGGCTTGTCATACTAGCTGCTGTGTTCAGGTCCTAAGGAGGGGGGGATGCTTCTATGCTTTGGCATGGCTATGGTGAAGTCCAAGTAGGTGATGCCCATGATGATGCCTATGTCCTCCTGGTAAAAAGCCAGGGTTCACTGGTAGATTACAGGGATCTCCCTATCCTCGCTGTGATGGTGGATGGCATGCGCCTGGGCCTTGAATTGGAGGATAAACACCAGTTGGGGTTCATGCTGTTGTCAGCCCGATAGATCTTCCCTGAAGATGTTAAACACACAATGATTCAAATTAAAATTTTATTTGACACATACACCACCACACACAGTGAACTGCTTATACGACTGTCCGTCACCTAAAAAGAAAAGATAGGATAGAATAGAATGTATGGCAGTATTCTCTAGCATGACATTTCACCATAAGTAAATAACAGTTCAAGACTAAGAAAACAAGCAGAGCTTGGTAAAATGTTAGTGTGTGTCAACATCATGATTTTTATAGTTGCCTTTTGAGGGTTATTAATTAAAAATGTCAATTAAAAGGTACCAATATGCATGAAACAAAATATAAAAGATTTTATTAAATGAAATATTTTCTGCCTTTGTCTCTTTAGATTTAATGTCAACATTGTGCAGAGTGTCCCTAAACGCTCTACAGATAGGGGACATTAATATATTTTGGCGTGTACATGCATAACAATAGAAATGTTAAAATGAATTTTGTGGGAGAGACAACTCTATATAAGTTTACAAAAATGGCAAATATATGAAGAAAAGGAGGATAAACACACCTCTGGTAATGGATATTAGATTGTTTGGCTAAAAACAGCTTGCTGCTTCTGATTCCACGTCAGTCTCTGAGGATTGTTGTTTTATGACAATTGTTTCGTGATCATATTTTGTAATAGAACTTTTCATCCAACAAACATGTGGGTTAAAGTGCTTAAAAGTGACCTTTACCCAGCATAGCCAACACCCAACATTAAAAGGTAAAATCATAATGTTAATGTTAACACACACTAACATTTTAACAAGCTCTGTTTGTTTGCTTAGTCTTGAACTGTTATTTACTTTGGTGAAATATCATGTTAGAGAAACCTTTCTGCTGAGCTATTGCCGAGAGTCAAGTGGTGTAACCGTTTACACTAGCTATCTTTTTGTGTTAATTAATTAATATGTAATTTGTTATGTATTAGAGTTCTACAAAAAAAATATATAATTTTGGTTCCACAATATCAGTTAATTGTGCCAATACTCTTCAGCTTTTGCAGTTTTTTTCTTTTTCTTTAATTGCTGTGATACTTACAGTATATGAGTTAATTTAATAATTTAGATGAAAAACGATGGAAAGCCACTGTATGTCAAACAGCCTCCAATTACATAATGGTTACAGCTATTATTTGCTGTTGTAAACAGAGGGACGTCTCCTAAACAACAGTAGCCTGCTGTAGTTGAGTCTGTCTGTTTAATTTTATTTCCTCATTCTTTCCTGAAGTCATCACGTGCTGATACGTCACTGCGTGGGTGGCGCGGACACACAGTGTCTGGATAATTATTTATGAAAACATTGTTTCTAAGGTTCCTATACACGAGGGCAAGTCAGGCTTAAAGTCACATGGCAAAAAAAAGAAGAAGAAGAAGTAGTGCATACTTCACGCATGCGCACTGACACCAAACCGTGGAACATAATTATCTGGCACACCTGTTCCTCTGTGTAGACGTCATCTAGCTTCAGGTGAGCGCACTTTATCTGCCTTTTTGTAAAAAAAAAAAAAAAAAAAAAAAAAGTTTTGAAGGTTTTCTATCTATTTTATTGTTTTTTAAAGATAAAATGTTTTTTTTTATTGTAGGGTTTCTTTTGGTACTCGGTAAATAATTGATTGCTGTTTTGTTTACTTAAACTCAGAGGTAAACAGCTACAGCAAAATAAAGGAAGGGGCAAGGTTTTTTTTATCATTAATTTCTTACTGTTGGTGTGTTTTTTTTTGTTTGTTTGTTTTTAACCAGGAAGAAAAGCAACAGCTCAGCAAGAGGGTATGCACTTTTTTCTTGTTTTAGAAATGATTTTTGTTTGTTAGGTGAAAAATATACTGCAAAATATGATCACATATCAATTGTATTTATTAAAAATGGAAAATAAATGCCACTGTTGTCATAAAACAACACTCAGAGACTGAAAATGGATTATAATCCATAGACTGTTTGTAGCCATACAGTTTGTATTGTCCAGAGGTGTGGTGTTTTATTTTGGCTTTTTATTCCCATTTCTTATTCTTAGACAAAATCATTAACCAACAATGCTTTCTTTCTTTTCATACTATTTCAGTTCCTTCATAAATGAACGAGTTGATTTTGTGCTTCTCATATACACTGCTTGGCCAATCAAAAAAAAAAAAAAAAAAAATTCATGCTGTAAAAATACATTGGAACATCTGTAGCTTTAACAAGTATAGCAATGCACACTGCATTGTTTTATCTTTTTTCTTTTTTTTACAATGTCACAATTCGTCAGTTTCAAGGTATACCAGATAGCACAAAAATTTTCCGTTTTACTGCCCCTGCGGTATAACCTGTTTTTTAAAATGTATATATATATAGCTTTAGAGCAAACAGGAATCCACCAGAGGCACAGGAAGGGGGTGTTACTGTATGCTGCACGAGTCCTACCCCCTGCGAAATTCTCCCTGTCAATAAGACAAAGTGGGTTATATAGAAATTTTTCAAGTAGCAAAAAAAAAAAAACAGAGCGCAACTGCGAGTAATTGTGTAGAGCATTGGTGAACTACATATTACTGTATAGGCTTGGTACCAATGGAACTAACATGGCTAATTAACTCCATAACATGATTTCACAGGGTGGAGAAGAGCACATAAATACTAATTTTACTTTAGTACCATAATTAAATTAATCTGGTATCACATTGTTCATAAACAAACTGAGAACAAGAATAATACCAAAAATCAGTGCGAATGAGAACATTATACCCGGGATAATTTAGAAGAGCTGTGCATGTGTGCATGCTCATTTTGGCATTAATTTGGCTCACTTGTACACACTCACAACCCCCATACCCCCCCCCCCCCCATCTGTAGTAGTATGTTTTTACATAAAATCAAGAATTATTAAATAATGTAATGCATAAAGATTTGTTTAATCCAATATTGTATGTGTATTATGCACATTAAGTTCAAAGTCATTTAGTCGTTAGTATTAGGCTTCCTTAAGGAACTGCATTTATTTAAATTTTATTTTGAGCAAGTCAAAAATAAAGAAATGGGTGGGCGGGCATAGATGAGAATGCGATCATTCAGTCAATTCAGGTCATTGGCTGACATAATAGTTGCCACATAATGTTGTTAAGGCTAGACTTGACTAATATACAGTAAGTGACACCAGTTCATAACACTGCCTCCAGAGGCTTATATTACAGGCTCATACATTGCCAATGCCTTCAGTTGTTTTCTTTGACTGATGCAGATCAATAATTTCACCCTTCTCAAACACATTAGCATATTTTCCTCAACAATGGGATATATCTAACATGGCTGTTTAGGTAATGAGAAACATTACAATGCATCAGTTAGGGGTAAAAGAATTGCTGCCAGCTAAAACCTGCCAGCTAAAGCATACTTTATTAATGAATCTACAGGGTGTCTCATGTTCATGCATGGTGGAAATTAATATTTTTGTAAAATGTAAGTTTTTCCGTATGATCTTTTAAATGATTGCTGTTTTTGTAAACTTGTCTCTCCCACTCATCATGACCTCTGGTTTTAAATAAGTAATAAGTAAGTAATTGCTTAAACAGTTTATCTTTAAATATATATGTAATCTCTGGAGAATTTTGGAACACCCTGTACAAAGATGGCATTATATCTGCCCACATTTTTGTTAAAGATCATACACTGACAAACTGACTTTAAATGTAATTGTTGGTATTTGTTACTGACCATTATTTTCACATTTGGAGTATTTAAAGTCTGCAACTAAATTCCTTTTGATGATGCACCAATATATTAAACATATATTGACATGTATTATATGTTTAATATCATCAAAGAAGGAATATCGATCTGGCAACAGCATGAATCCCAACTATCCACCTGGTGCTTATCCTCCATTCCAAGGCCCAACCCCGTGCCCTCCACCGCCACAGCCAGGAATGCCAGTTCCCTGTATTCCACCGATGAACCCAGGCTGTGTTCCTCCACAACCTGGGCCTCATCATGGGCATGGCCATGGGCCTCATCATGGGCATCACCATGGCCATGGGCATCACGGGCACCGTGGGCATCATGGGCACCACGGACATGGGCATCATGGGCACCACAGCCATGGGCATCACCATGGGCATTGCTAGTGTGACAAAAACAAAAATTTTTGGTAAGGTTAGGATGGGGAAAAATCTTAATAGAAACGTGAAGTAGAAATTAACATACTCTATCTAAAAGTTATGTGTAATAATTTGTCATAACATGTGTTTGCAACAGGACCCATATCAGCCACTGACGTTTTTCGTGATTGAAGAGTGCATGAAGACCCACTTCAGATGAAACAAACTTGCTGTTCTTCTTTTACCATTTGTCAAATATCCTGAAATTTAGAAATTTGTATTAATCGCTCCTCAGAATATATTTCTTCTTGGTTCATTTAACAATGTGACTACATGAGATGATTGCTTAGAATAGATTTCATACTTTATTGCAGTTATTTTACTGACTCATAAAAAATGCATAACATGAATAAAGTTTATCAAACTAAAAAGAATTACACAAGATGATTTCTTTCTAAATATATTCAATAACATTTGTGTTTCTTCATGCTAGAAAACCCTTTACCATCATTGTAAATTTTAATCTATTTTGCCTTTTTTCTGGGGGGGGGGGGAATTACAGTATTTGTATTTTCTTTGTGTAGCTGGCAATTTTTTTTCTTACCGTTGACTTTATTCCTCTTTCTAATGTGGCACGTACACCGAACCATCCCACAATGCTTCAATACACACACACGCACAACCACTGCAATTTACTCTAGAAAACTTATGGAATGTCATCAAGAGTTAGATGGATGGTCACAAATCATCAAGCATGAAGCTTAGAAGCAAAACAAGCACTACCAGAACCAATTAGCGCATGTCAAATTCTCTGACCTCAAACCAGTGATAAACCAGTAAATATTAAATAAATGGCAAGCAGAATGGGAACAGTACCAAAACAACAAATTATTCGAAATAAACCCATTGGTGGGAAAAAGACGCTCTCACCCCTTCGAATCCAGACATGACCAAGTCGTATGTACAAGGTGCCGTATAGGCCATACAAATTTAACCCATGCTTATTTATTAAAAGGTGAAGAAGCTCCAAAATGTCAGCACTGTAGCATTACTCTAACAATAAAGCATATACTCTTGACCTGACCAATTTTTAATACCATACGAAAACAAATTCTACTGTACCTGAACAAAATTTTAAAAACATATTTTGCAAGATAAAACCAGAAAAACTTTTAAAAAATTTTATCAAAAGTACACCTAAAGAACCTTATGTAAAGTCTTGTTCTTCTGGCCAAGGCCATGTTTAATGTGATATTTATTTATTTATTTATTTTTATTAGCTTTTTCCACAACTCTGTAAATCCCTTATATTATAACATATTATATTGGTTCAAATAAACAAGGTTAAGATTTGAAATGTATTTGCCATGAAATAGCCTGGGAAGCTGATATGGCAATAAACCCTAAAACAAACAAACAAACTTTTCCAAAAATAATGGTCTAAATTTACCCAACAGCAATGTGGAAAAACTGGTGGACTACATGCCAAAATGCATGAAAACTGTAATTGCAAATTGGGGTTATTCCACCAAATACTGTACTTAATTATTAGTGTTATTTGACTAAAGCATGAACACAATTTGTTTACAAATTATTATTTTTTTGCTGAGTTATTAAAGCTCATATATAGTTAAAAAAAAAAAGCCATGCCATCTGTTGAATTTTGAGATGAAGTAATGATCTTTTTTTTATTTTCTTTTTATTGTATAAGGGCGTTCTCTTCCCATGGCCCGATTGTGATGGCCAAATACACCTATGAAAACCCCATTAAAATTATGTTCAGTAGTTTTTACATGATGCATGCACAGACAGGCAAAAATTGCAAAAAACATTTTGATGTGTTTTATTCCTCCATTTTACATTATATATGTAGATGTGTATGTTTAGCTGTTTTGTTACCAACTGTAGCAGCCAAGTAATTGCAAGCCAGTGTACTTATGTGAACAGAGGGATGTCTCATCAAACTAGTAAACTTTAGTAAACCTGTCTGGGTGTGTTTCCAGGTAACTTAGGTATGTAGCCGAGTCTGACTCTTTAATTGTCTTTCTACATTCTTTAGACTTTGTGTGACTGTTGAAGTCTTCATCTGCTGATGTGTCACTAATGGGTGGAGTTGTTGGTGACTGTAGTCCAAAATAAATGGACAACATTGCAACAAGTTCAATTAAAAGCTCTTTTTTTGTCTATATCCTTTACACAAAGTGTCTTATCTGGGTTCTCATGTATGAATATACTGTTTCCAAGTTACTATCAATGAAGATGACATGAAAACAGACGATCTTAATTGTCCGGCACGTCTGTTGTGTTATGTAGACTTCAGGTTTTGTAAGTGCACCTTATAGATAGATCGACAGATAGCTTTTAGACTGTTAACTGTTTATTTACAGTAAAAGGTACCTTGGTCTGAAAGTATTTTGCAAGACAAGAAAAAAAAACTGTAAATAAATAACTCTGTAAACGAGTAAGGTCTTGAAATATGAGCAGGATTGTGGGTAATCGTCTCTCTGGTCTCAATCAGCAGATTAATTTGTTTTATTTTTACTTTATATTTTGTATTAATAATTTTAATATTAATATTTTGGGGTTGTGGAAGGAATCATCTGAGTTTCTGTTTTTTCTTATGGAGAAATTCAGTTTGATATACCAGTGCTTTGGATTACAAGCATGGTTCTGGAATGAATCATGCTTGCAATCCAAGGTTTAACTGTAATAGTTTTTTTAGATCTGTAATTTTTTAGATCTGTAATTTATTTGATATGTGATTGCTTTATCTGCTTGAAAATTTATTAGGCAGAAGTTTTGTTTAGAAATAAGTATTGCAAAATAAAGATAATTAGTTTGATCATTCTATAGATATCAACAGCAACTCTCAGCAGAAAGATATGCACTTTTTCTTGGCTTAGAAATGGGTGCTGGTTCACTTGATTGTTAGGTGAAAAGCTGTGATGACTTTTCACGTGTGCACTGATGTAAAAAACAGGACTTACATTCTTCAGCACACCTGCTGTGCTGTGTAGATGACATCTAGATCAGGTATGTGCATGATACCTGTCTGTAGCTTTTTAAACTATTTATTTAATTGTTTTTTAAAATACACTTTTAAAACTTTTAAAATACAATTGTTTTTTGAACAAGGTTCATTAAAGAGTATATATATGTTGCATAATAAGATTATACTGTTCCTATGCACATGATCAAAATAGCCAACTAAATTAATTTTGACATTATTTTTGCTTTGTCTTGAGCTGTTATTTATGTTTATGAGACGAGATTTGTGTTTTTAACATTATCAAGGAAGGAGTATCTCACTTGCAACAGCATGAACCCCAACTTTCCATTTGGTGTTTTTTTTTCCTACAACCATCACTGCAAGGGTGGGGAGAACACTATAATCAACCGATGAACCGTTTTTTTCCCCCAGGACAATATGGGCATCATAATCATGGGCATTAGCATTGTCTCTTGAATCTCCTAACTGGGCAACAAAATGGCTATCAGCAGAACTATTACCATTCCCTTGACCATGGCCATCACCATGGACATTTCTAACATGGCAAAAACAAAATTGCATGGTATGTATATCATATGATGATGATCTTATAGAAATAATAATAAAGAAGTGGAAATTAACATATGTATTATAGTTGTGTGTAATTCATAATCAAACTTTGTGATCATAAGATGACCTCTGGCAGCCTCTGCAGTTTTTGGTAACGGAAGAGTCAGATCCTCTTCAAATGAAGCAAATTATTTTCAACTTTTCATTCTTTGTTTAAGATTCACTCAACTTATTACTTCTTTCATGAATTTAATGCGATATGTGACATGACACGATTGTTTAAAAACTACATAATAGGGCCTCCGAGTGGCGCAGTGGTTAAAAGCGTTCGCCCTATCATCCGGAGATCGCTAGTTCGAATCCCGGGTGGTGCTGTAACCTCTCGCAGCCGGAGGTCTCTCAGAGGGGAGGGATGAGAGGTACATTGTGCTCCCACATTAATCACGGCTCTACAGCCAGTCAGGGGCGTCTGTGAGCTCGCGCAGTGGAGGGAGCGGATAGCGCTGTCCTCCGAGTGTGTTACGCCGCCTCCAACGGTGCGCGAGCGAGCAGTTCGAAAAGATGCGGTCGGCTGGCGTCACGTGGTTCGGAGGAAACACGTGATAGTCCCTCCCGGCTGAGTGGTAGTAGTAGCCTTAATGTGATTGCTTAAAATGAAATTTACATTTACAATGTGTTAATTCATTAAAAGTAATAAAATTTTGCAGTCATATTGTGTGTGCGCTTCTTTCTACAAGGGAAAATCTTTTAAAACTCTACAACCTGAATGTTTTAAATTTTTTCCCCCTTTAAGTTTGACATTTTTATAGATATACTGCTGTAGTTATGATAGTTATTTTAACCGAGTCTGGAATGAATTTCAGTATATTGCTTTTTTATTCTTTTGCTTATTCTAAAAAATCTATCAGCTATCATCATGATTTTAAGTATATTTGAAATACCTCCTGACCGGAGGTCCTACCATGCTTGTAAAATGGAATAAATACAATGGTCATCATTGGCCTCCATGGTCCCTATAGTTGGACTACAGAGGTTCCTAGATGGATTGATGGATGGATGGAAATACATCATACAGGTTGCATAACATGAGAGTGATGGTCTGCTTCATTCGTGTTCTTGCCCATGTGAGTGTAAATGGGAAAAAAGGGGTATGGTGTTACTTGCCAAACAGTCAATAAGCAGGTTTTGATGAGTAGTCTGAAAAATGTGAAAAAAGTGTGGCAAAAATATGATCTAGTATAATATATGGTGTTGAAAAAAACTGGATAGGATCTGAATGGAAGAAGCAGATTTACCCATCTTATTACTGAGCCCAGATGTCTTAAACACATTATAAAATAGGAAAACATTTAAATGGATTATGTCCATCCATCTTCTATACTGCCTATCCTGTTTAGGGTTGTTGGGGGGCTGGAGCCATCCCAAGACATGGGACACTGAATGGGCTGATAACCAATCCCAGGGCACAAGTGCACACCTACTAAAGGTAATTGGTAATTTCCTGTCAGCTTTTAACAGGTCTTTAGACTGTGGGAGGAAACCAGAATACCTGAAAGAAACACACTCTAACAAACTCAAACCCCCAACCCTGGAGGTGAGATGTGACAGTGCTAAACACTAAGGCACCGTGCTGCTCAAATGAATTATGTATACTGTACAATCAAATAAAGTCTGTTCAATGAGAGTCTGTGATTGGAATGTAGTGATTATAAGGAGAAAATCATCATGATACATATCATAGAGATTAAAATATTAAGAACTTTATTTTTGATAGCACCTTTTCTGTCATGCAGCTGCCTAATAAGCAATGGAACATAAAGGGCATAACTATAATGGTACATTTTTTACTTTCCATCACACGTGAGCAAATTCTCACTCACTCATCTCCTATACCACCTAATCCTGTATTCAGGGTCACAGCGGGCCTGGAGCCTATCCCAGGAGACTTAGGACATAAAGCAGAGCACACACACACACACACACACACACACACACGCAGTACAACCAATTTGGGAATGCCAATTAACCTAACCTACTGTACATGTCATTGGACTGTGGGAGAGAACCAGAGTACCTGGAGAACATGCAAACTCCATGCACACAGCGCTAACCACTACACCACCGTGCCACCAAGTGTGTCATTTAAAGAGATATAATGGAATATATATGCACAAATACTATGATAATTACGGTACTCCAGTTCCAGGCGGTGTTATGCAAATTATATATGGCCCGTCTGTGTATGTTTTAAATCTTTTATGCTTTTATTTATACTGTTGTTTATATTTATTATTGTTTTTTAGCAATTTGTCAATTATTAATTATACAGTGCTATCCTTTTTATTTAATATGGTGAGTATTTTTTTTTACTCACCGTTGATGTGTTGCAAGTAAAATAATACGTTAATATATTTTCGTTCTATTTTAGAGAGAAGGAGATCATTTTAATCACTTGCACGGGGTTCTAGCCGACCGCCTGTATTACCCGATGGACGGACCGGCACTGCTCGTTAGCAACAGTACCATTTCTTTGATGCTGCAGTAAACTAACCAAACCTGTCTGGTGAGTTTCCAGGTAACTTACGTATAGAGCCGAGCCATGTCGCGTAACTGCTGATGCGCCACTGAATGGGTGCGGTTGTTGGGGACTGTATGATAAAGTAATAAACGAAATAAAGCAATGACAAACGCAAAAAAAAAATATATATATATATATATATATATATATATATATATATATATGCTTCACACACAGTGTCTGGGTACTCATGTTTGCGCATACTATTAACAAGTTAATGTCGACGAGTTTCAAGTTACTCAGCACCTGGACGTGATGGCGCATGCGCACTAACGCGAAAACAGAAGAACTTATCTATCTGGCACACCTGTTCTGCTGTGTAGTTGAGATCTAGCGTCAGGTAAGTGCACCAGATGTCTTTTTGTAGCTTTTTGACTGTTTCCTATTTTTTACGCGGTTTTGAAGACGCTTTTTTAAGTTATAAAAATATACTTTTTAAAAATTTATTAGGCTCCTGGGCTCCTGTTCTGATTACCAACCAATTAAAAGAAAATATGAATTAAGATACTGTATAATAATGTATTTAAAGGTTATTGAGATTAATATACACACACACACACTTTAGGAAAAGAAAATTGTAGGTTTAAACGTTAAAAGGATTCATTTTTAATTTAATATCAAATTAATTGTTATATATTGCTATAATCATATCATATGTTAATTTTTAATAATATTATATTGATATACATCATACTATTTTTCTTTTCCTCAAGTGTGTATAATGTATTTATTTATTTATTTGTTGGCTAACTCTGTATACAGTATATGCACTGAAAATAATGACCAAAAAAAAAAAAAAACAGGTATTCCAAAATAAGGAAGTTGTGTTTTTGTTTACTGTAGGTGTCGTTCTTCATCTAGCGCATCAGAAACATCTCAGCAGAAAGGTATGCACCTTTTTTTTTTTTTTTTTTTTTTTGAGAAATCGGTGTTGGTTCACTTGTTAGGTTAAATGTTGCCATTAATTTGCTCACTAACACACACACAAAAAAAGCAAAAAACTTAATTTGCTGGAATTTATTGTGCTGTGTATATGAGATCTAGCTTCAGGTAAGTTTAAGTTAGCTGTCTGTCTGTAATCTTTAGCTTTTATTTCTTATTTTATTGAGTTTTGATGGCAATTTTTAGACGTTGAGTTTAGTTTTGCTGCTTGATCATTTATTAGATGGCTGTTTTGTATATCAAGCCATAACAAGAAAATGTGTTAAGATATTACAACATCATGATAGCAAAATGAAGAAACGAGTGTGTTTAATGTTTCTGTATATAATGTATATGTGTGTGTTTCGTAACATACATTCACTCACTATAGGTATCATACTTTATCAACAAGATTAAGAACACCTCACTAGTTGCAGTATTTAATTTCATACATCATTGTAGAAGTTGGTTTTGTGTTTCCTACATACACTGAGTTAATATGTTGCATCATAATATGAATTTGCTGTTTCTATATCAACTAAATTCATTTTGACACATTGTTTTTATACATATTTTTTTCTTTGTCTAGAACTTTTATTTGTTTATTTGTGTATTCATGTTCGTGAGGTGAAATGTGTGTTTGTGTTTGTAACATTATCAAGGAAGGAGTAGATCTCTGGCAACAACATGAACCCCAATTTTCCATATGGTGCTTATCCTCCCATCCAAGGCCCAGGCCCATACCTACCACCTACACAGCCAGTATGGGGAGGTCCCTATGCGCCACCGATGAACCCTGGTTATTTTCCAGTACAGTATGGGCCTCAACATCATCATCATCATCATCATGATCATGGGCATCACCATCACCATGGTCTCTTGTCTCATCTCCTTCCTGGGCATCACCATGGCCATCATCATGACCATCACCATGGGCATCACCACCATGGGCATTGCTAGCATGGCAAAAACTAAATTGCATGGTATGTATATAATGGGCAACAGTGTGTCTAATAGAAACAATAATAAAGAGGTGGGAATTAACATATGTATTATAGTTGCGTGTAATTCATAATAAAATATTGTGATCATAACAGGACTTCTGGCAGCCATTGAAGTTTTTGGTGATGGAAGATTGCATGCAGATCCTCTTCAAATTAAGCAAATTCTTTGACCTTTATCTCTCTTTAAATACCTTGCTATAGTTAGAAAAATGTTTTAATCATCACTTGGAACTTATTTCTTTTTTTTTTTTTAATGCATTTAACAATGTGACTGCATGAGATGATTGTTAAAATGAAATATAAATTCTATTGCCATCCTTATTTTATTTCATTAAAAACATAAAATCAATAAAAACGTTTTGAAACAAAGCAGAATGATGCATGAATCACCTACAATATATAGTGCATATTAGCCATAATGTGTGTATGTGTGTTTCTGCAAGGTAAATTCTGCGACCTGAATGGTAATTGTTTTCCCCTTTAGTTTTGCATTACATTTTTTTACAGGTCTAAACTTAAAAAATGAATAGGAGATGACTGAACATGTAGTTATAGGAAAAGAATAGCCAAATTATCAAAGTCAGGGTAGCATGATGCCTTTACTTTCCTCTACCGACCACACTGATTTTACCCAAGCTAGCTTTTTTTTCTTAGTTATGTTTGAAGTTGTGGGATATCTTCGAAACATGTTAGTTTCAGTTTTCAAGAACTAACAGGCCTCTATTCACAAGTTTTTTTTGAAGATAAGACAAAAAAAAAGAATAAAAGCATTTGTGACAGCTAGATCTGTTTGAACTTTGATTAAAAAATTAACTGCTTTGTCACAGGTTTCATAATTTATTAGCTACTATAAGGTAATTTTAATCTGAAATATTTTTATATATCTGGAAAGAATTTTAGTATGTTGCTTTTTTTCATTGGCTTATTCTAAAAGAATTAATAGGGGTTATGATTGAGTATTTGAAATACATCATATACTATACAGGTTGTGTAATCTACAGTTCTTGCCAATGTGCTGTAGACATGAAAGGAAAATCGATGTGGTGTCACTGTCCAAACAATCTCTTTACTCACAGCAGGTTTTGTTATGCAAAACTGACGCCAAAGTTATGATGAGGAGTCAAATGAAGAGTCAAATTATGGCAAATATCAGGATATAAATGAAAGGAAGATGTCACTATAAAATTCTAAACCATGTATATATTGAAATAAAACTGGGCAGGAACAAGAATCTGATTTTATGATCTTATGATTTATGATGTTATGATTGTCACACAGGTCTTAAACACTTCATAAAATAGTAACACCTTTTAATGGATTATGTCTATATGGAAGGTTGTTGGGAGGCTGGAGCCTACCCTTAGAGGCTGTTCAACAAGAGTATGTTATTGGAATGTCATGTTTATGAGGAGAAAATCTAATATTCTTTAATATTAGTATTTTCAAATACCATTATATTATGCATTCTATCATATACAGCACCAACTCTGAATTTTCTTTTTTTTAATAAAGTTGCAAGCAATGATGAGTGGACCCAAGCACGCTGCGCCACAATTTTGCATCCTCAATGTCTTGAGATCATATGGGCCCGGGTTGGTGGAGATTGCATAAATCCCCTAGCAGGAGTGTATCAAATTCCAATGGGTGAAGACCCAAAATAACTTTTTTCCTGTTGAGTTGAGCCCATGACATGCAGTGCGAAATTTGTTCAGCTCTAAATGTATATCAGGTTTTATGTGCAAGTGTGTATACGCTATGCAGAGAAATCTCGTGTAGACTCACAGGCAGTAGATTCCAACCTGTCTGCCAATTCTCATGAGTTTTTGAGCATGTTACAACGCCCAAAATCCCTAGAAAAAAAATAATTTAAAAATCCTTAGAAAAACAATAGGGCTGATGTCATAGTGCTTTAACCCTAATAAATGAATAAAGAGAATTTAATGTGTGATCTTCCAGGCCCCCTTTACCTTTTACAGTATAAGCGTAACACTCCAGTCCAGTAGGCGGCGGTAATGTACCTCGAAGTTTAAACTGAAAGCAAGTACAAGAAGAAATGTAATATTTGTATGGATTTTATTGTTGCTCGCTAAACAGCACCGTGATGTGAAATGTCAAAGCCGGTTTAGGGAATACTCAGCGAAGGTTTAGATTTATTGATAGATTTAACCTAAAGCGGATGTGTTCTTACTTTCCGCTCTACTGTGTGAGGTATGAATGTTAAAAGTGCAGTTTTACACCAGGCAGAAGGAGAATATCAGGCCAGGCCAGAGGGAGTGAGGCGATGGCTGCTGGATACTGGACACTCTGTGTGTCTCTGTGCTCCTTCTGCTTTCTGCTTGTCTGCACACACTGTCACACATGTAGCCACAAAGTGCCCAGGCCCTCAGAGGTAAGAACACTTCATGGCTCATTTTCCTGCTGTGACATATATTCCTGTTGAATATTATTGCTCTCCTCTCATCTTCAGAGCTGTCACTTTTATTTACTGTGACCACCTTCTTTATATATTCATTGACTCTCATGTCAGTGTCCAACCGTTACTTTTTACCAAAATAAATCAATAAATTAATAGATGTTCGAAGCTGATTAATCCCAGAAACCTTGCAGCTGTTGTTGCAGTCAGGGGTGGTTTTGGGAAGTATTGATTCAGGGGTGAATACTTATGCATTCAAGCAGCCTTCCTTTGTATAACATGAGTTTAATTGTGTTAGAACTAAAAATATTTTGCGCATTCAGTAATTAAGCATATTCTTCAATCCAAGTTTTCCACTAGGTCAATTTCAACTACAAAATGTAACACTACAAAATGTGAAAATAAGAGGGGGGTAAATATTTATGCAAAACACAGCATGTATGTAGTAGTTACAGTAACTACTACTTCACTATTATAAGTCACTATTTCTCAACTGCCTTTACACCAACTAAGATATTACTCGGGTAATGTCAGCACAGCACTGTTTGTGGTTGTGTGTGTGTGTTGTGGTAGTGATATTAGTAGCCTAAAACACTGCAATTTTCTCACATTTTATTAGAGACATCTATTTTGCAGGTCTATGCTACATGTGTTTCCATGTACAGTTCTTATGATTAATGTTCTTGTTCTTTGTCCCAGATTACATGACCATCTGTACCAGTTACAATCATACACACACAAACACATACACACACACTGCCATGTTATTACAATGTTGCACCTGGTCAGTGGTGGCCCTTTGCTTGATTAATGAGTTAGAGACAGATGCCACCTGTCCACTTAGATAAGTAACAGTGAGTAATTTTACACTTACACAGGTGTTTGTATGATATAAAATGAGCAATTGAGTGTAGATATAAGCTATTGGATCTGTGCAATTTAATTGATTATGCAGTTGAAGCGATCTTTTGTTAATTCATCGACTCAAAGAGCCAGTTTTCAGCTCAGAATTGATTCAAACTTTAGTGAAACTTAGAAGATAAATTTAAAGTTGTCACATATCTTGAAAATACACCACAGCTTTTGTAGAAAATAGTAACGGCTCATAAAGGGACATGGGTGAGGGGAGAAGTTGGCAGTGGTATTTTTTTTTTAAGAAAACAAAATGATTGGGGCATTACAGAAAGGGCAAGTACGTCTGTGCATTTTTGCCATTGCTGGATTGAAGTACCTTGTGAAGCATCTTGTAGACAAACATTTTAGGCAAATCAGCCTGAATAAACTAATAAAAAATAATAATAAACTTGCTTAATAAATCCATCTGGATTATAGAGGTGTGAATCATAGTTTATTAATTCAGCAAAATATAAGCATATTGGGCAGTGGTGGCTCAGACATTTGAAGTTCTGGGTTGCTGATCGAAGGGGCTCCAGGCCCACCACCATTGGGTCACTACTGTTGGATTCACTGAGATTCAGTGATAGTTTCAAGTCTGGAGAAATTGGTTATGTTGTGACAGGAAGGACATCCAGCATAAAAACCTGTGCTATATATTCCGGATCAAATAGTCCAATGAGGCGACCCCTAGAATAATTGGACAAAGCTCAAGGAAAAAAAAAAAGACATCAATGAGGCAGCTCAGAAGCTCACAGGATAGTTTAGTGGTCAAGCCCACGTGCCTCTCTGTCCTGGTTCCTTTTGATTTGATCTAATGATATGCATTTTCTTTTCATTTTCTCTCACTGTTGAAACACATTATCTATGTTACGAGTGAGTAATACAGTAAGTCCCCGATTTACAAAGATTCGAGTTACAAATTTCCGCAGATATGAACGGACCGCTGTCCTATGAACATTCCAGAGATGAGAACAAATTGCTGAAGTAGCTCACATGTATTATACAAAAATAGACACTGCAGTGCATCAGTTACCAATATTTACAATTATATACAATATTTTCAGTGAATGTATAAAAGGTCCAAAATCTGATATATTGTATATATACAATACTTACTGTATAACACAGGGCCTGCCTGTCTGCACACCCTGAAAGCCATCTAGAGATAATGAATGGCTTGTGGGAAGAGTTTGTCCGTTTTTTGTGTGTATTATTTACATGCTAAATCAAACCTTATCCACTATCAAGAGAATCTCAATACAGCCGTGATGGCACACATGGAGACGTAAATAACACAGGGCCTGCCAATGCCCCCTGTGCATGTGGGGGTGTGGGAGAAATGAGTCAGCCTCACCGGATTCAATGAGTCAGCCTCACCGGAATCAATGAATCCGTCTGGGTGCACGATGATAGAAAATGGTTGTGTCTTATAAAGCAGAAAAATCCTAATTTCTGTAAATTATCAACAAAAGTTCACAGTCCGATATAGCTCTGAGACAAAATGGTGTCTGTTCAAGCGCGCAGTGAACACCATGTAGCGTTGTTCCTACTCTCGCCCTCTTCCTGGGGTGCATTCAAACGAGGTCAGCTGATCCTGCTGCATCATAACGTGCAGAAGAACGTGGAACCAAAACACCAGACCTGTATGTTTCCTTTTTTATGCTTTACATTGTATACAGTATTTGTGTCAAAAGGTGTATAAAACTTACTTTATTCAGACTTACAAACAAATCCAACTTACAAACGGCCTCCCGGAATGGAACTCTTTCATAAGTCAAAGACTCACTGTATAATGAAAACATGACTCCAGTATAACACCATATCACGTCTTACTGTTTTGTGATTTGTTTTCAGGTGATACACGATGTCTACCTGAAACCAGGGAGGCTAACGAAAAGAAGCACGGAAAAACAGTTGAAGATACAGATTGTTTATGATTCCAGTTTGGATGTGTAAGTGATGCATCTAAAAAAATTAGAACATAAATGTTTAACTGTACAGTAACTGTATTGTGTGTCTGCTTCCCTTCCAGGCTTGATGAGGACAAGAGCAGTCTCGTGAAGGTACGTCTCTGTGTGTGCCGTCACCGGTCTTGATAGTGGATAAGGTTTGATTTAGCATGTAAATGATACACAATCTCTCCACCCAAAGGACAAACTCTTCCCACAAGCCATTGATTATCTCCAGAGGACTTTCAGGGTGCGTAGGCAGGCAGGCCCTGTGTTATTAAGCAGGTAATTATTTATCTGTTTACTTCATGGACTGCTTTTTGAGTCCTGAATATGCACTTGCTCTTTGTCACCTGAGGAGGTCTGTAACCATATTAAAAATTTGTCTTGCTCAGACAATGTGCAACAAATCAGTATCTGCGAAAGAAAGACGAGCCTCATCGCTATTGTCAAGAATCTTGTTCAAATGTCACGAAATGCGGACCAGTTATTGTGCCTGAGCAACATTTACAGGTTAGTCATTTACTTCTGTTAGGAATTTCTCTTCGTTGTGTTTCCCATGATTAGTATGTATTATAGGACTAGCCTATATTTCATCTTGACTGACAGGCACAAAGCTGTGTCTAGATAATCCAAAGGATAATGCTGAGGTTATGTGCAGCTGATTGGCAGACAAAACTCTGTCCATGTGTTTTCCTTGCATATTCCTGCATCCCAAAACAGAACTGCACACATGTCCAGAAAAAGCTAAACCATCATATAGTTTCGTAGTGATTTACTAAACCTGTGTGTGTGTGAGACATGTTTGAAAACATAATTTAACTAAAAGCATACCCATGCCTGGTCCAAAAAAGTTACCATTAAAAAAAAACAATGAAATTATTGGCCTGCATCAAGCAAAGAAAACAAATAAGATTTGTAATTATTGGAACTGGGTTATGAACTGTCCAACAGTCCTATTTTTTTTTTATCCTGGAAGAACAGTGATGAACTGTCAGGTAGTCAGCTGGCTACCTGAATGTACTAAATGACCAGACCATCCTATCTATGGATGTTTTCCTTCCCTCAAGGTACGGCCGTAGTCAAGGATTCAAACTGTAAAAGATTTCTTCTCCGAACATGAATTGGCCACCAAATTGAGGGTCATAATGAAAACTAAAGATGGTCAAACGAAACGTTTTGACCAACAATGTATATGTGCAATGTTTTGTGTGCTCCAGTATTTATTTTTTGTTTATTTATTTATTTAGCATTTTTAGTTTCTTTTTTTTTTTTAAATGCAGCTTCTTCAAAGATAGAACAGTAACTTGCTTTTTTGCAGACACTCAAAACATGATGCATTAATGTAAACAAATAAAACATGATGCATATGATATTGGGAAATTAGAGTACTGTGGTATAATAGGAATAAAACATAACAGTGGATTGTTAAAGGAAAGCAATCAAAGGCAGGTTGGGCAGGTGTGGCCACCCTTAGACTGATTTGTTGTGAAACATTTATGTTCTGCAGCAATGCCGAGTGTGTAGCGAGACATGGAAGACATGTGGACCAGAAGGCCCTCCAGATGGTGAGGGTGTTGAAGGGGCCGATTTTGTGCTGTATGTGAGTGGGGAGACCACAGAGCGCTGTGGCCAAGAGAACATTGTGGCCTATGCAGCATACTGCCAGCTGGAGGCAGAACTAGACAGGTGAACACTGAGCTGTCCTGTTTCATTTAAAATACAAGAATAGTTTATTATAAATCTAAAAAATAACAAATATATTGTGCGATAAATTACATTGCTCTGCTAAGTTTGCAGCTATGTCCCTCTGAAGTGATAAACATTATCCAATTTATAATCACTAGTTATAATAATTAGTCCCCCTCCCCCTCTCATAGAAGTGAATGAATATTCTAAACTTATATAAACTATATAAAATGCTTACAAAGTTCTTAATGTCCTCCAGGAATTTAGGATAGTAGTAGATATTAAATGCTTTTCTGATATTGTATCCTGGTGGCATTTTATTCTAGGCCTATTGCTGGATATGCCAATTTGTGTCCAAATATGATCTCAACCCAGCTGCAGGAGTTTGAGGGCATGCTCTCTACTGTCAAGCATGAGATTATGCACGCCCTGGTGAGCATAGTATATCTATCTCATAGTGCCTCATGAGTACTGTCTTTGCTCATCCAGTCAGTTGGTGTATTTGTTCATTGTGTATTATGCATGCAGGGCTTTTCAGCTGGGCTCTTTGCCTTTTACCACGATGATGATGGGAAACCTCTGACTCCGCGCTTTGCAAGTGGCTTACCAGCATTTAATGAGAGGTAATGTTTATTCATTGCAAGTGTGCTTTGGGATTATATAATCGGTTGGCATGGTTTTGTTTACTGTGTACACAGTCTGACATTCAAAAGCGGTCTTTGGTTTCTGCTACAGTTTGGGCCTATATCAATGGAGTGAAAAAGTCATAAAGAGAGCGACGCGATTGTGGGACATCCGTGGGGGTGACATGATCCGACATGAAGTCCATCTGATGGTCACGCCACGTGTTGTAGTATGTATTTAAAAAATTTTTGGGACAGTTTTCTGTACCTATACAGGATCTTAGCTTAGCTGTTCTTAATCATGTGTTGTTAGGAGGAAGCTCGAAGACATTTCAAATGCCCTATTCTCGAGGGCATGGAGCTGGAAAACCAAGGGGGCATGGGCACAGAGCTGAACCACTGGGAAAAACGATTACTGGAGGTAATAAAAATATATATATAAATATATATATATATATATATATATATATATATATATATATATATAAAACTTCTTGACCATTCCCCACTCTCATCCATATACAAAACTACACTTGCAGAACCTAAAGTACCTTAACGAAATGCAAAACGAAGAAGTACTGCTATGATATAACATTGCCTTGAGTGGCATGGATGTACATGGTTTCTAGGTTATTTTTACAAGTAAGAAATAAAATAGACTATTAAAACAATTAAATATTCAAATAAATAGCACAGTAATTAAACAATCCATTATGATTGTTGAGTAACTTTACCTTTTATGACCACTAACACAAGTCATACACATTTTAATAAAATAAAGAATTTAGTACTGCAAATCATTTTTTTTTTTTTTTTTTTTGGAACAAGAAAAAAAAACACGTGTAGAGCAGGGCTGTAGAAATCTGGTCCTGAAGGGTCTCCAGTCTCCAGAACAGTTTGTAATTCTCACTTAAACACACCCAGTGAGCCTGGCATTTAACAGATTATTTGAATCAGCTGAACAGAAAACCCCCCAGTGTAGGCTCTCTAGGCCTGTATTTGAACAGCCCTGGTAAAGAGACTTTCTACTACTCCACAATCTAAAGGCAACCTTCCAAGCTACAAAGCGGCCACAAGTAAAATGCAGTAAAAGTGATGTATACCTCCTAAGAAGCACTGCTATAATCAGTAAAAATCTGCCTTGTGCAACACACAAAATTCTTCACAATGCCCTTAAGCCAACTTTCCTTTCCAAATTTGATACATTTTGCCATTCATCGTAACTCATGCATACTGTAATGAACTTTAAATTTCCCTTATTCGGTGTCACCCAGAAGAGGATTCGTTCCCTTTTTAGTCTGGTTCCTCACAAAGTTTCATTACAATTGATGGATGTTTTTTTCTTTTTTCTTTCTTTCTTTATTTATTTATCTATCTATCTCAACAGAATGAAGCGATGACTGGATCTCATACGCAGAACAGAGTGTTTTCCAGGATAACGCTGGCTATTATGGAAGATACAGGGTGAATATAACTAGAGGTGTTCTATAGTCTAGAGTTGTGTTATTTTATCTATAGTACAATGATCAGTGGAAGTGCAGTGGTTGCATATTTTGTCCACACCGATCTTTGTGTTGGATAGTGGATAATTATCCGGGACTAAAGAGTCACCTTTAACAACTTCATTTCCTCTGATATTAACATAGCAGTTTGTCCTTTGCCTTGGCTCAAAGAATGGTGAGAGTCACAGTTTTCACAAGAATGGTTGTATGGTCTGGAAGGTGTCTTCCTGCTACCAGTTTTGAAAATAATGTCCTGTAATGCATTATATTTCCAATAGTTTGTGAGCACCTTACCATCACAGACATACGTATTTGCTTTTTGAACATTGTGTTATAGAATTTGTCTCACATTTGCTCTTCAGATTTCTGGGAAGACTTTCCTCAAGTTTTTGGAGCGTAACTGTGAGCATTTGTAATTATTCAGACATAAGCGCATCAATGTGGTTGCACCAACACAAAGATGAACGTGGACAGAATATGCAACCACTGCATAGGCGCTGGTTAGGCGCTAATGCTGATTAAAAAAGGCTCTCGATGCATGAGATATTCTAGTTCATTCCAAAGGTGTTCAGTGGGAATGAAGCCAGGGCTTTGTGCAGATCAGTAAACATTGTCATGCTGGAAAAAAACACGTATAGATGTAATGGTCAAGTGTCCACAATTTTAGCAATTTACCCTGTACTCCTTTTTGGTGCTTAACTTTTTATCCTTTTCTGTTTTAGCTGGTATAGAGCCAATTACAGCATGGCAGAAAACCTAGAATGGGGAAAAGGTTTGGGCTGCGACTTTGTGATGAAAAGCTGCAAGTTCTGGATTGACCAGCAACGTAAAACGTACGTTATGCATAAAGATGTATCTGAATTTAAATTCTTGATGTTATGTCCTTTATCATACTTTGGCGGAATTTTTTTTTCATATATGGCACAGCCTATTAGACATGCAAGCATACTCATTTTGAAAAGAACAGGATAACCTGAATATATAGACAGCCAGATTTAAGATTGAAGATTTATACATGTTTTACAATGTAGCTGTTTGTGCACGTGTTACGTGCAGGTGGCCCACGCCGACCCCATACTGTGACTCGGTTCGAGGCATGCCCTTACGGCTCTCCTGCAGGCAGGACCAGCTGGCAGTGGCTGTGTGCAACCTGCAGAAATATCCTCAGCCTCTGCCTCGTGAATATCAGGTAAAATTTTAATAGTACAACGACATATGGCCAGCATGCCATCAGACCTAACGCAGAGCGATATAGCAGTTTAATTAATGAAATATGAGCATTGGTGCAGCACCAGCTTTTTGAATGATACATTAATCTTACATTTAATCTTCACGATTTCCTGTTAGCACAAATGTCTAGTAACGATTCTTTTATTTATGTTGATTATTTTAAGTGTGTTTTGCTGTCTACAGTATTTTGACATTATACCTGAAGTGGCTGAAGAGGATTTGCCTTCTTTTGGTGGTTCGGTGGAGATTGCGGATTTCTGCCCCTTCAGTCAGGAGTTCAGCTGGCATCTGAGTGGAGAATATCAGCGTAGTTCCTTTTGCAGAATTCAGGAAAACCAACCAGGTGAGACATCAGCACTGGTCATCCATCCTCTTCCTTAGCTCACCATTAAGTGCACAGGGTATCATGGGTACTAATAGCCCCCTGATTATGCATTTAGACATCTGCAGATCGGCTGGCTATTTTTAACTGTGTGGTCGTTAATCTGGCTTTTTACCAAGGGGCATAAAATGGTTCTGAAAAATTAAACCAAAATGTGCAGTTCCTCAACACACACACAATCCTTCCCAACAGTGTTTTACTGATGATGCTTCTAGTTGGTACCCTAGTGAACCAGCATAAGGAAATTTATTTATTTTTATTTCTTTTTTAAATGTAAACTTCAGAGCAGTTATGTAAATTGCTCTGGATAAGGGCATCATACCGGGGGCTAGCTCCAAAAGTGAGTCAATCCCCATTGTCCTCTATGTTGGTCCCAATAACTAGATTACCGATTCATTACAACTGTACAGGGAGTGAATTTGTATGTAATATTAAGTCATAAAGTTATGGATAAATTGGGGCATGGTCAGTTTGAGTGAAAGCTGCATAGTGACAGGTGTCACAAACTTTAACTGTAGTATGATTTACCTCAAGAAACGGAACAACATGTTGACACGGAACAACATGTAGGGTATGAGAAACTGAGTTCAATCCAGTGTAAGATAAATTGCAATTGCTACCACAACATTTTAGCTAAGAAGGTTGCAAACAACAGCTAGTCTCTGTTCATTCTGCCCATTTGCCCATTCATGGATTAAATAGGATGTCACGTCCTATCAAGATGATGATGACCAGAGCACCCACATTTGAGCTTCAGAACTGCTCTTCAGAAAACCTATGGGTGACTTCACAGAGGGTGTATTCAGTTCTTTTTATACAGTCTCTTTACCCCATGATATTTGCAGGAAACCTAAATACGATTTTAAAATAAATGTCAATTGATGTGTTGAGCCAAAAGTTTGTGGATGTCAAACTCCTCGAACACCTAGGGGAAGAGCTACAATATTGACTGTACATCTAGGCCGCCTTGCCTGACTTAACTAATGAGTTTGTAGCTGAATGATTGCACATCCCCATAAATATGCTCCAAAATCTAGTGGATTACTTTAACAGTGAAAAGAGTGGACGAAATCTGGAATAGAATGTTTAAAAAATAACAAATGGTTGTAATGGTCAACTGTCCACAAACTTTCGATACTAACTTTTAGTTAATAGGTAGAAACTTTGTCCCTTTCATTGATAATGTCTCAGTATGCATAATAGAAAGCAAGCACAATAGTAATCAGGGCGGCAGTGAGAGATAGAAAGAGATAATAATACTCAAAATCTAATTCATCTAAGAAAACAATTTATAATTGTTTTATAAATTTGTATTTTTTTAAATATTTTTTTTACATTTCTTTTTTGTTTCACTACAGACCCATGGAGGAATTACGCAGCTGAAGAATATGGTCCTGACTCTGTTTGTCTGTACCAAAAGTCAGCCTTCGTCATGGAGCAGTGCAACAAACGCCTGACCTACCCAGACTGGGGAAGTGGCTGCTATAAGGTATGTAAGATTAAGTTATTTTGTTATTATATTGTTGTTCTTAAAAAACAATTTTTAAATTCTTGCAAAATAAATTCTGGTTGACTTGTTTCCACAGACTTCATGTTCAGCAGAGGGTTTACAAGTGTGGGTACAAGATCAGAGCTTCCTGTGTGTGAATGCTGGCCAGGTGCTTAATGTTAACGTGAGGATGAATGAGTGGGTGTACAGTGGGCAGCTGATCTGCCCTGCTTGCTCAAACTTCTGCAGCCATTGCCCTCTTCCTCACGAGCTTCCACCAATCAACACTACCCGCACTGTTCTCATAGGTACACTTAGATTCCCATTTCCTGAAGCAAACCTGACATTTATTCACCTACAGTAAAACTGTCCTTAAATGAAACTGTACGGAATGACACAATGTGTTGTGAATTGCTCTGCTTTTCCCAGACCCTTGCTCCAGCTCTTCTGGTTTGGTGGTGACTTTGTGGCGGCTCCTGTTCAACCTCATTCCATTGCTGGCGGGCTTCATGCTCTGTGTGAGGAATTAAAATCGCTCATTGTAATGGTGTGTGTGCATTGAGGATGTGGGCATGACACTGCCTCATCCTTCCTGCTGAGATTCTTGTATTAGCAGGGAAAGCAGTGCACAGTGTTGTTTCATGTCTGTACACTGTCATATTTCCTGTGAACACAAAGTCTGTAGTCAGAGTTGTTTGGAAAAAGCCATTGACTACACTGTCTTGATATCGAGTGCCAGTCAGTTGTATTTGAGAACAGAAGCCATAGTTGTACAAGCAGGTGTGCAGCAGGTGACCTTAAAAAATGCTGGTGCTAATTCGTGTCCTCTTCTACATATCGTGTCATCTTCTATATGCTGCTATGAGACAGTGACCATTGTTAAAAGCAGTATATAAGTAAATTGAATTGAAAATAGAGCATTTTTCTAGACTTAATGAAGGTGATTTTTTTATTGTTATTATTATTTATTTATTTATTTATTTTTAATGGCAGTGCTTATTGATTGTGGATCAGTGAACATGAATGTATGTGATGTGTGCATAAAGTGGCTCAGACAAATCCAGGAGAAACCTCCTAAAGGAAAAAAGGTCCAAGCTCTACATTTAATGGTAATTTTTATTTGAGTTGGAGTCTACTACAAGAAATGAAATGAAAAGAAAAAAAAACCTAAGTAGCGAATAATTTTACTTTTTATATGTATATTTCCTATATTGACGTTTTTGTATTTATTTGAATAAACAGCGTCCTCAAATGTCCTAGGCTTTAAAATTATACCATGTAATTAAGCAAAGACTTTCAGACTGATTAATAGAAGTTAATGCACTAATTTGAAAATCCAATAGAGATGCACTAGGCCAATTTTCCAATTGATTTACTGCTTGGTTAATTGGACAAAAAAAATTAGCGTTTTTGTTTGTTTTTCTGTTAATTTTTTATATTTGTTAGCCTAATGATAACACCAGGTTTGTCGTAATGTGGACCAGCACATCATATACCACAAATTATATGCAGTACTGTGGAAAAAGTCTTGGGACACGACTCATTTCTCCATATTTGGCTTCCAAAGAGCCAGACTTTCTTGTACATTCTTAATTTAGTTCTGAGAAACTACACAGTTTCCAGGCTTCTTGAAGAACTTTTTGGACTCTCATTTTCAGTTCAGTCCCTGTACCTGACCTTTTTTAGAGTATTTTCTGTTGTTAGGCCACACAGTGACCCAGGAATGATTCAAGCATGAAATGTGAGGCATGATCCCGTGAGAAACAGATGCAGATGATAAAAGACGATCAGGCCGGTGATTAGTATGCTAGTGAACCTAAATGCTAAGTGGTTGAAACAGATGGGAAGGAAAATGAGGTTGCTGTTAAGGTTGTTTCATAAACATCCAATGTTTAAATTGCATCTTTATACACTTTGCAGCCTTTTTTAGTAAAACATTTGTTCCCATTTTTTTTCATTTAGTCTAAATCATTTCATTTAAAATGAGGGGTGGCTCAAGACTTTTGCACAGAACATAACTGCAGTGGCAGACTCTGGAAGTTCTTTAATGAAGATCTTTTAATATTTAAGCTGTTCTCTTTTTAGCTCATAACCCTACAGTTTATTAACATTCTTATTCCTTGAGAGACTGCCAGTTATCTGACATTGAGTAAAGACAAAACACTGTGCAAAAGCATTTAATGATCTAGAAATTTTAGATTGTAGATTAGAGTTTTTGTTTCATTAAGTTTCCACATTTACAGTTCAGCTTGAACACGCAACATTCAGGGGTAAACAGCATGCTATTGTTAAAGAGAATAGAAGCATTGTTAGTGTTTCTTGTACATTTAATATGTTATTTTAATTTCAGTCTGATTATTTTTTTCTATAGCCGATTTTTATAATTTGTGTATTTATTTTACTCCACTTATAACAGGGATTTTTTTTAGCCTAGTTTTGTTTGATGGCAGCTTGATCAAACAAAATTAATCAAACAATGTTTTAGGTTTTCTGTGTATATTTATTGCACAACATGATGTGCAATGTCTCTGTGTAGTCTATATTATAGTACCAATAACTTTTTTGTGATTTTGTTTTAGTACATGACTGTGATCATGGTTAACTTGAATACAAACAATGTTTTTCATGCTTTATGAATAAGTAGAAAATAACTCTAACTACACTTCAATGCTTTTTAACAGATTTTTATGTAGTTCCATTTTTAAATATGTAGTTTATTCACTAATCTGCTAATCACTGAATGAGTTTTGTAGTTTATTCCTAGTGAAGCCAGGGACAAGAGAATGTTTTTTCTTTCCATAATTTATTTACTTCAGAGCGGCATGGAATTAGGGTTGATATCATTGTATATGTTCATGTTTCATTTCAGTGTTGAAAATCGACTGAAACGCTGTTTTAACCATTACAGGTTTAAAAGAATCTTAAAATTATTATTAAGATAGTGTCTGTGAATTAGTGTCTAAGGTGGGTGTAAACTGATGATGCTGTATGTTGAATCTGAACTCAAATGAATATAAAATGTAATATAAAATTGTCCTGAGTCAATGCTGAAATTGCTTTCACAAAGCATTTTATCTACCTTGGGTTTAGTTTCATGCTAAATTATTAGTTTATTAGTGGGTTAAAATGTGGACAGATTTTGCAACAGCTGTGTTTTTAGATTATTTTTCCCCTTTAAATGTTTTTAACAATTCAGAGAACATTCTCTATTGACATGATCACTACAATTCCCATTTAATTGCATGTCTCTTTTCAGTTGCAGACATCACTCAAGTCTTTTTTACTAGAAACAGATTATACATAGCGTACTACATCTTGTCATATTAAATGTGGGAAATGCTTATGGCCTCTGGCTTGATTTTTGTCAGAGATGTACCCACCCCCTACCTCATAATCACAGCTCTTTATATGCGTTATACTGCTTTATATGCAGTGGAGATTTTTTAAATAATGAAACTTGTAAGAAAATTTTCCAAGTGCATATACAGTATATAAATCAACCGTAGTTGCGTGTTTATAGGGAAGGTGTAACTCATTCGTGACCGACCAAAGACAATTCTATGCATAATGCTTGACTATTCTCACAAAAAAAAGTAATTTTTGGAAAACCCTTTTTTTTCTGTGCAAAGATTGTAGTTTTTTTAATTTGTTTATTTATATTTGCATTTCATCCCCACAACTTGTTTTACATGCTGTATATTAAAACAAAGTGTAGATCAAATTACACTTTATGTCTTTATTTGTCTTTTGTGTGTGTTTTTAAATAATATTTAATGTTAAGCAGAGTGGATCAGTGATGAGCATTGTCGCCTTGCACCTCCAAAACGGAATCTTTTCACTGATCAGTGTGCTTGGAGTGCACTGTAGGTTTCCTCTGGGTACTCTAATTTCCCCCATAGTCCAAAAACATGGCATTTTCAAATTCTTTGTAGTGTATGATTGGGTATGTGAGTCTGTGTGCAGTCCCGGGGTAGAATGTGGACAGGGTGCCAATCCATCACAGGGCACACGCACTACATCGAAATGCCACGCACAGAAAGACCAGAGATGGGAGGGGAACACTCTATCCTGCAAGGGGAAGGCTTGATATTACTAACTACTACGCCATCTTGTGCTTAATGTCACTTTTCACCCCCAATGGTCTGGGGTTTGATTCTCTCCTCGGGTCTGCATGCTTGGAGTTCTCTGTTCTCCGTTCTGTCCGTGCTTGGTGGGTTTTCTCTGGGTACCTTTGTTTCCTCTCACAGCTCAAGACATGCAGATTAGGCTAATTGGTGTTCCCAAATTGCTTGTAGTGTGTGTGCGCGCGCGCCCTGCAATGGATTAGCACCCCATCCAGGGTGCACCCCGTCTCGTGCTGAAGTACACAGGATAAACGGTATAGAACATGAATTTATTCAAAATTAAATTAAAGACACCTGTAACTTGAAAAAACACCTGCATGTTGGTGTTTTTATTAGCATATTAGTAATATTAGAGTCATTACCAAATACGTTGTTATAGTGTATCTAGTCCAATATCGCGACTCCACAGCTGCATTCTATATAGTAAACTACGTAAAGCATCCCCCTAGGTAGTGCTCCAAGAAAGGGAAGGGTGGAGCGTTTGAATGCTGCCCAATGTCACGTGATCTGAATCGACCGTGTTCTGTCATGGTAGCACAGGGCTGAAAAGGAGCATAAACAATATTCTTCTCTCATAAGCGTATTATTTTCTTGATTTGTATCTCGTGTAGAATGAAGTCGTTGATATGTGTGAATAGGTCAGACCGTGTTTTGCTAACGAGGGTAGTTTATAAATGTTTAGGTTGACTGATAAATGGCTTGTTTTAGCGTTAGCTCCGAGCTCATATCTGTGTAATCTCTGCTAGTACCTCTGTCAGAGGCCACAGTGGGCAGCTAGGTAGCTAAAGCTAAGCTACACCGAGCTAGGCTAGGCTAAAGACAATGCAAGTTGAAACAGCGGGAATGCGAATCTCTGAAAGTGAAGGCAAGCTCGATGTTCATACACAGAGCACATTCAGGACGACCTCGAAAAGTTGGCAGTACAGGTGAGTTAACTGGTGTGTGTGTGTGTGAGAGAGAGAGAGAGGGAGAGAGATGGCGGTGCTGGTTATTTAGACACCAGCCTAAAGTGAGTGCACTCTCAGGTTGAGTATGATCAGCGATTGTAATAAGGGTGTGTCAGCAGCACAGGGTGTCGCTTTTAATCCTGAGGTACATGAGGTAAACCCTGAGGTCATCCAGGGTAATATCTTCAGTTTTTGACCTTTTCTTGCTTGTTCTTCTTCTTACAAGTGGGTTTTACAAGCAAAGCTTCCCGACCCTAGTTCCCCTGTGTCCTGCACACTTTCACTGCATTGACCTAATCAGCTCATTAGCATTTTTTACTGTGTGTGTGTGTCAGAGCAGAGAAACTGTGTGTTCACTCACAAACGTAGTGTTTTATGTCGGTCTGTACTTTGAGAGCCACAAACATTGGCATTCAATTTTTGTATATCAACATACTTGGTGAAATAAAACTCGATTCGCATTTGAACAGTTGATATTGAGCCTTCATGGCAGTTCTAATCTGAGGTGCTGATTGTTAATTGGTGTTCTTGCAAGAACTATCCCAGAACAGCTGAACTGTCTTAAAATAACAACTTATTGTTGTTACTTAATTACCCAATGCCATATGTTATTTCAAAGTTTTGAAAAAAAAAATCTAGTATGGTTCTTTACCAGGGTTTTTTAAACCTAATATTCAAAAGGCCGGATCTTGATTTCTATTCAAGGTTAACTCTCTGGAACGATTGGTGATAAGCAGATGACTTTTATTAAACTTGCTTTTAACTTATAAGCAACATGTGCTCATGTGTAAGGCACTCAAACAAAATACATTAAAACCTAGTGGAAATAATGCCAGTGTATAAATGCAATCAGATGCTTTAAGCAAAACTTAAGCTTTAAAATACTTTTTTTTTTTTTTTTTACTTTAAAGCAGACATTGTAATATTAAAATGATTTGATGATGAACTTAAATGATATCTTTAAGGAAAAGCATGAAGAAAATGCCAGTCGCGTCGATTCCTCCTTCTTTCCAAAGCACTCGTGAGGTTGAGCTCCTGTGATGACTGTCCTGGTGCTTCCCATCCTTCACGCATGAAGAAATCACAGAATTTTTCCAGCTGATCCAGGAGGACAGAAAGAGTGAAGTTAATTGGTAGTGGCGTCCTGAAAAGTTGGGATGTTTCATTTCACTGAAACGTGGGCGTGCATGAAAAAAATGCATGGGTATCTCATCGGTTTTGCTCTCTATTGTGAGCGTGCTTGTCATGCATCTCTGTTTAAAATTACGAAACTGAGCATGACAAAGACACGACACATGAATGGTCCGGTCCCTAAGTCAAAACGCACAGCAGCCCAGTCTGAGGAGTGGCGCTGCCTGATTTAAAAAAGCTCCCTAAACCTTGGAACAAAAACCATTTATTTTTTCTTTGTGTATTTGGATTGTGACATCCTCGTCACACAGGGGCCATGATGGAAATTTATGGAAGACACTGAAGTCTTGCTTTTCCGTGCCTGCAGGACAGAATGTGACCGTCTGTTAGTTCTCTCCCTAATTTTGAACAGGCACCTGTTTGCCGACCCTTAATGGCTAATGGCCCTTAACCGAATGTTAACGTCACCATGACAACAATGTCAAACAGGGTAATCGCTGTAATAATCTCAGGTCAGGACTGGCATGACAATCTCCAAATAGACTATAAAACTAAATTTATTGAGGTGTAGTGTGTAAGGGTTGTTTTTAAGATAGGAAACATACACCATATTATGTTGTATTATTGTGTGCATTACTAATTTGAGACATGAGCTGGGTCGGGATTTTGAAAATCCCTATTCTAGAATAGAAAATAAATCACAAAACAAAAAACACTAAATTAGAATGTGTGTCAAATTTTGGCTGGTACTGTATGTGGTCAAAGGTTTCTGGACACCCGTCCATCGCACCACTGTGCGAGATCATTCCCCAGACTAATGTTCCTGCAGTGTTTTATAGTGCAGCGTTTTCTAGAACCTCTTTATATGTCGTAGATTTACAGTTGCCCTTCTTTCTATCTAAGGGACCCAAACCTGATCCAGCATGACCACTGGGCACAAACCAAGCTCCATGAAGACATGATTTGTGGAAAAACCTGCCTGGATAGTAATCCCAAATGCTGATTAAGCACTTTTGGGATGAACTGGAAATGGGATGGTTGCACAGTGAAGTAATGTTTAGCACTGTGGCCTTGCACCTCCAGCATTGAGGATTTGTGTACCCCTTCTCTGGGATAGGCTCCGGGCTTTCTGCAACCCTATACAGGATAAACGATACTGAGATTGAGTGAGGTGCAATCCCTTTTCCACTCTCACTCATTCTTTATAATGTTCTAATGGTTGGATGAGCACAAATCCCAACAGACATGCTCCAAATCCATCCTAGAAGGTTATTATTACAGTAAAGGTGGACTAACATGGTGTTAATGCACATGGTATTGGAATGGAAAATATAGCAATGTATCTTTGATCCTTTTATATTGTTTGGTAGGTAGATGTATAAATATTGCAAAAAAATATTTGTTAAATAAATGTAAAATTTCTGTTAAATTAAATGTTCTCACTGTTAATGCATTATTATTTGCATCTTTTTTTTTTTAGTGATCACATGGAAAATGTAGATGGATATCTGATGAAGTACACAAATCTGGTAACAGGATGGCAATATCGGTGAGTTCCTGCCTGAAATGATAGGATCAAAAACCTGTGGTCTATTTGCCAGTGCCTGGAGTACCCTCTTGTTCTACTGTAAATGTTAGTGTTTTCTCTGTTCCCAGTAGTCAGCCTGTTAACATTCCTTCCTGATCTTAATTTGGTGTGTTGTAGTAGGGAAAACAGATCTATGTGGGACACAGAAGCGTACTCCAGGACCAGCACTGGGAACCTATAGAATTCACTGATTTGAGACATTGACTTTGTTGTATGTGAACCTTCATGTTTTAGCAATACTGACTTTGCTTTTTGTGCTGTCTTGAGGTTCTTTGTACTGAACAACGAGGCAGGGCTGCTGGAGTATTTTGTAAATGAGCAGTCACGGCACCAGAAGCCCCGGGGCACGTTGCCTTTAGCAGGCGCAGTCATCTCCCCAAGCGATGAGGACTCGCACACCTTCACGGTCAATGCCATCAGCGGAGAGCAGTACAAACTGAGAGGTGCCTCTCTTTCTTTGTGTTCTTTCTTTTCTTTTATCAGTGAAGGAACTAAAGAGAAAATTACCAAAGCAAGCCACATGTTCTCAAAAAAAAAAATGCTGAGGCAGTGTCATTGCATCCAGCAGAGTATAAAAATAAATAAATAACACCAATAAGCACATTGAGAATTTTCTTTGTAGTTGGATCAATCCCAGACACGGTTGGATTTGATGGGAAAGCCGACATACACCATTCTGTGCAAAGCTGAACCTCATCATCTTTATAGCTTCTTTTACTTCGATAAACATTTTTATTTGAAGTACATAGCCAGCTTGTTCTTGCAGGCTATGTAAGCTGTATTATTGCTTAGTCAGCAGATTTTGTGAAGCTCATTAAGTGCAAGGCTGTGCACACAAGTGAAGCAATGCTGGAAAATTCAATACGTCCCCTAACTAGCTCAACATCTTATGCACTTTAGCTTCTTGTACTGTGTCTTAAGAGCTTTGTTTATAGCAACTGTGTGCCAGAGCTCCATTTAAATTGCAGTATGTTTTAAGGTCACTTCTTGTTGATCTTTTAGCCTGTTTGGATTGTGTATAATGAAGCCTATATTTGTGCTCCTTTCAGCTACTGATGCTAAAGAGAGACAGCACTGGGTGAGCAGGCTGCAGATCTGCACACAGCACCACACTGAAGCCATGGGCAAGGTGAGAAAACTTAGAAGATATAAAAAAATATTAAAAATTCTCGAAAAATTGCTCCTTTGCTCAGAAAAATCTGAGCAAATTTGAGGATCTTTGCTAATTCACAGGTCAGTAGTTAAACCAAGTAATGTTAAACCAAGCAGAATTTGTGTTAATTTTTGTTAATGTCTGTACAAGATCTGCTTGTTCGTTGCCCTATTTGCATGGGTGTGTGGTGGCGAGTTTTTTGCACTTTGCTTTTATCCTGAAGACTAACCCACCACTAAAGACTCGCAGTCTGTCCGCGGCCTCTCAGGGCAGTTCCAGTTCTCCTGCGTCCCAGCGTAAAATCAGCCATAACACCGGCTCCCTGTTGGGTCTGTCCCAGTTCCACCGTGGCTCCTCCAGCTACTCCAGCAAGCGTTCGGTGCTGCGTGACCACCTGGTGGAGGCTCGTGAGGTGTGCCCATATTTATGTAGTTTACACTATATTAGAATAAAAGGGACATACTGTACTTTAGCATGTCCATTGTTGTGATTAATATACCTGTAAAGAACATGGAACATGCATCCAGTCTATGTAACCTGGAACCTTGTTGGGTTAACTCTGCATGAATTCCTGTTTGCACGCAATAGGTGTAGTTAATTTATCTTTTAATAAAGTTGTTGTGCATGAATGTTTGTTTTTTTACAGATGATGACTCAGGCGCAGGATCAGCACAGAGACCTGGTACAATGCATCGAGGGCCTGCCGGCCAGTCACAACCCCTCTCCACTGGATCAGGACCTTCTGCTGCTTAAAGCCACCTCTCTGGCCACAATGTCCTGCCTTAGTGACTGCCTGCAAATCCTACAGCTTCAGCAAGTGGCCCGGCATAGAGTTCCACTTGCAGGTACCAGCTTTGTTTTAACAGTGCACCAAGACAATCCAAACTTTGCATGTGACCAAAAACTACATCAAAATATACGAGGTATTCAGAATCTGGGAATATATAAAATACAAGTGTATCCGAGTATTTGTCAATTTTTATTTATTTTTTTAATTTGTTGTGAAAGTGTCTGAGGGGCACAGTGGTACGGCAGGTATCGTTGTTTCCCTCACACCCCATCTACGGCTTTTTGTTGGCATCTATGATCTCCTCTGCCTTGTGTGCTGAATTCCCTGGAATAGTTTGCAGGGGCCTGTAGCCTATCCTAGGAGTCTTGTGGCATGAGGTGGGGTACAACCTGGAAAGGGTACACGCATTCGGGAACACGAATTGGCCTAACATGTATGTCTTTTGGACTGTGGGAGGCAACCTGATGCACCCAGAGGAAACCTGCCAAGCACTGGGAGAACATGCAAACTCTATGCACACAGACCCAAAGTAAAAATCTAACCCTCGTCTCTGGAGGTGCAAGGCCACAGTACCACTGCGTCGCCAACTATAATATACATTATTTCATATTTTAACATTGTAGGTTTAGTATTTTATGTTCACATAGACAACAACATATACACTGCATTTTAGCCAACCTAACTGTATTTTGTTGCTCCCACATACAGAACACACTTTATTTTTTTAGTTACTTTTGTAATGATTGTTAATATGTTGGGCAAAAATGCTTTCTGATGCCAGTTGTTTCCCCCTGTTTCCCCTTCAATTCATGAAATATTCAATAATGCAATGTTTATTTAAGAACTAAACAGCTGTTTTGTTACAGGTTAAGCGTGCAGAAGTTGCTGTATACCAAATGTTCTTTAAGACTTACTGGTCTACAGATCATGAGGCTTTTACGTTTCCCCAACAAATCTGGTCCTCTACTGACTGTTTTATAGTGATGCATATTAAAAAAACATCACTGATGATCATTTTTATTGTACACATATCAAGTGCCCCTGGTAGCAAATCAGTTAATCCAAGGTTATGTTCTTGAAGTATTTATGACCTGTGGCACTAGCCAGAGAGTGGAATAAAGTTCCATAATGGATGAGGAACAGTATCTCCTTCTGATAGGCCAGTGCAGGTAACAAGATCTTTGGGGGTGTCACCCATGTGCTCCACTTGCCAGCTTCCACAAACTGTCCTGCTGTCATGTAACTATGTTACTAATGCATAAAGTGATCTAAGTAGCCAGTTTTCCTCAAGTGACACGAGTGGCAAACTGTCCCCAGCCCCCCCCCCTCACATTTCTGGCTCATAAACGTATTACATAAGTGGCAAGCCATGTTACATGGTGGCCCATGGTGGGCTTGTATGTCTGCACACCTTGTGCACAGAATTAAATTTGATCCACTTGCCAAGCATACATATTTTATACCTCTCTGAAAGAAAAGAAACATACGAACTGGCCTGTGGTCAGTGAGGTGTTTCATTATTTTAGTTGGTGTGTAGATCAAGTAAGATTAAGAGGTCAGGATTCCCTCATACGTTTCTGTTGATTTGTAATGAAGCAGAAGTTTTGGGCATCAGAAAAGCCACTGATCTGCGTTGTGCAGTACTGTGTGTAGACACCAACCCCTGGGCTAGGGTTGCACATCTGAACTTCAGGACAGTTGGGAGGGGATCAGGCGTCTGTGGTTCTAGTTGTGACTGAGGCTGTCATTGGCCTGTTGCCACTGCATGTAGGGTGTGGTGACATGAGCAGCTTTGAACAAGGCTCCGTTTGCCCCGCAGGGCCGACCATCGAATGGCTGGAACCCAAACTGCCGGACGTTCTGAAGAATGGTGGAACCCTGGCTAGCATCACCAAAGACAGCAGCAAAATGCAGGGCACCACTGTTGAACCTGCTGAAATGGACTCTTGTGATCTTACTGGGGTAATAAAAGCTTTACTTCCTATTCCATTTCTGACATTTTGCCTCTTATTTATTTTAGCTACAGTGAAATGTTTTTTGGATACATACACTTGTATGTCTGTGTGTGTTGTACTGTATGAGTTTCATAGTGGTAGTAGGTTGGATTAAACCTCCTACTACTATCCTAGTCGTTTTCTTTGCAGCTGCTCTTAGAATGAGTTTGTCTTGGAAGTAAATTTTCATTAGTCTTGTCAGAAAGATGAAACTAGGGCAGAGAAGGTTGTGGTTAAACGGAGAAGCCTGTTACTTGAAAAGCAATACAATGGACGCAGACACAACTGTCCTCTTGCTTAAATTGGTTATATCAGTTGGGCTGAAAGCTTATATAAGGCAGACATTGTATCTAAATGTTTTGTTTGCAAATCAGTGACTATCATTTCATATGCTTTTTCTGGCAATGTAAACAGTATGCAAAGAAATGGAGCACTGTCTGTTTAAGAAAGGTAACCACTCAGGGTTAAACATTTTGCCTACTATCAAATGTTTCTTCAATTAACTCTTAATGAGAGAGTTTATTCTTGGTATGGATATGATTATCCTGTTACGAAGGACTTTCTCGTATGAAAGTGAGTTGTATTAAATATGAAAGGACTTCCGAGAAATAAACTCACATTTCTGCCAAGTGACTTAGTTGATGATTCATACAGGATGAATCAACACACAATCAGCTTGTTTCATGTATGACATTGAGGATGTATTGGGGTAATTAGATTTAGCCTTATCCCTATTATGATGGAGTTTAATTTTGTTTTTTATATATATATATATATATATCTCAAGAGAAAGGATACCAGTGGCATTCAGTTTTGTCTTGAAGTGTCAGGGATATCTGGAGTGAAGGAACTTTGGGAACGTTTGCTGCAGTCGTTTTTTTGTGTTACTGGAGTTGGAGTCAGTATACAAGTCCTAGGCCAAGTAACTGCCTGAGCAATTTCAAACAGGATGGGTTACATTTGGGTCTTTTAAAAAAACTTTAGTGCAAATCCTAATGTACACAATTGTCACACATTTTAAGTCTCTATAAGTGGATTATATGCTTGTAAATTTGCTTGATTTTGGTTTAACTTCTACACAAGTAAATAGAAAAAACTACCAGGAGGTACACTGGATTAAGCAAAGCAATCGCAGGAGTGTGGAAAGCCAGAGCATGATATGGGTCTAATATGGAATTTCAATGACTGAATGAATATTTGGCCTGTCATGCAAATGAAGAGGGATTTCATGATTGTAGCTTGATCTGAATCAGGTAGAAAGATGGAAGGACGTAAAGCAGTCTTAGCTACATACTATATCTATATCAGTATAAACTATATAATATTAATATAAATCAAATTAGAATTTTATTTGTCTCATACACAGTATGCTATGCAGTGATATGCTTTTACAACCGCTGATGACCTAAAATTAAAAAATGGAGTTTTCAAATAAGGAATATAAAGTAATGATAGGCAATAAAATATGATAAGTATAATAAGAGTAACATTATACATATAAATATAGAAAAAAGTTTTAGATGTAAAAATTCACAATATGTACAAACAAAATAAAATAGAATTGGAATGAAATTGGGATATAGAAAATGTCCAATCATGAGCAGGACAGCATGCAGAATAATGTGCAAAGTTCAGGTTCCAGGGTGTATATTAGAATCAGGATTCATACAGTGTTTCATGACTATTTCCTAACATTTGGTAGACTACTACTTTTATAGAAGTAATGGGAGATTAAAGACAGAATAAATCTTGAGTAAATCTCTAGTTTTTAATTTATATGAATAAGACTAGTATAAGCCTTTTTCAAAAGACTAGCATTCCGTGGAAACCTGTTTATTTATATATGTTCAAATATGTTCACATTCGTTTTGTTCAAATGTTCTAGGAGCAGGAAGACATTGATGCGGAAGAGGAGCAGGAAGACTCCTTTCCAGCTGAAGAAGAGGACTTGGGAGCAGTGGAGGAAGAACGTAGTGTCATCCTACATCTTCTCTCTCAGCTTAAACTGGGCATGGACCTAACCAGGGTGCGCCACCATATCAAGCTATCTGTATTAAGCATATTGACCATGTTTTACGTAACTGCATACCAGTAGGACTAGCATGAATAACAGGAAAGTTCAGTTGTTAATCATAATCATTTATGATGTTAATCATTATTTACAAGCAACTTTAAAATCACAAAAAAAATAAGCATGTGCACACATATGAACAAATATTAATAAGTGGCGCAGGATTGTAGGGTAGAATGAAGAATGGAAAGCATTGATCTTTGAGATAAGAAGTTGTTTGACAACATTTCAAACATAAGGTGCAACTCTGGCGAAGGCGTTGTCCTGAGACAGTTGATATTAAATGGAGGGATAATGAGCTGACCAGTACAGGCGATTTTCAAACATGCAGCTGTGTTAGCAGGAAAGGAGACGACATGTTTGACATGTGAACTTGACCTAGCCCTACATGTCTCCCTGTTTTAGTTGTACATACCTTGTATATATTGTCAACAATTAAATATTGCATTATTGCACTCCTTCTATGTAGGTGGTCCTTCCTACGTTTATCCTGGAGAAACGCTCTCTGCTGGAGATGTATGCAGATTTCATGTCTCACCCAGACCTTTTTGTGGCCATCACAGATGGCACCTGTCCTATGGACCGTATGATCAGATTTGTGGAGTATTACCTCACTTCCTTTCACGAGGGCCGCAAGGGCGCAATTGCCAAGAAGCCCTACAACCCAATCATTGGCGAAACATTCCACTGCTCCTGGAGAGTGCCAAAGGCAGCAGCAGCTTCTCAAGGGAGTGTCCAGAAAGAGGGCTCTAATACATCGGACTGCTACGATGTGAGATTTGTAGCTGAGCAGGTGTCGCACCACCCACCCGTCTCGGGCTTCTATGCTGAATGCCAGGAGAGGCAGATGTGTGTAAACACACACGTTTGGACCAAAAGCAAGTTTATGGGCATGTCTATTGGTGTTTCTATGATTGGAGAAGGTAAGGTAGTTTGTCTAACATCCTCAATTTTTATTTTATTTTTTTGTATTTATTTGATTAGTTTAGGATTGGGAGACTCCAAATGTTAAAATGTAACAAACCCATTCTTACGAAAGCACGTATATTGGTAAGTGAAAGTATCTTTGATGTATGTAGATGTCAAAGGCATCTAGTATTTCATATAAGATTAAAATTCAAAGATTAATATAGTTCTAGATATGTTTGAGGACTTGTTTGTTATACTGGCAGATATTGTTGCCAGTATAAAGCAATTAATTGTAGAAAGAAGCTAAATCATCTGCTGGAAAATCTTGAAATTAGTAAAAATGTCTACAAATAGGCCCTACCTAGCCCTACCTACATATTTTCCTTGCTGAAAAATGTATTTTTGTTTTGTTGGTTTGTTGCAGTGTTGCTTTAGTAACTTGTTCAAGTGCGTAGCATTCTAACAAAATATTTTGACCATTTTCAGACTTTGTATCTGTACGATTCCAGCGCCTTGACATGAAAGGGCTCTTAAATATCAAATGGCGATCATATTTGGTCATGTTGAAAATATTTTCTTTGCAATATTTTCTTTTTGTGTGACTTTAATTTTGCAAATGGGCAGGTTTTATGGTTTTATGGCCTCATCATGCTTAATTGAATGTTATTTTCTGCAGTGTTCTGGTATCCATTGTGTATTGGGGTTGGGTTTTCTCAGGTAATCTGAACCTTTTGGAGCATGGCGAAGAGTACACGTTCACTCTGCCATCTGCCTACGCTCGCTCGATCCTCACCGTGCCCTGGGTGGAGCTGGGCGGAAAGGTCAACGTGAACTGCGCCAAGACAGGCTACAGTGCAGCCATCACCTTCCAAACCAAGCCGTTCTATGGGGGAAAGCTGCACAGGTCAGTGACACAAGGTCACATTACGCTTTAATCGACTCTGCTGTCAGTCTAACTTACGGTGTACTGTCTGCAGAGAGATCAGGAATTAAACGACAATGGGTGTAAGCGCTATGTTTGATCATGTGAAAAGATATACAACTGTGTGATATGAGTCACAGTGAATACACATGAACACACAAATTCTCAGAAATTTACTTAAGGCTTTTCCTGTAAGTATATATTCGTCACCACTTTTACTGATTATTGCACAATAATTTTATCACACTTTGGATGAAATTTTTTGTACTAATGGGATTTTCTTTAAGTACTTGCTTAATGTTACTTTAAAGAGCAGAATAAACAAACCATACAGTTCCTAGGAATCTAATTAACTCTTTTTACATTTTTTTTTTATATATACATTAGTTCCTGATAAGACAGACCGTTGAGGCTCATTTATGCTGCCTTATCTCTCTCTCTGTGACATACTTTGCCTCTGTGTTACTTTTGAGTGGCACATATTTCCATTGTGAAAGCTGAGCGTGTAGATTGTAATAAGATCCTATGTTTTTGTTATGCAGAGTAAGCGCAGAGGTGAAGCACAACCCCACCAATTCTGTAGTGTGTCGCGTGCAGGGGGAGTGGAACGGCGTGCTCGAGTTTACCTACAGCAGTGGTGAGACGCGCGTCATAGATGTCCTCCAGCTCCCCATCACCAGGAAACGAGTGCGGCCCAAAGAGCAGCAAGGACCTTATGAGTCCAGGTGAGCATTTTTCATTTGGATTTATCTTTCACACAGGGGTCTGTTCATGTTTTTGTTATAAATGTATTGATGAATTTTTGGCCTGGCCAAATCATTGTTTTGCATAAAGCAAAGGAAATATTAAACTTAATAGAATTGGTTTAAAACTGCCAAATACATTATTTAAATCTGGAAGAGTCCTGAACCATTAACTTCACAGAAGTAAGTCATAAAAAATCATGAATATCCATGATCAGAGAAAAAAGTGCGCGGTAAGTGCATTGTAAAAAAAAAAAATAATAAAAAAAAAACAATAGTAGAAATCACAGCTTTGTTTAATTGTAAACATTTCACAGCTGTGTGGCCCTAAGAAAATCACTTATTATTGAGGCTAATCATAAAAATTTGACTTTGGAGCAATGAAAAAAGGTTGTCATCTGATGAGTTCAGATTGAGCCTATCCCAGATAAATGGGCGTGTCAGGGTAAGAAGAGAAGCCCCCGATGCAATGCACACATCACGTACAGTGCCCTCCTGTAGCTACAAGGCTCTGGAGACAGTATTGTGATCTGGGGATGCTTCAATTGGTCAGGTCTAGGCTCTGCAACGTTATTTGGCAGTAAAATGAAGTAAGCTGATGACCTGAAATGTACTAAATGACCAGGGTATCGCATCAATTAATTATTTTTTTTATTATTCCTTGCCTGATGGAACAGACATAATCCAATACAAAAACTGTAAAAGAGTGGTTCCGGAAGCATGAGCAGTCATTTTGACACATGAATTGGCCAACACATTGCATGCTGTAATCGAAGCTAATGGCAGCCCAATTATATATTAGTGTGCAATTTTGGGCCAGACAGTGCAGTATTACATTATACTGCCATTCAGTTTTTTAGATAACCTTCCTATCAAAACATCAACTATTGAAATGCTATATAACTATTTTTAATTCCTTATCTACTTCATTCCCTTTTACTGGTTAATGAATGTTGGATCAGATTCAGCTAAGAAATTTGTACCTATATGCCTAGCAAGAGGATTAGAATAGAAATGGATTAGTGGATGAAATTCTCCAGTTGGCTGGGGTACTATTGAATATGTATGTGATTCATCCTATACAAAATTATTTTAAATAAAATTGTAGCAATAAGCATATGTATGTATTTGCAATTGGCATTAATGTTTTTCCCCCCTCTCCAACACTGTATATTAGTTGGTAAGTAAAAACCCTAGATTACTACCATAAACCCCAGAGATGTGTACAGCCTTGGGGAAAGCCACTAAGTATCATGGCGTGGGAGTTCAGCATGGCTTGACTCATGTTAGCTACGTTCTTGTTGGAAAAAAGTTACCCTAGTTCTCCGCAATAATGACCATCACATTAATGTACACAATAAGCCTTGTATTTTCATAACATACGTGTAATAATATACTGGTAGCAGAATTCAAATTGCACACTACTATTTAAATACTCAAAAAAAAAAACTCTTGCTGTTTTTAATTATTTATTAATATCAATTCATTATTATTATTCATTGTGCAGTAAATTGTTGAGAACAAGGCTTTTATTTATTACTAGATGTGCCTATGATTACATGCATAAAGTGTTTTTTACAATTTCATCTGTTTAATTTTGGAATGAACTAAACTTTTTACGTGTTACCGTGAAGTGCACGGAATTCATTTCTTTTGCATACGTAAGCGCATGTTCAATGTACAGTGGCATCTGTTAAATTTTGAGAAAAACTAATCTTTTTTTTCAAGGTTGATTTATTATTATTATTATTATTTTTTTTAATGGTCTGTTTAAATTTCGGATTGGCAGATCTTAATTAGAAATCGGCACAGCGTACCCTGTGCTGTTGTATTTATTTATTTATTTATTTATTTATTTAGCTGTTTGAGATTTTTTGGCGATTTGAAATCGACTTTGAGAAAATGATTGTATTTTTTTTAATAGGTACCCCTTGGTATACTGATACAAGTGATTCCCACTTGTTTCGTATGGCTGTGTACTGTATTACTGTACACCATGGTCTGTTATGTCAATTTTTTTACTAGAATGCTGAGAAATCTGACTTGACTTCAGTTACTATGTGAACATTACCGTCATATTATGCCAGATTTTAACTGATATGCCATAACCAAAATCTTCATCCGTTTTACTGTGCCATTGTTGGTTCTTGTAGACGACTGTGGCAGCATGTGACTGAGTCCTTGCTGCAGAAAGACATGGAAAAGGCCACAGAGCACAAGCGCTTCCTGGAGGAGAGACAGAGGAAAGAGGAAAGACACCGCACTGAGACTGAGACACCATGGAGGACCAAATACTTCGAAAGAAAAGTAAACATATTCATCAACATGCAGCTCAATCTGTCAGTAACCCCATTTCTCAATTTCTAAACCAAAAAACTTTAGTGTGCTTGATGTGGTGTTCAGAGTCTTCACTTACATGAATCATAAAGACTGAATGCACTTTTCCATTAAAGATGATTTGAAGTAACCTGATCAGTGTTCATTTTATAAATAGATCTGCATTGTTGGCTTTGCTTGCCCTAGATGTTTATTCAGTCTCTTATGAAAATCGTGTTTGATCTTTAGGGTTGTTGTTTTAAGCTGAATTATTTATTTAAGGAGCAAAATGTTTTTAAAATGAGTCTAAGCCTGTTTTACCCTCTTCTTATCCCCCAGGGTGAAGGCTGGGTGTATCATAAACCACTGTGGAAAAGTGTTCCAGTACGGAGTTCCTCTCCTGCAGCGCTGCAGTCTAACCCCTGACCACTATTCCAGCCCCGATCCCTCACCTGCAGGAGCCTACACCACCACCCCCCCCCCACCCCCCCAGAGCTGTCTGTGGGATCTATGTTCTCTCTTTTACAAATGAAGATGCGCGCACACACACACACACACACACACACACTAGCACTCAAAGACTCTGTTCCTTATGATTCCTTATAATGTTATAATGCTCTGTGGAGGGTAGTGGACTGCCTGTATGTGAGATCATAATCAGCATCCCTTGATTCGGATATAATATCAATCTGATCCACAAGAGATCCCAGTGCGCACAGGCGTCTTTTGTTGCCGTTGCCTTAATGGGAGTTGTGAATAGCATGAGAATGTGCTGCAAGTGAGGATTGTGTTTGAGGGTGTTTTATTAACTACTTGTGAGCTTATTCTAGAATTCTGTTATTTGGCTTAATTATGGCCAAACACTTTTCCAATATGAGAGCAGTTTATTTGCAGTTTTATTATCATCAGGGAGATCTTCAAAATTTTGTGCGGGAGCATCTAGATGTTTGACTAAATGATGAGGAGTAGCTCATCGCATTTCATCAGCGCTGGATTCCAGGAAGCATCTGGAGGCATGATGAAAACAGATTCACTGGGTCGGCCTTTGCTTTGTACTGCAGTGGTTAGCCGAGTGTTTGGAAGGAGGTGTTGAGAACTGTATTAGTTTTGGTAAGGCTTCTTTCTCTTTCTTGCTCGACCTTTTCCCTTTCTATCCATTGCATCATTGCTCAGGTGGGGGATTGCTCTGATTTCAAAACACTACTCTGTTGTTTTGAAAACACAGTTTTACTGGCGTCAATTATCGAATTTTAAACAACTTTAAACATCAAACAAATCGATCATGTCCAGTCTCTTCTAGTCTTGTGAAGCTATCATACAGTATTATTGCAATTTGATCAGAGATGTCAAATCAGATGCAGTGGAACGCTGTGTAGTTTTCTTTTCTTTCCTATGTAATTCTACCTCTCGACTGAAACTCTACAGTCTGAAAGGCAATCAGATATAAGCCACATATACATTACTGTTAAAGATGTGGTAGTTATCTTGTTTTTTTGAGCCATAAAAGCCAGCAGAAATAATAACAATGGAAAACTGAAGAACCCATAATAATAAGTGTGTGGCGATTTCCTGCTTGACTGGAACTTTAAATGCTGCATTTTTATTTAACTGATGGCAGTTCAAGTAATCATGTGTTTGACAGAGCACAAGCGAAGAGTCCCTCATATGAAAGTGCTACCTTTAACCCTGGTTGGTTTTGCTAAGAAATTTGTGGTGCCTTATTTGTGTTGGTCTTCCTCCTGTTCATGCCTGCAAACACATTCGTTATGAAACACATTATGATTATGTACGCATCTGCTCCCATTTCCCAGCATCTTGGCATAGATACTCAGAATGTTTGTGCTCTGCTCTGTACAGTTTGTGGTTTAACTTGCACACTTGGCTTTCCACTCTGGGGGAAGATCTCCAGTACACCGATCTAATCGAAATAGAGTTACATGACACTTTCAGTCGAGAATCTCCACTGAAAATGCCCAAACAAAGACATGCTCTGTCTGCACACAGGCTCTAAGTGTGTATCTCTCTGAGCTGTGAAATGCACTGATGTTTTAATTATCCTCCTGATAGCCTGAGAAAAGAGATGAATGAACTAATAAAATCAATAATGTATTAGGAGAAGGTTACTGGTTTCTTTCTTTATCGTTAATTTTGTTTTGGTCATGTGGTAGCTTTGAAGGTGCTGAAACAAACACTTCCCAAAAAGAAATCTTAAGACACAATGATATATAAACAATTTATGAGTATATGATCTGTACAGATGTGACACCAGTTCACAGTAAGGAAAGGACAAAATGGCTCAATAAATGTGTCCCCCTTTTTTCTTTTTTTTTATGGTTCATCATTTCATGAACCTTACTCTGCCACTTTACTCAGTGCGTGATCATGCTATAAGATCACAGATATTCACAATCTCTTTAGATTACTTATTGAAAACAATGAAACTATTATGTATACAGATAGCTTAGATTTCTCAAGAGTATCACAGCATTAAAATATTTGTGTTATATCACCATAGGCTGTGGTCTAGGTGCATTATCCCATTCTCACCGAAAGTCTTTGAAAATCATTTGCTGTGCTGTGGCTCTTTGGTGGGGGGGACCAAAAATAGTCATTTGACTCCAAGTTATTTTAAGACAAGATTATGTTCATTGTCTCCTAACTCTAGACCTAGTACCTGTCTTCAATTGTGTTAGCTTTGTAATAAATGGTTTAATTTACCCAAAGGGGAAAATCTATATATATAACATTTTGTTCTTTCCAGAAACTGCATCTGCTGATTAGGTAAATTCATGATGAAAGTCTGGTTCAAGCTCTTCCCATAACCTCTTGGCAGAAGAGTGTGTGACCACTTAAAGTGAGTTAGACAATATGGCTAGCAGCAACTGAAGCAGGCAAGCGGTAATTAAATGTGCAATATAACAATGATCCTAACCAAAAGGAACTTAAACCTCAAGTTTGTGGCAGATTTCAAAGCAGCTATGAATTGTTTCCATAAAGACAGGCCTATGCGCATGGATCAATTTAGAGTAACAATAAAACGCTTTCCGATTTTCCTTCAACTGGGGGAAGAAGAAGAAGGGAAAAAAAAGGCCTTCCCGCTCGCTTGCGTGTTAGGTCTTTAAAGCGTATGTTTGCTTCAAGGCTTGTGGTTAATCGAACTGAAGCCCCTCCCAAAGCCAAGCTCGTGAGATGACCGCATTGTTGTTAAAAGCAAGCGAGTCAGAGGGCAATGGAAAAATTCAAATGAGAAAATGATGTGTGGTAAACAGTTTTTGGAAAACATTTTTTGCCAGTAGAAATGGCACACACACGTTCTGCCAACACAGCAAGGATGCTTTCCTTGATGCTCTGCGTCTTTGAGGAATCTCTCATCCAACAAAAGCAGGATTTTATATATATGCTTCAATCTGAACATTGAGCCCTTAAAGTGATCCTTTTAAAAAAACTTCAGATAGACTCTGCTTGGGGGCAAATAACTTCTGCATGGGCATGAAGTGGTTATGGGGACGCCGTGAACTCAGAAGCCAGTGCTTATATCATCACGCTCATCCTTTAGTCCCTTCTTCAGTGGTGCATTATGTTCATTAAGTCCAAAAACAAAACACTAATATTTAAAAATAATAAGAAACTGATGAGGGAGACCAGCTCCACATATTGAACCAATATATATTACAAAAACAAGTCTGGTTTGCAGGGCTTTGGGGAGGTGTGGTCACGCTTCACTCAGAGGCCTTGGGGAGGTTGAGGCTTGAGCTTCGACTATAGCTTGAGGCTGGGGAGGGCATGCTGGCGGCATGCCAGCGTCATGCTCCGTGTGGTTGGAGGGGAGAGGGGAGCCCTGTTGCTCAGTGGAGTTGGGGATACAGACAAAAACAGTGCTGCTCTCGAGTTCTTCCTGCGCCATAGTGTTGAAGCGTTCCAGCACACAGTGTGCAGTCAGACGTGCCTCTGGGTCATGGTCCCAGCATTCTGTAATAGTGGCACTTAGAACCTGCATTCCCTGTAACAACCAAACAGAAAGCTGGTATCAGACAATACACCAATCTCAGTGAGAACGAAGAATACAAATTAGACAAAATAGGTGTTTAAAAAAAAAAACATCACATGGTATGGCATCCAGAAGTAGAATGTCTTAACTTTCTCTTTTCACTTGTACTAATTCAGTAATTATGCAATGATTTCTGGTAGAGCTGTACCTAAGAACTGCTGCTGTAAATGAAAAGACTCTACTGCTCCAACTGAACATCCCTTCAACATACCTAGTTCTGTTCATAGTATACAGTTGTACAAGAGTAAGTACTTATTATACAACCACACTTAACACTTAATATAAGATTGATAAGCCTATTTCTAGTCAACGTTTACAGATATTTCAAGAAATAAGCACTTAAAACTAATAAAATTATCAGTAAAATGTCTAGAAAAGGCTTAAACTTATATTTGGTTTGTTGTAATCTTGTATTTACAAATATAAATCTTTAGATAAATCTGACTATATTCAAGATGGTGTCATGTGTTAACGTATCGGTTTTTGCAGAGTAACCAATATCACCCAGAACAGGATGGCCTTCCTTTGGAGTTTGGTTTCTGTCATGATTTTTTCATTTCTCTGTTGCCAGTGTCAAACCTTGTTGATACTCATTGGTCCTTCACTCATTAGGGATCTAAATCTGTATCAAAATTTCTCCAATGGCGCTGCTGTCTGACAGTGTCCATTGTTGAAATTTAATTGACAGCTCATACCAATGTGCAAGGACACTACTACAACAATTGTGATGTCAATATTCATGCAAACAAATTTTCCGAACGAATATTTAACTAATTTTCTATTTCAAGCTTAACCATTTAAAAGAGACCTATTATGTCATGTTTAGACATTCAGATGTGTCTCCATTGTGCATTTACAAACAAAAGATGTGCGGGAAAAAACTCCCTGCTTTTTGTTCTTTTTCCATTTTTGTGTTGCTCACAGCTTAAGTAAGCCAAACGTTTTTCCCCTATTGGGAAATATAAGAAGAGACTTTCTGCCAGCTTGTTGTTCAGTTTTTCTGTTCTCTGGAGTGGTGTGGCTCAGCAGTCGCTCATTTACATAGACATTGAATTGGCACATTTGAGAAGAAGTGAAATAAAGGCAGTTTGAGTTAAGGGGGAAAAAAATGCTTTATCTGAGAGTTATTTCAGCCGGAGCATTAACAGATACTCTGGGGAATTCTGAGACCTGGGTTAACTGGTTAAAGAAACGGTACAATATGGGGCCTTTTAATACAAAATAAATAATTAACAAACAAACATACAATTCTAAATTCAGTTTGACTCATTCACAATTCACTTTAATAATATACTTGTGTACATTTAACCTAATTGTTATTCCAATACAATTTTGATTCCAATACAATCTACGATTTTGACAAAATATCCACTTCCACGTAAGTATGTTTTTCTGTGCCTCCGATGGCACCAGTATCAACGTGAGCTATAAAAAGAACATTTATTTATTTACTAGATGTGCCCGCGACTTTGTTCACGTGGAATTTAATTGCACAATCACAAGCGCATTTTAAAAATGTACAACGCTGTCTGTGGAATTTTGTAATGAACTAAAACATTTACGTGTTACCATGAAATGTGTGGAATGAAGGTGTGAGATTGCTTTTATTAAGTAGATTTCTATTGCACATTCATAAGCGCAAAGAAAAAAAACTTACAGCGCTATCTGTTGAATTTTGAGATGAAGTCATAAAAAAAAAAAATTCAAGGTCGATTGCAATGAAACAAAACCTATATGTTAACTCAAGCTTGGCCAAATACACCTGTTAAAAGCTCTTTAAAATTCATTCAGTACTTTTTACATGATGCGTGCACAAACAAACAGACAGACCAAACTTCCAAAAACCATCTGGAAGTGTTCTATTACTTATCTTATGTCCCCTCCAAATATATATATATTTGCAAATATCTTCAATGTACAGACAAGCCAACTTTATAGTTTTCGTATGGGTATAGAATATATATTTATTAGTGCAGTAGTTTTGTAGCACATACCGGATGTATTGTCCAGCTGAGTGGGATTTCTGGTCGTCCTCTGTCCCTCAGCACAAGATCCCTCATGCTGTCCACGCATGGCTGATCACACACCTTCGAACCAAATGGAGGCTCGTAGCTCTTCACCTCTGCCCAAGCAACATTTATTTAGTTACCCTTCACTTTTACTCAAGTAGTCAGTAGTTTTATTTATCTATGGACAATATGACCAATAATAACTTGTCTGTCTGTTGGAATGTTTACTCAACAATATCTATGAACAGTGGTTATAATGCTCACACAGCACATAATGGATATATTTAATTTGTCAGAGCTATTAGAGTTTGCTTTTCAAACCAAAAAGCCCATTATTCCGTGGCTTTTTTTAAATATCATATAGCAGAAGCCAATGACTTGATTCATGTTTTACAAATGCTTCTGCAGTCCTGTTGGATTATTTGTAATGGTCTCATGCCACTTACCTCCTATGGCATCACAGCGAGAGGCCATTTCCCACAGCACCAGAGACATGGAGTACACATCCATCTGTTTGAAGGACTCCAAATCCTCCAAATTCACTCGAGATTCTAGGACCTCGGGGGCCATGTAGCGCGCTGTTCCAACCTTAGAAGTAAAGATCAACTTATTTAAGTAAAACAGCTGCAGGAGGTTAAGAGATTTGTTTTTATTGTTTTTAGGAAATAGAAAACTTACAACTAATAATACCTGCTTTGAGAAATTTAAACAATGATTATTTTAATGTTTTTTTTAACGATTTGATAAGCTATTAAACAAGTAGAAATAATGTAGTAGTTATACACAATAAACATCAGCAGCAGTTTAAAGGAAGAGTGGATGGAACAAAAATAAAGCCCTACTATACACTGAAGCAATAATATATAAATATTATAAATACAGGACATAGTATATGTGCATTACTGTTGCATTTGTTTGTGTTTTGTTTATTATCAGTGTTATCAAGGTTTGAAAGTATACTTGAAAAAAAGAGTAAATGTGTCCCTCTTGGAGGACAGTTCTCTAAATTTAAATATTGTTCATTACAATTGGAAGCTCTAATTTATGCCATGTTACTTATTATTACCTCTTTTAGAATTTTCATAATGTACAGCATCATAAGTATCCTGTGGATAAGTTGCTGGATATATAAACCTTTTTCTCTCATGTTACAGCATCAGTCAATCTAACATTCTGTGGTCGCTCTAAACCAGTGGGCTCACTACAGCAGACTAAACCTGTGGCTCAGTGCAGTCTTTCGTCATGTAGTAATGATGCCTTGCAGAACGGAAGTACTGTGATGAACAATGCGATGCAGATTCGACATGTTGCTGACTCTGCTCTCCACTAGATAGAGATGGATTTGTCCTCAAATGCCAAAATACAGTGATTTTGGTGGCAGTAACATTCTTAATAGTCATTTGCTTGTAATAAAAAATTTGACCAGTGTATTATTTAAAAAAAAACAATAAATTCTGTTGAACTTGAGGTTTATCTTGATTTGTAGTCTAATCTTGATCTGGCTTAGGTTTCTGACCCCTGTGATGAAATATTGAGTTTTTCAGAGAGCAGAATGCTGGCTTCCCAAACTTACAGTAAATTCATCCTAGGAGGATAAAGGATGATGAACCTGAATAGCGGGAACATCGATGATTCCATTCTATGCATTTATAACAATTTGACTAGTAAAATTCTTAGCAGTAGTATTTCCACAATAATTTATACCATTGTAACATTGCACTCATAAGGTCACATAAGACTTCCTCACCTGCCCACTATTAGCAAAATCATCCACAGTGAGAGAGATGTCCAGTCGCAGTGCGAGACCAAAATCGCACAGAGCGCACTCGTTGTTGCTTTTCATCACAATGTTGCTGCTCTTTAAGTCTCGGTGAGCGATGGGCACCTTGGGCGTCCCACATGGTGTTGTGTCATTGTGCAGATGCGCTAAGCCTCGTGCGACTGACGATGCCATTGCGCACAACTGACTCCAGCTCAGCACATGGTTTACTAAGAAGTCCTGCAGATTCCCCGGTGCATGGTAGGCCATGATTAGCCAGTACTGCCTCTGGGAGGCGCTAGCTGTACCTCCACGCTGCTCTGCAGTCAGAAACTGAACGATGTTCTCATGTTTCAGGTTGGGGTCGGAGAAGATGGATCTTTCGTTGCGCCAGGAAGCATATTCCACAGCTGGGAAGATTTTTACTGCCACCGTTTCATACTGGCCACATTCGCTGTGGTTAAGACGTGCCCGCCAGACCTCAGCAAATCGTCCCTTACCAACCAGGGCCTCCAGCTGGATAGGTAGATGCTCTGTGTTATGGTTTAGACTGTTGGCACAGCTTGATGATATGTCTGAATTGGCATCTTCTCCGAGGGAAAGAAGCTTGCCATGGTAGTCACTGGTGTTGGCTTCACCCGCACATGCCTCCGGTGGGTCTAATGACTGGTAATGTGTGCGCTTTGGTGTCCAGTCTTTGGGTTGTTTGCTGAGGTGGCGTGTGCGGTAGAGGTAGAATGCCATTGTAGCAATCACAGCTACTAGGAGTGGAGGGACCAGGCTTATCACCACAACTGGAATCACATCTTTACCCTTTAGCCTTGAGAAACCTAGAGAGAAATGTTTACAGAAAATCAGTTTACAGACCTACATTTTCCTTTCTAAGCAATTTAATGGGAAAAAGAATCTATTCTTGTTCTGATTATGATTATTATTGTTAGTAGTAGCAGTAGTACCACCATTTTCACCCTTCTCAAAGACGAGTCTGTCATTGCAGTCGTGCTCCCTGGTGCAGCTGCAGAGAAACAGCATACTGTTCTCAGAGGGCATTGAAGTCATGACACACTCTGTGGAGCTGGTGTTAGGCAGCATGATGTTTTCCAATTCATGTTGAGGATTGTGGCATAGAGTCTGCACGCTCATACTCTGATTTTCCTTCTTCCTGTAAACAACACACATAGAGAAATCAATTAAAGGGGCTGTGAGACACAGATGAATGTCTCAGAATCCAAAACTTTTGTTCTTGGTTTATCATAGAAACTGTACATTTTATAATAATATATAATAATTTATTATTGCAAATTTAAACCAATAATTTATTGTTTTTGTTTTTGTTGTGGATTTCTGGAATAACAGCTATTAACTAAATAAAATTAGGTGTCTTAAAGGATTTGGGCAAAGAACAAGACATTCCCTTATTTAAGATAAGTGTGTATGTGTGCCTTCATGTAAGTAATTTAAAAACAAACAGCGTTTGCCTGTGATGGGCATGCACCTAAATCTTTGTCGCTTCTCGTTCATTCTGTAGGCTCACTAGATAAGTGGCCTCCCCTTCTGCAGGTGTGCGAAGGAGCGGGGCCACTGGAAACAGGCATGGCTGGGGAGAAATCAACTTCATGGATCTTGGGCAATCCCTGCATTATAAAACCAAGTGGAGAGTGTAGCTCAGGGTCTGATCCTGGAGATCTTCCTTCCTTTTTTTCCCCCCCTTCCTCCCTCCTTAAACCTTTTCCCCATTTTCCAAATAAATTTTACTCATTTCCTGTAAGACCTCGCCTCATATTTTGTGAGGCCACACATGCGTAAAACCCGTTACAGCATGTATGTAGTTGTCAATATAATTTCTTTTATTGCTGGTATAATCATTAGTTGAATTCAAGATTAAAATAGAAATGATTGTTCAGATGAATGTGTTAATTTGATAAATAGAGTGAAGTACAAAATTAGGAAGCATTATTACAGACAAGAAACAGATAAATGCTTGAGAATCTAAGCTTCTTCTATATTTAATGTATATAAAATAGTCAAATAAACCTTCAAAATAATTTTTCTTTGACTGCAAAAAATATGCACAACCAGTGATCAGGGAATCCCTGCTCAGAAGTTTTCTTTGTACTTCTTGCCAAAGTCAACTCTTTTCTGAAGGTTATAAATGTGTTATTCATCTTGTATTCGTGAGGAGTTTAAAAAAAAAAAAAAAAGTATTTATTTATTTTTTATCTGACTCTTACTCAAGCCATGTGCTTTTTTTCTCTGCTCCCCTGAGTGCTGGCTATCTCTCACTACACAGCCAGATTATACCACATGGTCAATCAGAGGTCAGTTCTATAAACTTCCCAGAAAAAACGCCTCGGGTGCCAAACTGGGCGGAACTAGTTTAGCGGAAATCTTTTAAAACAGAGTCTATTATGATAGCAAAGGTCCAGAGAGATATACCTCGGCTGAAAGTTGCTAAAAGCTCATGTAGTTACTTTAAAAAAAAGAAAATCATCACGTTTAAATTTAAATACACTCTTTGATGCCCATCTGAAGATTTAAGAAACCACCGAGGTTGTGCTGTGTATGTCACTCACATTTCTATACGTAATTGTTACATTTCTGTAAGGCAAAAAAGAGAGAGAGAGAGCTGATCCTTGTGGGTTGAGGCTGTGGGATGACATGAATCATACAATGTCCGAGCATTCAACCGCGTCTCCAGACTCAGCCGTGGCCCACTCACACATCAACACAGTGGGAGCTGGTAGTGGCGGTTTAGCTTAGTGACGTCGCATTCTATAAATGCTAAGACAGACTTACCATATAGCCACGCAGACCTCCTCGGCATGGGTGCAAAAGGAGCTGAAGTTGCAATTGGTCATGCAGATGTTGTCGTCACACTCAGGACTGGACTGGTCACACCATTTACAAAGGTTCGTTGTTATATGAGTGAAAGCACTGACCTGTAATACTAAAATGTGCACAAATAAAGAATAAGCAATTTAGTACATAACATTTCACACTTCATTCACATACTCAGTCAAGAATTACTGACATAGAACGCTATTTTTAAAAACATCTGGCATAATTAATGGCAGGAATGAAGACAGATGTGTGATTGGTTGCAAAATGATTTTTCTTTCTTACAAGTGACCTTTGAGATTATGCATTCACATATTCATGTTCGTTATGTTTCTAACGCAAGGGGGGGAAATTTAGACAAAGCTAGTGTTTTAACTATATACTTGTGTATATACTTATATATAGTATTATACAATTAATACACAATATACAGATATTAATTTTAGAGTGTTGGTAACTAGTATTGCAGAATTCTGCCACTATTGTAAAATCAGCTTAACTTTGATAGGGTACTATAATCAAAATTATGGACCACCAACACTATCGTTAATACCAGCACGACTGATGAGAATTACCCCAAATCACAAATGCCTCTTTCTGGTTAATGTGTGCATTTTTGTAATATTACTATTATAATAAAAATCATAACAGGTGACAACTGAGCAGTTGCAATCAGTCTTAATGTGAGCCAAGTCTTTTTGGGAAGTGCTACACCACATCTGGAGACTACAGAGAGCTAAATGGATTTGGATGATATACAGTGTATATTGTGTGTTGGAATAGGTTTGGTTTAGTTGTCAGTGTGGATGTGTGTGTTTCTTTTGAGGGTTGAGGGGGTGCTCAGTGCCTGTGTTATGTCGGGTTCCTTCCCACGCATCTTCCTTCCGCTATCCCTATACTGCCACATCACAACAATATTAATTGATTGAAACCAGATGACGGGTAAGCTTGTTTGACTTTGAGAGTGTGGTGATCTAATAGGATGGAGTAAACATGAAAAGAAACAGTGCTGATATTTCACAAAAGCTTCCAGATGTTCACTGATGCCAACCATCAAAATATACATGCGAGTGAGAAAGGAAGGAAGAAAGAAAGAAAGACAGAAAGAGAGAGAGAGAGAAAGAGAGAGAGAGAGAGAGAGAGGAATCTAAGAGACGAGTTAAAATAAAAAAAGTTTTATTTTTTTATTTACTTTTTAATCCCCCTCTCCAAACTATAAAGTAATTAAAATCAGCAGTTGACTGCTCCAGAAATAAATTAAAGCCATAAGTGTTCACTCTGGCCAAGTTTGAAGAACAACCCCTCTGTACTTATGGGAAATCCAAAGGCCACATGATCACAGGAGGCCCAGAGATGCTGGCCTGTAGTTGTTTGGTTTGCAGTCAAACACACTTTTTCTTCCTTATCCAATACTTATTAGTTCACAACCTACTCCAATAGAGAATACTAATACTCAAAATAATACAATGCCCTCGTATAAAGATCCCAGCTATAACACAATCTTCTTATAGTATTAATAAAACATGCCAAACAATACACATCTGCAGAGAGATAACGTACTGTAATGTGTTAAGCACTGAAAATTACAAGATATCTTTTTTTGTTTTGTTTTACTCTTTACTCAATTCTTTACTTGGCTTGCTCTTACTGTTGCACAATTTCTCCAGTGCACCTGATTCAACAAACTGGATGGCGTGATACATACCTTCGGAGATGAACAGGATGTGTGCTTAAAAATGAAACACACTAAACTCTTTAATCCAAAAACTTTTCAAGCGCAGTTGTCTTAAAGTGCAGTTATCACATTCGCCACTGTGTGGCATGAAGAACTCCATTTAATAGTCTTGAAAGTATTTAAATAAATTGATAACAGCATAATCAAAACATCATCCGCTGGCCTTGTCACACGCATATGATATACAGATGTATTCAAGATTTCCTCTAAAGCTCCAAGGCCAAAAAATGATCCAATGTATTTTGGAGCAAAATGTGAACTTATGAACTGATGAGCTCTTCCAAAATCACAAGAGAGAAAAAAATTATTAAATTAATTTTGGAATTGTTCTTACAAATGCCAATTCAACACCTATGATTTCATGCCAAACACTAAATATCTATTTATTCTGTTATGACCACGTGAATGTCCTAATCCAAGTTAATACAAAAGAAAGAAGGTTTTGGGACAAGGAGAATAGAAAGATTACAGACTCATGTCTCTGTCATCATACTGTAGCTCTTTTGAGACCGTGTTGACTTAGAGCTCTTCTGTATCTGATTCAGTAGATGTGGGACAATTTATGCATTGTTTGAAACGATGATGGCAGGGCTGAGAGGAGACCGTCACATCACACACTCTGTGCATTTCGTCTATCTGTGTTAAATTCATCAGAGTTGGCAACAGTTTATCACATGTGCTTTCTGTCTTTCTTCATAATTACCTAATTCATCTTCATTAAGCACGGCTTTCAACAACAGTTGCAGGGCCATGTGAATAAATGAAGAGCTTACGATTTTGCTCTCTTAGACAACACTAATGATTTTTTTATTATTATTGCTGTTTAAAGTAAAACTATTCACTCAAACACAGTCTATTTAAGTAAAGATTTTTTTTGAGCTTCAAGACAGATTTCCTGATAGAATTTTACATTGACATTTTACAGTGTATTACGATTTGGTTTGTGTTTACAAAATAAATCCTGTCCTTTCCTGTCCTATTATAATAACATTCAGTTATTATAATAAGATTATAAAAAAGAATCAATATATAGCTTGTATCAATGTCTAATGTTTATTTATGACAACCTGTTTAAAATATACAAATGCAAGTTAAAGAATAGAAAGACCAAACTGATTCTGGTTTTATATCCTTCTTATCCTTCTTAAGAGCTTTACTGTAATTACTTTTTCATATTAAATTAGAAGTTTCAAAAATAAACAATGTAGTGATATTGCTGATTATATCCTGAAAATGATTTGTCTTTGATGTTTTTGTTTGTTTGTTTGTTTGTTCATTTCTTTGATGTTGTTTATGTTGTTTTTTCTTTTAAATATATATTTCCACGTGATAAAAACGGACAGATACTACTGTGACAGTGTTAAACTGGATAAGTCTATGGAATTTAAAAATCTGTTTAGACTAACAGCTTTTCTAATTCATAAGCTATCAGATAGTATACGGGCTATATTATAAGAGATCTTTCCCACATATGCTTTTAATATTCAACAGTATACACATAACACACTTTGTACTGTAAAAGAACTAAATCACGATACTTGTTACAGAGGCTATTTCTGTCCTCATGAGAAAAGATGTTAGTTCTAAAGTTCTCACACTTACATATACAGTACATACACTTACAGACTATATACAGTATATAAATATAAAGGACGTATTCATCTCTTATTTTTGCACCATCTTTTTTTTTTTAGCTAAAAGTCCAGTACTTCATAAATAGAAGGCATCACCTCAACCTCTTTCTAAGCAACACATTAAAATAGCATGTCAAAATACCACGCCGCCATGTTAATTATTTGCAGCCATCTAAATGCATATAAAGTCTTATAGTTACCTGAAAGCGCATATAGAACGATACTCTATTTGCGTCATACAAGTCTCTAGTCTGTTTGCTATAGTGGTGTGCAGTTATGGACAGAGATTATCTCGAGACCCTTATGTCGCTAGCTGCGAATAATACAAACACAAAAGAAAGCGGAGATGGCTATAAGAAATCTCTGCTTTTCTACTCACGGCGCGACAGAAGGACGCATATGAACGGCGTGAATCTCCAGCCCCTGGGCTCCATAGTTCTTCCCTCAGACACAATAATCAAGTCAGTAAAACTCTTCTTTGACCTTTCTCGGTGTCAGAGACAAAGGAAAGTTTGCATGTATACTTTTTGGGGCTGTCCTGTGCGCTGTAAGAGCTGAGCCGCTTGGACCGACGCGTTTCTGGCCTCGGAGGCGGATCCAGATGTTTTCAATCCAGCTGTGGCGAGTGGCCCGCCCAGGAACTGCAGTTTATTCATGCAGACCAGTGGTCTGTTCAAGAGCCTATCAATCCACTAATAACCTTTATTAGTACTAGAGAAACATTTAAAAGATTAAATGACATTGTACCAAGATTTTTCGACTTGTCTTCATAAGCTCGATCGTTGTTGTCCCAAAAGTCCTCATGTCTCCACACAGACACAGAGAAGGGAAATTGACACTTTTTTTCAGCAAAATGAAAGTTTGGTTAAAAAAATATCCCGTACATGATTGATACTTTCTTTGTAAACATACGCACAGAGTCGTCTCTCACACTCGTTCACACATCTGGTGTTGTGCGTCTGAATGCTTCATTATGCTCATCTCCCCAGTGTTCGGATGCTTCTGGCACACCCTAGAAACCAGGTCAATGGATTGCTTATCAGTTCAACATATGACTATGAGATCCGTCACGTTCTTCCTCTCCATCTGAACGAACAAAGTATTATAGCTTAGGGATTAAGAAGTCAGAAGTTACATAATAGACAATAGAGTGACTACACAGCAGTATGGATGTCTATGACAAAACAGAACAAAATGAATACTGAATTAATAATACTAATACTAATAATACCAATAATATTACTACTACTACTACTACTACTACTAATCATCATCATCATCATCGGTTTAATTTGTGCTTAAAATTGTAGTCCATGTCATTAACATTTAGGTATTTCCCAGATGTTCTTATGTTCTTTCAAAGAGCACAGTTGCCTTGCACCAGGTTCCAGGTTTAATTCCTGCCTCAGGTCTGTGTGCATGGAGCTTGCATGTTCTCCCTGTGCTTGCTGGGTTTCCTCTGAGTGCTCCAGTTTCTTTCCACAGTCCAAAGACAGGCAGATTAGGCTAATTACCCCATCGTGTGTGAATGAGTGTGTAAGTGTGTGTTTATGTGTGTTGTGAGGGATTGGCACCCTGTCCAGGGCATACCTGGCCTCAGGTCCTAAGTCATAGGTCTTAGGGATATGCTCCAGACCCCAGTGACCCTGTAAACAGTATAATGTGGTATAGACGGTAAGTGTATGAGTGAGTGAGTGAGTGGTTCACTAGGTTACCAACCAGAAGTAACTTATTTAAAAACAAAAAACAAAAAATGCCTAACAATTTTAAGGATTTTAAATAGTCACTTAATCATTGTCAGTGACTCTGCTGTATGGACATCTTTCTTCTAGGACATGTCTTCCTAGATCCCTGAGAAATGATAGGACAAGTCTAGCGGTGCTGGAGGATTGGAGGGAATATGGTGGTCAGGGACCTCCTGCAGATAGTGTTTACACACACACACACACACACAAACACACAGTGAGAGATCTAATATTCAAATATTAGGCATATTGTCATATATTTTACGCTAAATTAAAATCCCACCACCACCGCTAATAATAATAACAACAACAATAATATAATTATTATTGTTATAAAACACGCTGCTTAAAATTAATAAATTTACACAAGTTACTGCCTTGTGTATTGCGCATGCGCGGGAAAACAGCGAGGATGATGGCGGATTCGGGAAGTGAGGATATCGCCGTGGTGGGAAACACTGACCTGACGCCTTCAGCGTTAGAAAACAACATTAAAAACACGGTAAAAATCTATTTACACGTATCATTAACCATGTTATTTGTCGGGTGAGTTTTCGCGGCGAGGCTGAGCAGAGTGAGCAGGCCGTGTGAGAGTCCTCGGGGTCGCCTGATCTCTGACTCACTACAGATCATCTCTCTCTGTGTCTCTCTCTTCCCTGCTCGCGTTTTCTTGTTCTATGCCAGCCAGGACACTGAAATCACAACCTCCAGACACCTAGCGTGTTTACTAAGCTAGCTACATGATTTTTATTTATGAATGAGAGGTCTGGTGTGAGTGCTGCACTGATTGTTTACTCTCTCTCTCTCTCTCTCTCTCTCTCTTAGTTCAGTTTGGCTAATCAGCTGAGCCATGATCTGTCACAACACTGCAGTTAGCTAGCCTGCTAACTTAGCTGAGTTTTGCCATTACCGACATTATAATAACCTAGTTATTAGTTCACATACTTGTTTATACTTTTTAATTGTGTTGAATTTGAGTTATACTTTTAGTTAGGAGGTGTATATATCGATATGAGTGTGACGTGTTTCGTCTGTGGTTTGGTTCAAAGCTAAATGACTGCAAATATTAATTACCTTTACATTCATCCCAATAGTACTCGGTTCCTTATCTATAATGGCTATAGTTAAGTAAGATTAAAAAGCACTCATCTAAACAGTTCTTAATCCATTAGCCGTTAAACCTCAGATCATTCTACCCATTTTTTTTAGTGTTTAGTTTTTTTTAATGTTGAGAGCATACTGATGTGCACGGGCTAGTGTGTGCATTTCAACTAATTTTAACAACCAAACCATTCTTGTTTGCAGGATGTCATGCAAATATGAAACACTGACTTTTCTTTGGTCTCCAAGTCCAGTTCCTGTCTCCCACTACCGTCTCTAAAAACAAAACAAAACAAAAAAAAACCTGTATGATGTAAAATGTATTCTTTTCAACAACACAACAAAGCATTTTCAGTACACATGCACATCTATAAATAACAGTAATTCTACCAAGTACAAGCCAACTCAAGACATAATGCACATGTTTCCTCTCCTTTTCCTCTTTTTGAGTATACATGCTGCTGACACTGAGTTTATGTTGCCATTCTTTCCGCAGATGGTTGAAAAGGGGGCCAATCTTTTGAAGAGGGTGGAGATTAGTGTAGCTGAAGCAGAGAAAAGAACAGGAAAGAATGCAGTCAGCATGCAGGAAACCTACACCGTATACCTAATTGAAACAAGGTATGTTACCTCATGAACCCAAATGTCACCTTTACACTTTCTGACATTCTTGCTTAATCTTAATTTTCTGACTTGCATTCATTTTTTTAGATGCACAGTTGAATGTATTGAAATTAATTGAGGTTTTACCATATATTATAACTGCCTTAAGTGGAGTTGAAATAATAAAACATTAACAGCATGGAGTCTTCATACATCTGAGCAACAAGCACCAGCAAGATCAAGAACTAAAAATTAATTATTTTTTTTTAATTCACTCTTCTAATTGTGTATATGCTGTGAGTGCATTCATGGAACATGAATTCCAATGAAAGTAATATAAAAAAATATATATAGTTGCAATGATGACGGGCCCAAGCACCCTGTGCCATTGCCACCCCAGGTTCACCGCACAATCTGTCTGTTATTTGAGCCTGTTAAGACCTACAAAAAGCCATTGCCGTCGGTGTTCACTGCACAACTTGCACACGTCACACACTATATAGGGTTGATTAGGCCCTAAATATTTGTTGAGTGCATTAATGTGTGTGTGTGAGATGTGAGGGTTCGTGTGCGAGAGAGACAGACAGAGGTGTGTGTGAGACGTTTGCCAGTCTGTATGTGACGAGTAAATGTACATGTCTGTGTGTGTTAACATTTGTGTGTTAGTATGTGTGTATATGCGTGTGTAAGACATGACTTGTAAGTGTGTGTGATGTATGTGTGTTTGTGCGTGTGTGTGTGAGAGAGAGAGGTGTGTTAACATTTGTGATATGTATTTGTGTGATATGAGTGTGTTTTTGCATGTGTGTATGTGTGTAGTTGATGCTACTCAATGTGATGTCACTGAATGTGTAATGCCATTCAATATAAGGCCACACAGAAAGGTATCACTTTTCAGCGTAAGTTTAAGGCATCGTCCCGGCTGACCCGTTTGAGATGCAAAATTGTAGAGGGATTTTTGATATCTCAATGTGTTTAAATCGCATCGGCCCGGCTTGGTGGCGATCGTATAAATTCCCTAGGAGGAGTATATCAAAATCCATCGTGTGTTTTTGCGAAGGACCCAAAATAACTGACTTCCTGTTGAGTTGAGCCCATGACATGCAGTGCAAAAGTTGTTCAGCTCAATGAGCTCTAAATGTGTTTCGCACAGTGCAAGTGTGTATGAGCTATGCAGCAAAATCTTGTTTAAGGGCCCAGGCCACAAGACTCTCAGGTATTCCAACCTGTTTGCCAGTTTTCATGAGTTTGTGAGCATGTTAAGACCCCCTAAAAAGCCCAAAAGTGTGGGGAATTTTTTTTTTTTTTTCAGGAAAACAAGAGGGTCCTGCGCACCATATGGTGCTTGGGCCCTAATAAAAAATAAAAGCTAGACTAAGCAGCTAACTTCTGTAAAATCAGTGTGTTAGGCTGACTTAATGGGCTCCACAGAAGATTTGAAAAGTGTGAGCTGTTCGAAGCTCTATCTGTATGTATCTGCATGGGTGAAAGTGGTCACATCATGCACAGTACTTCTGAGTATTTGTGAGTTATGTAATTTGGCCAATAATTGTGGATTTTTATTTTTTTTTATGTTCTCGAGTCAAAAATGAGCCGCAGAATTTTTTTATAGAATTTTACAGAATGGTTGTAGAATTTATTTTAATTCACTTTTAGAAAAGACAAATGCATTACATTACATTTTCAAATTGTGCTCCTTGCTTCAATACACTTTGTCCATCTGTCAACAAGTTTTCATAATCCCTCATTAAAAAACGTTTTAGGCTGAGCAGTGAGCCACGAATGCACCACTGTTCATCTTTCTTGTAGGGCTGCTCTCAATATCAAAGCCATAGCTGCTGATGATTTGCCACATAATCCACTGTCACTCGTCTATTTGACAGAATCATTTCAATTGTACACCCAATGTTGTCATTGGATTTGGATGGCATCGTTAAGTGCTAATAAGACAGAATGACCAACAGAAGTTTTAATATAACCAGATTTTTTACTAATATATATATATATATATATATATATATATAAATATTTTTATAATAAAATGATTTAATATTTCATTTTGCTACAGTCATTACTACTCTCAGTGTGTCTCTGCTACAGTATGGCATTTAATTGAAATAATTTAAGTGTTTTAAATAGTATTACAAAATTTACCCAAGGGAGAGTATATAAAATATTTTCCTTTTCAGACTTTCAGCTTTTGTTCTACTGTTCTGGATTATTATCTCTGTGGTGATAACTTCATCATCATTATGTGAGTTACCACTGGTTGCTGTTTCTCCTTAGAAGTGTGCTTGTTAGTTTGGCTGAAGTGTGTTAACTTAAGAAATGTTACTTGCTGTACCTGATAAGTCTAGTGATTAAATTCTTAAACTCAGTTTAAGATTTTCTCTTTGACAGCTTTTCTTATACAGTAAGTCCCCGACTCGCAAGCATTTTTGTTACGGATTTTTACTAATGCGAACGTACATCTGTTTGTTTGTTTTTTATGTTGTATATTTGTGTACAACACCCCTATCTCTTCTACACGGTTTGACTCGCAGGAAGATGGGGTGTTAGGCCGACATGTGATTGCCTGATGTTCCGGGAGGTTCCGTGAGTTCTTGTTTTCACAGCCAAGGGTTGCAAATAAAAGTAAACTTGTTTAATTTTCCATGCGGAAATATTGGAAACGTAATGACTGTCGAGTTATCTGGGAATTTGCCCATCAACTTTTGCTTCAAACTCGAAAAAAGCCATTAGCCAACTCCAGGGAACACAGGGATGAACTCTGGAATCACTTTTAAATTCTTAGCTTAACAGCTTAACAGCTTAGCAGGTAACACAACAATCGTTCAAAGTGGATTCAACTAGAGTGATCGATATCCTTAAATGGAAAAACCACAAAGAAAGAGGTACATCACTAATTCTGATAAAATAATAGTTAAATAAAATCTGAGCAAATCCAACAACTAAATTATTTAAATAAGCTTAACACATACTATTTCATAAACTGTTTAAGCAAACATGTAATACACGACATCATATTAAATTTTTTGTGTATGCATGGAAACCGTTTTTTTTTTTTTTTTGTAATCATAGCAGTTACTGTTTCTCTCTTGTATTGAGTGCTATAGTAATTAAATCAAATATCAAATAACTCGGATCCAAGTGATAACCAGTCCCTTGTATAAGTAAAGAGCGGTATTACCATATAATCAGTGTCCCTGAGATGACTAGTGGCCGTCGCTTCCCCATCTCACAGTGTTACTGACTGCAGTCTCTTAACTTAGACACAGTGTTTTATACACTGAACCTATACTGTTATCCCATAGTTATCTTAGGTCTAGAGACTGATGTGGTTAGTCAGAAGGTGCTTGTACATTGAATCTGCAAAAACTGCAAAAAAAACCCCACTGAATTGCGATAAACCGTACTTACGGGCACCGCACTGACTCCATGTAGGTGAGAGAGGGGTGTAAGACTCACATTGTCAGACTTACGAATGTGCTCCTGGAATGGGACTTACTGTATTCAGTACAAGAGCATGACCGCGAATATGATATTGCCTTTATACAACAGTAACAGTGGTATAACAAAATATATACATTTATAGCTAAGGCTTTTGGGCGTTTAAACTTATTTTCTGAAACTTTATTATCCAAAAACTTAAAACAGAATCCCTACTTAAGGTCCTAGACAAATGATGTGATGATGCACAACTGAATTACACCTACAGTGTTGTTCTTAAGAAGCATTCCAATATCATTCAACACTTTATTATTTACGCGTCATCCTCTCTGTGTGATTCAGACTGCCTGTAGCTTATGCTCAGGTTCAACAGAGCTGCACAGCTCTCAACATATAGGCATGTGCTGCTGGTCAGCAAGTTTAGGGACAAATGTTGCTTAAATATATTATTTTTTCTTTTTTTCCCAACAAAAAAAAACTAACCAAGACATAGTAAGCGGTTTGAGTAATCATACATGAATATGCCTGTGTTTAATTCTATACACATCCTTTCCTGTCACATGGCACATTTTCATTATCACATTTGCCTTTCTGTTTCATTTAACTCACTTTTTTTTTTTTCCACCTACGAATTTCAGTTAGGTACCTTTTAATACAGAAATAGTTTTATTAGGAAGATCTCAGTATTGAGCTGGGGAAAAAAAGTAAACACACGCAGCTTTATTGTTACAAAGGGCAGTGAAAGGAAACACATTATGTAAATGTGCACATACATGCTACAGAAGGAGCATGACTAGGTTGGCTTTGGGGGACTGTTATTGTGGAAAAACTCAACTAGTTGAGAGTGCATGTTTTGCCTTACTATTCCAGTGCCCATTATGTCAGTTCTAAGTTCTGCCTTTATTAATTACATACATTTGTATATATTACTGCACATTCGTTTACATTCTTCGCATATTCCAGCTTATTTTCTTGTTTGTTTTTTTTAAAAGGAGGCTGGGATCAGAGCACATGGCCAGCCATTACTGTATATGGTACCCCTGGAGAGATGAGGCTTAGGGCCTTGTTCAAGGGCCCAAGGGTGGAGCTGGGTTTTGAACCTTACAGTTAGTAACTCGAAGCCTTACCACACACTGAGCTACCACTGCAGTGGAAAATCATAAGCCTAGCCATTACTATAACTGTATCAAGGATCAGTTTTGCGTTGCCTCCTTTGATTTCTATGTCACTATCCTAAATCCACAAGGGTATTAAGGGGGAGGGGGATAAGTCCAAGTACTGAAGAAACAGATATGTCTTGAGTTTTCATTTAAGCCAAAGACTCAACTGTATGGACATAGATTCGTTACATCCATATTTACATGAAAACATTTATATGCTCTCCTTTTCTCCCTTCAGCATTCAAAATCCTGAATTAGAATTTCATCGTTTCCCCTCATAGACGTGTCCCTCTCTCACCTTGACCATCTCTGTATCTCTCTCTTTCTATGTCTTTGCCAAATATGGTATTAGTCTAGTGCATTTATTCATATAGTTTGTCCTGTAGTGCTGTGTTAACTAGTAAAACAAAACATGAATGTTTTTTCTGATTTTATACATTAAAACGTAACTTTTATAATGCTAAATGGCAAAATTAGGCGAGACAGAACTTTAGGGCGGTAGATTTACAATAATGTCTAGGACTGTAATTTGTCCACTGCACTGTGCTAGTAATGCTGTAATGGCCTTTGTATTGGTGGACCTTGACATTAGCTGTTTTTGGATGGAAGATACTATGAATGTGTCTCACAATTAAACATTTAAGATGATTCTATAACCTCTTAAAATATCTGATTTTAATTTCCAAGTCAGAGCCAGATGAAATTCAGTACTGTTTTATTTGAAGGTTAAGTTAAACTGTCCCAAAACTTTATCATTGGAAAGATGCACAACAAACCCTTATCGATGCACTGGACCATGCTGCTGTTTTTGATTTTGGAGATGTGTATGCAGGTCTGTCAGTGTGTACCACGCTTACCCATAAACAAATGTGCAGAAATCTAAAACCATAAGAGGGTTTGTTCCCAGTTAATAGCATATTTCCAATTCCCTTCTTCCATTTTCAAAATACACTTTCATTTTGTTATAGTTCAGTTCAATTCTTTTTTTTGCAGATTATCCTTTGCTGTAATTAAACTTTCAATTATGCAACTAAAGTCAAGTTGTATTCTTTCCTCTGAAGGCCAGTTGATGCCTCTTCTGAGGGAACCAATCCTGCCCCTGACTCTCTGTGGAGGCGCTACAGCGAGTTTGAGCTTCTCAGGAACTATTTGTTAGTCACCTATCCCTTCATAGTTGTCCCGCCTTTGCCTGAGAAACGGGTAAGCGAAGATTCTTACTTGTGTGCGTGCAGGCGTTTGTGGGATTATGTCTGATTGTGTTTACTGTTGTTGCAGGCTGAATTTGTGTGGCACAAACTATCTGCAGACAACATGGATCCGGACTTTGTGGAAAGGAGAAGGGTGGGGCTAGAGAACTTCCTGCTCCGGGTTGCCTCCCACTCTGTTCTGTCTGATGACAAGATCTTCTACTCCTTCCTCACTGAGGTACCCTGAGAAAAGTTAATCAAATTCAAATTCAAATTTTATTTGTCACATACACAGTCATACACAGTACGATATGCAGTGAAATGTTTATACGACCGCTCCGTGACCTTAAATAATTTTTACAAAAGGAACCTATAAAACAGATTCCAACAAAGTTACAAAATATATATATATACATAAAATCTGAAGTATGAAATGTGATGTAATATATTACGGCTATAGTCTGTGAAAAAACTTGAGGTAGTTTTTTTTTTTTAATGAGATGAGGGGGGTGTGAAAAAGAAGTCCTTGAAGTGTGCAAAATGTGCATATGTGCATATATGTGCAATGTGCATTGGCATAATTGTCCGTTCTGAGTGTGCAAGAAAATGCAAAGGTGTTTAGTTCAGTGTGTTGGTTTGATTGAGAGACCGTATCGCCTGCGGGAAGAAGCTCCTTCTCAGTCTCTCTGTATTGGCCTTGAGGGAGCGGAAGCGCTTCCCAGACCGCAGCAGAGAGAACAGTCCATTGCTGGGGTGGCTGAGGTCCTTCATGATCTTCCTGGCCTTGGTCCAGCACCGCTTGCTGTAGACAGAGTGCAGGTCAGGGAGCTCAGTTCGGATGATGCGCTCAGCTGATCGCACCACCCTCTGTAAGGCTCGTCTGTCCTGCATGGTGCTGTTCCCGAACCAGGATGCAATGTTTCCCGTCAGGATGCTCTCTATGGTGCAGGAGTAAAAGTTCCTGAGCACCTTGGAGGGCAGTCTAAAGTCTCTCAGGCGTCTGAGGTGGTAGAGACGCTGTCGGGCCTTTTTCACCACGGTGTTGATGTGACAGGACCATGATAGGTCCTGCGTGATGTGAACACCGAGGTACTTGAAGCAGTCCACTCTCTCCACTGGGCTCTCGTTGATGACGGGGGTCTGGTAGTTCCTCTCCTGCTTAGTGCTGAAGTCCACTATCAGCTCCTTTGTTTTACTGACATTTAGAAGAAGGTTGTTCCTCTGGCACCAGTTCTCCAGATTTCCAATCTCCTTCAAGTAGGCCGTCTCGTCGTTGTCAGAGATCAGGCCCACCACGACGGTGTCGTCAGCAAACTTGATGATGGTGGTGGAGCTGGTAGTGGCCGCACAGTCATGTGTGTACAGAGAGTACAGCAGGGGGCTCAGAACACAGCCCTGTGGGGCTCCAGTGCTGAGAGTGAGAGAGGCTGAGACGTGTCCACCCATCCTTACTGCCTGTGGTCTCCCAGTTAGGAAATTAGAGATCCACTGACACAGAGATGAGCTTAGTCCCAGATGCTCCAGCTTGTTGGTGAGTGTGGAGGGAATTATGGTATTAAATGCTGAGCTGTAGTCGATGAAAAGCATTTTAACATAATTCCCCCTTCTAGTGTCCAGGTGAGTGAGTGTTGTGTGGAGGAGATGAGAGATGGCATCATCTGTGGAGCGGTTCGGGCGGTATGCAAACTGTAGTGGGTCCAGAGTGTCGGGTAGTGAAGAGATGAAGTCTCTGACCAGCCGTTCAAAGCATTTCATCACCACTGAGGTGAGGGCTACAGGTCGATAGTCATTGAGGGAAGCAGGATGTGGTTTCTTCGGAACAGGAACAATGATGGACTCTTTGAAGCATGTGGGGATCACCGACTGAGATAAGGAGAGGTTGAATATCTCTGTGAACACAGGTGCAAGCTGGTCTGCGCAGGCTCTGAGGACTCGACCTGAGATGCCGTCTGGTCCTGCTGCTTTCCTAGTGTTCACTCTCCTGAAGGCTCTCCTCACGTCATGCTCGGAGATGATGAACGCGTTTCCGGTGCTGGCAGTGACTTCCTCTCCGCAATTAGTTAATTTATCTAGTAGTCTTTTAGCAAACAGTTTATAAGCTGTGTACTCGAGGTATATTGTCACTTCAATGCTATCCATAGCTTAATTTTCTTTATTGAATAATAATTTGCTTTACATGGCTGTTGTAGGTCAAGAAAGTCAGTAGATAGCAGAAGAGGTACAGCAGCACTTAGCAGAAAATCCAGATTTTTTATTTTTTTTTATTGCAAGGAAAATGTATTTTGTTAAAAGAAACTCACCATGTTTGAGTGACCCTATGAGACTGACTATCCAGTTACTTGAAGAGCTTTTGCTCACTGTGGAAGCAGATTTCAGAAACATGGACTGTTTCCTACCTTTCTAGAAGCCCATGTTGTATCATGGAGCATGATTGGTTTTCATGCAGTATTTAATGATACAGTAACATTTCTGAGGCAGTTCAGGGGAAGCTATTTTAGCTTATCAACCTCACAGCTCCAGTTTCCCCAGTTTGATCCTGAGGTCGGATATTGTGTTTGGGTTTTTATGTCCATTTGGATTTGCTCTGAAATGTGAGTTGGTGATTCCTCTGAATTGACCATAGATGTGTGCGTATGTGTGTTAGCCTGAGATGGACTGACTTTCCATCCACTGTGTATTCCGATGTCATCCCCATGGTTCCTGGAATAAATTTCCCTGCAAATACCCTGACCATAATAACCCGGATAAATAAATTTAAAAGAATGAGACCTTGAAAATAACTTACCAGTCTGGAGTATAAGACTAACTCAGATTTAGAATTTTATTCAGTTCTCCGATAATTTAAGCATTTGGTGTGTGTGTATATATACTGTATATATATAACAGAGAGACAAACAGAGACATGTTTTTATGATTAAATCCTTTCAACGAAATTAATCTTGTTTTGTTTCCACAGCAGAATTTGATCCGTTGGTTACGTTATCACAGTGTATCACTTTATGCTCTCATGACCATGATGGTTTTTGTCAATGTCAAAACTACATCCTCTCTGCACCACAGGAACAGTCTTGGAAGGAAGTTGTGCTAGAGACTGGATTTCAGGCAAAGGTATTCCATTAGTGATTTATGTCTGTTTGTTCTTATGCCCTTTCTGAGACCGTTTATAATCCTTGGAACTAAATTATTTGAGCATGTATCCTCTGCATCATGTGTTTCTAATCATAACTTTTATATGCACCGGTCATGTGGAGTTGGCTGAATATGCATCATCACTGTGTAATCCCTCTGAGCATGACTAGAAATATAAAAGTGTAATGACACCAGGCAGTTAAAGTGCTACTAATGTGTAGAAACTTTTATTACTGTAAGCAAGTTTGTATAAACAGCATCAGCAAGTCTGTTCGATTTGTCAGGATTATATCAGAGGGAGCCAGCAGGGTTCGTTCTTTCTACACATCTAACTATGTATATTAGTATTTGTGTGGTTGATAGCTTCCATTCCTTTAAAGGGAGTGTTACAGGCTTACACAAACAGGTGCGCAAGTAATGCAGTTTTTTTCTGCTTTTCCAGGCTGATTCGAGGTTGAAGGCTTTAAATGCTACATTCAGGGTGAAGAATCCTGACAAGTGAGTGATGTACAAAGATTTTATTTGACTGTTTTTATAAGTAGTCTTTTCCATACATTCTATTGTATTTTTAAGGTAAAAGAGGGCCATTCAGCCAGTAGTTTCATATTGTAATATATACATCTCTCGCTCTCTCTCTTTCAGGAGGTTTGCAGATATGAAACATTACGGAGATGAGCTCCATGCTGTTATATCGCAGCTGCTGCGTGTGAGAGCAGTGAGTACTAACAGCTGCCACACACACACATTACAAAACACTGCATACAGGTACTGCCTCTCTGCAAGGCTTACATCAGATTGAATAATATTGGCATCCTGATGAGTGCAGTTTTAGGATTCTGCTTTATTTTGCATGAGCATGAATGAAAATGACCACATGTGTTCTTGAGAAATAAATCAGCAAAGTGAAAGCAGCTAGTTTATACCGTGGAACTCGCACTACGAAAAATAATACTAACTTTTTTTTTAAACAATGAATTAAACAATGAAACAAATTTACAATGAAATAAAGTTACTTGAGATATCTGCCAGTATCACAAATTGCCTGGCTAATATGCAACAGGAGCTTAAATACATTTAACCTTCATTTTAGCATTCAGCAATTATCAAAGCATTTGATTAATGCGTCTGAGAAATTCGATAAACAAAAGGATAATTTTTTTTTTCAAAATAAATGTTTGTTTTCTCACAGTGAGGGACGTTTGTTCAAAGAAATGTGCAACAGGTTCTACAGTGTGATACTGAACTGCCAGTATTTTTGCAAGAACTTCCATCTATTCAGATAAAATTTGCTCATCATTGGAAGCAGATTTTGGAAAAGCAGACTATCTTTCAGTGAAGTGAGACAGGGGCGGCAGCATGAATTTATAGAGATTTTTTTTTTTACAGGAGAGTGCATCACATTACAGCAACAAAAAAAAAAGTAAATCTGGTGATTTCACATTTGTCTTTATTTCAGTTGCCTCTGAAGAATTTGTTTATCTTGTGAGAGGAGCTAGAAGTAATGCAGAATATTATATGTTTGTAACAAAACTGTCAGAAAGCATCATTCAAGGTAGATGACCATCATTTGTCACTTACTGTAATATAGTGACTCACTCTTTATAACTATAGAATTACTACTATTTTTAAAATTTTATATTGAACAGTAATCTTTAGTAGTGGTAGGCGATGATGGTTCAATTCTGAATTCAGAAAGCTTGGATTGGTCAGCTACAGTACAATGTGTAAAACAAAATGTTAGATTGAAAGTTAAGGAGGGTTAAAGCCCCTCTTTAGGAGATTTTATTGTTTAAGTGAAAAAAAATATATACATCACCACTTTGTGATGAAAATGCAATGAGGTACTACGAGGGTCATACAAGTAAAACCCTGCGTCCCAACCCCCACCCCTTCTTGGATCAGGGTCCGGACTGTCAGGATCAGGGGGATGTGGCAGTAACTCTCAGCCAAGTTCCTGCAATGTGCAAGTGGTATTGGTGAATGTTTGTGTGTAGAATTCCCACAGACAGATGTTTCCCTTCCATAAATTGGTGACAAATTTTCCATTGATATTTTCAAGAATCAAGTGCTCTGCTCGCTAATTGTTCATGGGAACGTCTGCAGTGGGGCCTGATGTCTTTTTTTTTAAATGTTTGCACCATTCAAATGGTGTGGGTGCTGTGGATAAGAGTCTCAGTGTAATGTGCTCGAAGTCTTCTTAATGACTCCGTTTTACTGCTTTATTTAAAAAAGTAATCTGTTAAACTGTTAATCTTGACTTGAATGGCCCTCTTTTATTGTGGCCAGCTCGCCATCCATACTGTAATGTGGGCATTCCCCAAACTTTTGCCACAAAGGCCTAAACCTGTTTCGAAATGGCAGTGTACCTGTGCACCAAGTGATCTGTGAAGACGTAGTTTGCCAAGGTTGAAGTGGAAAACTTGAGTGGCTTGTAAACAACCCTGACTTCATTCTCACTGAACACTGTTGAGATGAGTTGGAATCCTGGCTTCAGCCCAGGCCTGCTCCTCTGACATCAGTTCCTTACTAACACTCTTTTAGCTGAAGGAGCACAAATCGCCAGAAATCTTGAGGAAAGCCTCTCCAGAATAGTTGTGGTTATTATTAAAAAAATAATGAATGGGGTTTTCAAAGAGCATGCATGATTGTGATGATCAGGTGTCTACAAAAGTTTGGCCATGTAGCGTCTTGTGCATAGTATCGATAGCTCTGGATTTAAATGAGTAATCTTGCACCATAGTATGGGGGGAAGGAAGCTTTGTAATCTGTCCATCTTAACGTTACTGTTATAAGATTGTGGATACTGTTAACAGTTACCCACATATCCCTCACTATGTGACACAAAAACACAATTTCTTTTTCATTTTGTCTTTGAATGTTGTACTTGGATACACTTTGCTAAAATGACAAGTTTAAACTTTCAGTTGAAAGTTATAATTTTGAAAAATGAGTATCACCAACCCTACTCTTTTCCTAAATTGGCCTAATTATGCTATTTACGCAAGTAGTTTGTTATTAAATTACCACTGTTTATAAAATGTGGTGAAATCAGTGCTTTATTTACTAGTGATTTGTATCATGTTTATGTTTTATATTAACTGTATGTTGGAGGTGATGAAGTAATAACCAAGGTAAATTCCTT
>QNUK01000657.1:210000-340296 GCA_013621035.1 Clarias magur | reverse complement strand
TGACAGGTGCGGGGTCCGCCCAAGGGGCATCCTCTTCATGTTGTCGGGAGAGGGCATCAGCTTTGGTGTTCTTGGACCCCGGGCGGTAGGTTAGATGAAAGTTGTAATGTTCGAAGAACAGTGCCCACCGCCCCTGTCTCGGATTGAGCTGTTTTAAGTTGCGGATGGTGATCAGGTTCTGATGGTCGGTCCAGATGATGAACGGCTCCCTGGTGCCCTGGAGCCAGTGTCGCAATTCTTCCAAAGCCCACTTTATGGCCCGCAGCTCGTGGTGCCCTATCGCTGCTGAGTGGGGTCAAATTCTTTGGAAAAGAAACTACAGGGATGTAGCTTCTGGTCTGGACCTCATTGGGAGAAAATGGCCCCGGTGCCCACATACGAAGCGTCCACCTCCACAAAGAATGGTTTACTTGCGTCGGGGTGCAGTAGAATTGGGGCGTTGGTGAATCGGTGGCATAGGTCATGAAAGGTGGTGATGGCGGCGGGATTGAGGCTGAAGTGATGAGAAGAGGGTCGAGTCAGAGCGGTTAAAGGGGTGGCAACCGTACTGTAGTCCCGGATAAAGCGACGATAAAAGTTCGCAAACCTGAGAAACCGTTGAAGTTGCTCGAGGGTCTTGGGTAGGGGCCAATGACGCACAACTTCCAGTTTCTGCGGGTCCATGGCTACACCCTGGGGCGAGATGACAAAACCCAGGAACATGGTGGAGCACTCGTGAAAGGCGCATTTTTCCAACTTACAGTACAGTTGGTGGGCGAGTAATCTCTTAAGGACCGCTCTGACGTGCTGGGTGCAAAATGGACAGATGGCCCTGTGGTGCGCCGCTGACCCACAGTAGGCACAGAACCCTTCTCTAAAGCATCGTTCCCATTCTGTAATGGTCAAGGAGGCGTGTCCTAGTTGCATGGGTTCCCCGGCTCCCGTGTCAACCATGGCGGGAGGTGGAGAACCTACTGATCCTGTAGGTGTAGTAGTGAATGAGGGGTGAGCTTCCGGAACAGGCGTACGAGAGAGGAAGGAAGGAGTTCGGGGCGTGAAATGGGGCAGTGATGGTGTGATGGGCGGCAGGGTGCGAGGAGCTGGCTTGGGGCAGGCGAGCAGATGCTGGTCGATTTGGAGGGCGAGTTGAATTAAGCCCTCCAATGTGGCTGGGAGTTCAAGTCCAACGAGCTCGTCCTTAATGCGCGCCGTCAGTCCCTCGTAGTAGGCTGTCCGGAGGGCGGAGTCTCCCCAGTCGGTCTGAACAGCGAGGGTTCGGAAATCAGCCGTGTAGCGGCTCACGGACAAGCTTCCCTGCCGCAGATCAACTTGGAGTCGGTCTCCACCTCGGCAGCAGGATGTTCAAAAGTCAGTTTTAGTTGGCGGGTGAATTCTCCATAGGAGTATGTTCTGCTGCCGTAGCTCTGCCACCTCGCGGCGCAAAACCACGGCGTCTTGGAGCTCCTTTCGGAGAGACACGACTTCACCGCAGAGCACACTGATCAGCTCGGTATGCTGGTCACCCACAGCGCAGAGGTGAGCAAACTTCGCTGGGTTTACTGCTTTAGGCTCAGTCATTCTGTCACGAGCAACCGAGGGACGAACACAACAGCCTTAGCAGTTAGCCGTGTTGCGTGGATGGTAAACCCAAATGCGGAAGTAGCGCAAGTAGGCAGGATAACTCTTAGAACTCTCTTACACAAAGAGCAAGGATCTACACAAATAAACCCGCGTTCTAGCAACACACACTCAATCAAGGAAGCAACCTGAATAGGTGAGTACTCACGAAATAGTCAGCGAAGCGTAGGCGAAGGCATAGATGAACTCAATGACTGAGCGATGTGAAGCGCCATCTTGTTTCCTTTTATGCTTCCTGAAAGCGCAACCGTCTTACTTCAGGGTCCTCGTGCCAGTCGCGGTGCGAGTGTGCATGACAGTGCAATTGAAATCTACTTTATAAACACGATCTCACACCTTCATTCACGGTAACACCTAAAAAAATTTATTCATTCCAAAATGCAACAGATGCTTTGTAAAAAATTTTTAGTGAGTGTGCAATTAAATTGCAAGCGAACAAAGTCACGGGCATATCTAGTATAGTTATATTTCTCAACTAAGCATTTCAAATAAGTCCTTGAAATGCTCATCATGTCACTGCTAGTTTTTTCTTTTTTCTGCCACAAAGTTGAACCCCAGTCACAGGGCTGAGAGTGCCAATGGTAGTAAAAGGATATACATACTGTGTGTATAGCATATATACAGTATATCCAGTAGCTATATATACAGTATATATATTGTTCTGAATAGTTCTATAGTTCTGAACAGACAGAGACGCGGCCACTTAGACACGCGGATGCCAGGCAACGCCGCCGCAGGGCAATCAGCCTGAACACGCCATACCTGGCTGCGTGTTTATTTTAGAAAAGAAAAAAGAAGAGAAGAAAAGAGAAGACCCAGCTTCTGTCCTCCTCAGACACCGGTGAGAGAAAGAGAGAGAGCGTGCGCTCCCTGGTTAAATATAAAAGCACGAATTAAGAAACTCTCTCTCTCTCTCCTATACATCCTCGGTAAGGGCATATGCCCCGAGTGGATATAAGTTTTTGTTTTAGTTTGCAGAGCCCCATCCGTTCTCGCGTAGACGGCAGAGCTCTGGTTATTTTGTGTTTTCAGTTTTTATTTGTTTGCTTTTTGTTCTTTAATTAATAACCCCATGCTATCTCCAAACAGAAAGGTCTTCCTGTGTGTGTCATAAGCAACTCTCACAGCCTCCTATTTCACTGACCTCCTCTAAAGCCCCTCGTTAGGGCTCTTATCAATATTAGAACATCTCGTGGTGCGGCTCTCCTTATCGCACCACATACTGTAACACCTATGTTGGTGGCGACATCACAGCATAATCACAAGTACCTGTACATGATTTTTGTGTCTGTATTTATAAAGGTTTTATAACTTTCATCTCTCTGTAGGCCCAGAAACAACAATGCAAACTTCTGGAGAGGTGAGTACAAAGTGAGAGCAAAACTACTCCTTCACACCATAAAGAAAAAGAAACTTCTAACACCCTATGTGTTACTATTTCAGACCAATGGAGTTTATGAAAATTACCCAAATGCATTTAATTTCCAGTCAAGACAAATGAACAACCTATCCGAGTCTGTCTACCAGAGTCTGGACGCCAACACCAACCAGTCAGATTCAACCTACCAAAGACTTAACTGATAAACTGATCCAGGGTTGCCAGCAGTATTATGGATGATAGTATGCACAAGAACCACCCAGCTACTTGTACGCTACCTATGTCCAGGTGCAATGTACATACACACATATGATTACCCAGCCAGTAAGTGAGCAAGCAAGAGAGAAATATTAATTGAAGATTTTTTTGCACATTACCGATACAACGGCACCATGAAACTCAGATTTCTGTACCGCATGTATTTCAAAGGCCAGATTCAATGATACTGTTGCTCAATTCTTCTATTTTCAAAAACTTCAGTCTGTTCCGTTGTTTTCTTTTTGTCATTTCAAAACTACTTATTTAACAATATGATTAAGTGCCAAACATGTTGCCATGATGCCATAAGATGCCAGTGACCTAAAAAAATGACCAAAATCATTCAAATAGTTACAGCCGGCAACACCCCTGAACCAACCCACAGGGAGTCAGAAATTTCCCTGTGAGATTAATGTTCTCATATTCTCTATTAAAGTGGACTTGATAATAAATAATAAAAAAAGATCAGTCATAACATCAATGCCACCCCCAGGTGATCTGCACAACACTGATCACCAACTACACACCAGCAAACTGGGATTTTTTTTTATGACTGGATCATTGGCACCAAATTCAGAACAAATTGCATAAAATTGCACGAAAAAAAAATTGCACAAATTGCCTCTGACTCAACATCAATTGGATTGAGCTCCTCAGGGATTTGCCGAACAAACAGCACCCAAAGGCGCCCAAAGAATCTGCTGCCCCCAGAGATCTTGTGGAGTCATGTCCTGAGGGACAAGATCTGCCCCTGCGGCATAAAGGCGAACCTAAACCCTAGAGATTTTTTATGCTACGGCTAATCTGTGTATTTTGTGTCAAGCTTGTATGATGTACATTTTTTTCAATCCAATTAAGAGATTTTTTTAGTGTAATTAATTAATAGAAGTTTGTTGCTTATCACCTCTTGGAGGTTTTATCCTTTTATAATTTCCTACTTTAACTATTAAATTGCATTCAATCATTTTATGTAATCGTTGTCCATAATTAATGCTGTAATGATGCATTTGCCTCCTAATGTTTTAGAACCTTTGGATGAGTAATCTTAGCCACACATTGTTTTTCAATTTTGTGTATTTACTTATCATTTTTTTATATGCTAATTAAAAACAAAAATGGTGAGAGTATAGAATGTTATTTCTTTTTAATGGTTTTTAAAAGCTTAGTTTAAAGCCTTTTATGTGTTTAGGAGCACTTTGAATGGATCTGGGATGTGGTTATGTGTTGCTGGGCAGGACACATTTTCTAGACATACTGAGTTTGAGTTTCCAAGAACAGAGGCTTTGTATAGAGCTAGTGGATACTGGTGGTCTGGATAATGGGACCATGAAGGGGTTACAAAAACAAACAAACAAAAAGAACTTACTATACTATAACTTAACTATACTTCCCAACATTGTTTGGCTGATGGTATTTACTAGGAACCCATTGTATCCAATGACAGAAACTACAAAGCACTTTTATAATTCGCTCTGGATAAAAGCGTCTGCCAAATGCAAATGGTAATGTTACACATGTATGCATTTGACAGTGCTAACCACTACATCTCATAGAACACATTCTGACATTTAAAATTCTATTTGACACTGCATACAAGTGGGTATCAAAGATTTTCAAGATTAGCACTGTTAGAAGCTCTATTTTTTCGCTGTACGTCCCCACTCTAAACATGACTTGGTGGAGAAACCCTTGCTGGCAAGCACATAGCTAAGACGTTTGGCTAGGACGTGGATAGGCCACTCCATTGCCTTAATGTGCTTCTTCTTGAGTCACTCCTTTGTTGCCTTAGCGGTATGTTTTGGGTCATTGTCACGCTGGAAGACCCATCCACGACCAGTGTAGGGAGATGTTGCTTTTTAAAGTAACTAATTACATTACACAATTACTGTCATTAAAAAGTAATCAGTTACATTACTGCGTTACCTTCTGATAAAAGTAATTAGTTAGAGTACCTTTCCATTGCAGAAAATGAAAACTCCTTTGTGATTCCTCATGCATGTTGTTTTAGTCTAGACTTTTATACTTATTCTACCATTAGCGAAGTTTGGCCCATAATCTGTTTTAACTACTAATACCCCTATTTCACCTACGCAGTGTTTTGCGCAGTGGCCGTAAGTACGGTTCATGATTCACCGCAAGTTTTGAAGCCGTGATTACGTTTCCGGCGGCTCACTTTGCCCAAGACCGCAAGTCTAACCGCATAGGTGAGATAGGGGTACAATAGCAGGAACAGAGGGGGGGGGGGCTTGTATGACGACTTTCACCCACACACTAACGGAATCACTGCTGTCTGGCTTATGGATTACATAAATTGTCTGAATAACGGATTACTTTTTTGAAAATATAGCTAAATAACTGAATATAGCTAAATACTTAAATGGGGAACCTAACGCGTTCGATTACTTGTTACATCAAAAAAGATCCAAGTACTCTTAATGCGTTACTTTGCAACGTTACATCCAACACTGCCAAGACCCATTTTCAAGAGGTTCTTATCCATAATTTTACAATTCATGGCCCCGTCCATTGGCCCTTCAATGTGACAAAATCGGCCCATACATGTACCTTCAGAAGAGAAACAGCTACAAAGCATGATGTTTCCACCTACATGCTTGACTGTAGCAATTATTTTTTTAGTGTGTTAGTTTTTGTTAGTCAGCATTTTTCTTCCTCCAAAAACGGTGAGTCAAGTTGATGCCAAAGAGCTCAAATTTGGCTCAAAATCTGATCACAGCACTTTCTCCCAATCCTTCTCTATTCACTGGCAAACTTCAGACAGGTCTGTATATGTGCCTTCTTGAGGAGGGATGGAAGACAGAGATTCTGTAGACAGGTGTCTTTTATAAATAACAAGTTGTTGTGTACCACATGAGCACATAACCAGTCTGTGGAAGTGAGAATTATTGTTGGTTGGTAGGGGATCAAATGCTTATTCTACTTAATGAAATGTACCTCAGTTTATAACATTTATATATTTTTTCTGTCTCTACCCTTTAAAATAAACCTATGGTAAAATTATAGACCCTTAATTTCTTCGTAAGTGGGCAAACATACAAAATCTACAAAGTCATATAATTATTCACTCGTCCCTTTGTGTGTATGTGTGTGTGTGTGTGTACAGTCGTGACCAAAAGTTTTGAGAATTACATAAATAGTGGAAATTGGAAAAGCTGCTGCTTAAGTAGCAATTTGCATATAAACCAGAATGTTATGAAGAGTGATGAATTGCATAGTCCTTCTTTGCCATGAAAATTTACTTAATCCCGAAAAAAAAAAACTTTCCACTGCATTTCATTGCTGTCATTAAAGGACCTGCTGAGATAATTTCAGTAATCGTCTTGTTAACTCAGGTGAGAATGTTGACGAGCACAAGGCTGGAGATCATTATGTCAGACTGATTGGGTTAGAATGGCAAACTTGACATGTTAAAAGGAGGGTGATGCTTGAAATCATTGTTCTTTCATTGTTAACCATGGTGACCTGCAAAGAAACGCGTGTTGCATAAAAATGGTTTCACAGGCAAGGATATTGTGGCTACTAAGATTGCACCTAAATCAACAATTTATAGGATCAAGAACTTCAAGCAAAGAGGTTCAATTCTTGTTAAGAAGGCTTCAGGGCGTCCAAGAAAGTCCAGCAAATGCCAGGATCATCTCCTAAAGAGGATTCAGCTGCGGGATCGGAGTGCCACCAGTGCAGAGCTTGCTCAGGAATGGCAGCAGGCAGGTGTGAGCGCATCTGCACGCACAGTGAGGTGAAGACTTTTGCAAGATGGCCTGGTGTCAAGAAGGGCAGCAAAGAAGCCACTTCTCTCCAAAAAAAAAAACATCAGGTACAGATTGATCTTCTGCAAAAAGTATGACGAATGGACTGCTGAGGACTGGGGCAAAGTCATATTCTCGGATGAAGCCTCTTTTCGATTGTTTGGGGCATCTGGAAAAAGGCTTGTCTGGAGAAGAAAAGGTGACGCTACCATCAATCCTGTGTCATGCCAACAGTAAAGCATCCTGAGACCATTCATGTGTGGGGTTGCTTCTCATCCAAGGGAGTGGGCTCACTCACAATTTTGCCCAAAAACACAGCCATGAATAAAGAATGGTACCAAAACACGCTCCAACAGCAACTTCTTCCAACAATCCAACAACAGTTTGGTGAAGAACAATGCATTTTCCAGCACGATGGAAGACCATAAGGCAAAAGTGATAACTAAGTGGCTCGAGGACCAAAACTTTTTTGGGGGGTCCATGGCCTGGAAACTCCCCAGATCTTAATCCCATTGAGAACTTGTGTTCAATCCTCAAGAGTCGGGTGGACAAACAAAAACCCACTAATTCTGACAAACTCCAAGAAGTAATTATGAAAGAATGGGTTGCTATCAGTCAGGATTTGGTCCAGAATTTGATTGAGAGCAGCCCAGTCGAATTGCAGAGGTCCTGAAAAAGAAGCGCCAACACTGCAAATACTGACTCTTTGCATAAATGTCATGTAATTGTCGATAAAAGCCTTTGAAATGTATGAAGTACTTGTAATTATATTTCAGTACATCACAGAAACAACCGAAACAAAAATCTAAAAGCAGTTTAGCAGCAAACTCTGTGAAAACTAATACTGTATTTGTGTCATTCTCAAAACTTTTGGCCACGACTGTACATCTTAATAAGCAGACATATAAAGCATACAGAGTAAGGCAAAAAAGAAAAAATGTACTGAAATATGTATGCACGTTTCAGAAATTTTTTTATACATAATTATAAAAAAATGCTATATGTTATAGAGTATTATATAATATATTATATAAATATATTATATAACTGAATCATTGAAAGGCTGCAACACCTGAACAGAGAGAAATGAAAGACGAAAGACAATGGAATAGGAGGAGAGGGGAAAATTTATATGGGAATGATGAGATCAACAATTAAAAAGAAAGGAAATGAAAATATGGAAAGATCAGAAATAAAAGAATAAATAAAAAATAGGCTGGGGGAATAATTGATTATAACGCATACACAAACAGAGATCATAGATCAAGAACTATTGACGGTGCATTAACAAATGTTTTTTTTAAGGGGGGGGAGACTTCACTCCTCCAGTAAGTTTTTCTTTTCCTGAAGGTGTTTATACTCTGTGTGTGTGTGTGTGTGTGTGCGTGTGTGTATTAAACCCATTACATTAATCTGTCGGACAGGTTAACTATAGTGCAAGTTCTATTCAGCAATGTTTTTCTATTCAGCAATGTTTTTTTTTTTTTAACTTCCGCAATTTAGACCAATCCGTCACATACACTATTCTTATCCGGGTATCCTGGCCTTACACCCATCAGCCAGTTGTCCAGTTAGCTAAACGGGAATTATTGAGACGAGATTAATCCGAAGTAAAGGTGAGGTTACAACGGTTTGTAATGGTTATTTATTTATTTCAAAGCGAGAAAATAAATATCTACAACAGGCACCATGGCTGTGAATCGAATGGATGTTAAACGACGTTCGCTAGCAAAGTTTAGCCTCATACTACCGGAAATGTATTCCGGGTGTTTATGGGAAATGTAGTTTGCACAATGCGTACTCTAGAATCAGAAAAATATATAGAAATATATAATAATATCGCTTATATATGTAGATATTGCGTTTAATGTAATGACAAGTCAAACATAAATACGACAGAAACGTTAACCCGGCGAGAAAAATTATAATCTGAATTTAAGAAGCCGGTTAAAATTCAGTTCCGCAGTTATTTGAGAGCCAATCAGCACGTTGGCACAAATTGATTGACGTTCCAAACAGCTAATTGTTGACAAGTTCGGTTCCCGATAGCCAATCAAAAACAAGCATGCTGTAAAACCACGACTTCCGTTTTTGCGGCAATAGATTTTGCAGAATTAAACTGTACACAAATTGGTAAGCAAAATGAAAGTGTTTTGTCTTCTTAAATCCTATTAAATATATTGGAGTTAGATTTCTAAATTATATAGCTAACCTACTACCTTGCCTTATCCTTATAGAGCGTTAAAATGGTGATTTAATATGTTATTTTTCTTTCCTAACGTTAGTATATTAAAATAACAGCACCAGTATGATTCAGCATTATTCCATATGTAATAAATACTATTTAAGTGCTATTATTTTAGATCATTAAGAGCAGCTGAAAATATGTTCAAGAATAAAATTCTTTAACATCTTTACAGACCACGATGAAGAAGAAGACGTTAATGGTGTTTGATTTTGATCACACACTGGTGGACAGCAACAGTGATATGTGGGTGATCCAGTGCACACCTGAGCAGAGCTTACCTGCCTGGCTCAAGAATTCCTACCAGAGAGGACGCTGGACTGAGTACATGGGTCGAGTGTTTACCTACATCGCAGAGCAGTCTGTGGGTCCGGTCGCCATCCGGGAGATGATGCAGACGATCCCGTTCACGCAGGGGATGATCGAGCTGATGGAGTTTATCTGTCAGAACAAGAGCGACATTGATTGCATTATAGTCTCTGATTCTAACACTTTGTTTATAGAATGGATTTTAGAAGCTGGTGGTGTGACAGGTGCTGTTGACAGAATCTTCTCAAACCCGGCCAGTATTGACCAGCGCGGTTACATTGAGATCGAGTGCTTTCATTCCCACTCCTGTGAGCACTGTCCGGTTAACATGTGCAAGCAGAAAGTGTTGGCTGATTTTAAGGACATGCAGGCGAACACCGGGGTACACTACCATACTGTGTGTTATGTTGGAGATGGAACAAATGATTACTGTCCTGTTAAGGTTTTAAACGAACAGGACTTTGTGATGCCACGTAAAGGATTCAGCCTTGAAAAACTGTTGGTCAAAAGCAAGCGTGAAGGCAACACCCCTAAGGCACAAGTGATACCCTGGAGCAATGGGACTGAAATCCTAAACCAGCTGCAAGTCATCCACAAAAAACCTGAGCTATTTTAAAACACTAGTGAAGGGCTGTTATAAAACACAACAACAAAACAAGCTCACATTTTTATAGTATATGAGTCCTTAAAATAAACTGATATAGTAAAACGAATAATGTCTGTTTGCAGTCACATAAACATTTGCATTCACTTTTATTCATGTGCCAGATACAGGGCAGAGCAGTGAATTGTTGCCTGATGCTGTATTTGTCTTGAATTTGATTGCTCAGAACGGCACAGTGGTGTAGTGATTAGCACTTTGGTTCTGCACCTTCAGGGTCAATAGTTTGAGTCCCATGAGTTTGTATTTTGCTTCGTGCCTGGTGGAATAGGCTCCAGGCCTCCCGCGACCCTGTACAGAATAAGTAGTATAGAAACTTAGTGAGAGATTAAGACTGATTGCACAGAAGTTGTTGGTGGATTTTCTATAATAGCAACTCCGCAGCTGCAATTCACAGGTTTTGAATCAATGTACTGTATTTTATATAAAATCTTTATGTGAACAAATTAATAAAAAGTGTAATCATTGATATGGTGGTGTTTTTTGTAAGGAGATACTTATGTAACATTTACAGAAGGAGTCCCCAATGTCACTGATTTGTAACAGTCACATGTAAAGATGTAACTTTGAGTTTTCTGCTGTCTTCTGATCCGATGAGTTTGATATCAATACTGTAAAGATTTGCTGTATGATGTTCATTTACAGAAGATGCCAATTAATAGTTTATCAGTAATACTGATTAAATTCTGGTATTTTATTCATGAAAAAAGCTTATAAGAAATGCCATAGCGTTTATGATTAAACCAGCGGTTACCCTCATAACCTGATGCCTGCATGTTACCCTGTTGATGGAGTTTGTGGTCGGCCACTCCTCACCCTGCACCAATGTTTCGCCAGCCCTAATTTTGCCTGTCGTATAGTATACACATACTGTGAGATTGTCAATAGCATTATTTTGGAGCAGCTTGAGATGCGGCAGCGATTTGACAGCACACACCATTTGTCAGGATCTACATGGCAGCATAGCCGCGGGTAAACCTCATGGTGAAAATTGGTACATCAGGCCAAGCTCCAAGAACTAGGGAGAGTAGAAGGCAACGTTAAGAGTCTTTTAGAATGCGGAGTTACTGATCAGGGAAGGAAGCATTTAATGTTGTTTTTAAGGAAGACTGGACTGGAAAGTACTGGAGGCTTTAAAGGACAGGGAAGCTGAGGGAGAGGGAGATCTATAGGTGGCGGTGATGTAACCTACAGAACTCCAACTAGCAATTAGATGCTGAGTGGTACTGAGAGGAAATGGGTTGAGAAGAAAGACTCTATACTCTATGAACTCTTCTTATATATATAATATATATATATATATATATATATACTCTACGAACTCTTCTTTATTTTATATATATATATATATATATAATAAAAAATAAAGAAGAGTTCATGGTTGTAATTTGCACATCACTTTTTTCTGTAATACAATCCTACAGAACAACAACAAACAAAAACCAAACATAAAGCACTGTAATTATAAAAATAAACACTTTAATATTGAACTACTGCTTTCATAAATGGAAATTGAATTGTGGCCTTTCATGTATTCGGCCATTTTTGTAGGCTTTCGAACACAATTTCCCATGATGCATCGTGGAACGACTTAACGCGCAGGCGCTGCTTGGAAAAGCGTGTGTCAAACGTGTGCGACGCGGAGCTGCCGTTCATCCAAACGCAGATAGAGACTCAGGCACAAAAGTAAGTGTTTTAATGCTTTACAGATTATATTATTTATATTTAGCGTTATGTATGTATGTAGTTTGAAATATGAGGTGTGGTAATCAATAACGCGTGTATGTAGCATGACTTGAGATTTTATACCAATGTTGCGGAAACAGTATAAGCTATCGGACCAGCACCCATACAGCACGTTCTGATTTAAATAGTGTGAATAGATTATTTAAGTGCTTTAAAGTAAAGGGAACGGTTCTCAGTCTGCTCCATGTGAATCAGTAAGCGGCACCCAAGCTGAACCTCCGCATGGCAACGCAAGAAAAAAAATACCCGGAAGCGCACATTTTAAGGATTTTCCTGTGTAACATTCAAACTCTGCCAGATTGAATACGACGGTGAAACTTTTAACTGTGAAGAGTTTCGTATTTTTAGGACTTTCTCCCACCACATTGTAGTTAAGTGAATGGTATAGATCTAAATCTCGTAAGAGGTGCAGAGTTATCGCGAGAGCTGACGCGTGCTCGTCATTTTCAAAAATGGTGGACGTCTAGTTTGCATGCGCGCGCCCATGCGTTATTGCCACTGTGTACAGTGCTGAAGTGTGGTTCATTAAAGTTTATACGTTGTCTAATGTAGTTGTGTAGATTTATTGTAAGTGTAATTATAAAGTATAGTCATATACCGTGTTAGTATAGTTATACAACGTGTTTAATATAGTCATATACAGTACCGTGTTAGTATAGTTATATACTGTTAGTATAGATGGCATTGGTCCCCTTTGAATGCACGTGTCCACTGTGACCAATGTCTAGTGCGCCCAGGTGGTGATGGCACAGGTCCTTGGACCCAATCACTGTTGCTTTCAACTCTAGTTATATATTGTGTTCGTATAGTGTTGTGATTGGTAATATATTTAAAGTATAGGTTATACTGTATAGTTATATATTGTCCATGTAGTTACATATTTTAGTTAGATATTGTGTTAATATAGCTCTATAGTGTAGTTATAAAGAACAGTTATATATTGTCAGTATAGCTATATAGTATCGGTAGATATTGTGTCGGTATAGTTAGATATTGTGTTAGTATGGCTACTAAATATTTTTTTAGTCAAAGTATAAACTTTGTTTAGAGACTTTTTATCTTCTGTGGAAAGCCTTATACTGTAATTGTGTGTAATTTGAGAGGGAAATAGTTCACCAATCTAAAAAAAAAATTTGCAATTATACACCAAATGTTATGTCTAAATACAAATTATAACAATAATTTTTAATCACTTTTAAATGCAGTTTTACTCAGTCCATAAATTCTATCCCCTGCTTTTCCCCCAGCTCCTTTCTCATTTTCTCCAAATACACACCTCTTAGCTGACATTCTTACTTGAAATTATTTCATGTCAATATTTATTCCTTTTTTTTTTTTATGATATTAGGATGGCAGAAGAACAAGAAATGTCTCCCTTGGAAAAGAAGGTAGCTGAACAAATAGAGGTGAGGCACGAACGCTGTCCCAACTCCTTTATTAGACATGTGCTTAAAAATGCGTACATAGCATTAACATGTCTTAAATAGTTATTTGATTAGATTTTTTTCTTTTTTCCCCAGTATTATTTTGGAGACCACAATCTCCCTCGAGACAAGTTTCTAAAGGAACAGATACAACTGGATGATGGCTGGGTTACTCTGGAGACAATGCTCAAGTTTAACAGGTACAAGACATGCAAATACACAAACTTATGCTGCTTCAAGGTTACACAGAGAGTTTTTTGCCATGAGAAGCATCTAGGAATATCAGTCTCAAAAAGGTTCGTCTCCACAGGCTAAAAAGTTTGACCACGGATGCTGCGGTTATTGTCGAGTCTCTGAGGAAATCGACAACGGGGCTGTTGGAAATCAGCGAGGATCAAACAAAGATCAGACGAAGCCCGAGCAAACCTCTGCCCGATTACAACGAAGAGTACAAAGATGCGCTTAAACAAAAATCTATATACATGGTGAGTAATATCCAGGTCACACTTCCCTCCATGGTTCCTACACATCTTCAAAATGGGATAAAAGGAGTTTTTAACTGTGTCCTATTTGCATAATCCAAAGTCCAGATTTACCGTAGAATACTCCTTGTATATTGACAAAATGCATAAATATTTGTGCACTCTATATCTGTTACTCTATGCCTTATCACGGCTGTTCTGATGAGTACAAACGCACTTTGCTGAGGTTTTTATAAATAAATAATTCTAATCCCACAGAAAGGCTTTCCTTTGGACACGACGCTGGACGACATTAAAGACTGGCTCTCTGATAAAGGACACGTCGAGAACATTCACATGAGGAAAGGGCCACAGAAAACTTTCAAAGTAAGCACAATAGTAAAAGTAGAAAAATAGTTTCAATTGGATTAGATTTTTGGATGCTGTGATTTTGTTTCGATTTAATAAAGTTTACTCTCTGATTTATCTGCTATATTTCTTACATGTTTTGAAGTGTTAAAAGGTACTAAAATTATTAATCGATTCGATCACTCTAATGCTCTAATAAATATCTAAAACCAATAAGCATGAATCTGTAGTGCTCTGGACTGTGTTGAGATGCTGAAGAATTTGGTTTAACTTGTAAAATCTTCCGCGGTAAAAGTAATTGATTGTATGTGATTATGGAAAGGTTACGCTTTTAATTAGTGAAATGATGTCTGGCTCATAAAAGGGGTTTCTGACTTCATGATGGAGTGTTCATTCATTTGACTTGCTCTTTTCAGGGCTCCATATTTGCAGTCTTGGAGTCAGAGGAGGCAGCGAAGGCCTTCGTCGCAAGAGACGATGTCAAACAGTTCAAAGGGAACGACATGATTGTTCTCATCAAGTAAGTCACGATGGAGCGGTGCTGTGCGTGTAGGCCTCAGTGCACACGGTGTGAGGGCTCCGTCTCGCGTAAAGACAACAGAGTTGCCTTCACACGGCTTCCCCAGCAGGCCTGCGTGTTGTAAATATGACACTATGAAGCGTCCGGCATTGGTTCCGTGACCCGGGTTAATGTCACTGACTTGAGGGTGGAGATCTTCCACATTTTAGCCACATTTTACAGAAAAATATTTCTCAAACTTGATATTTTAAACATACTTTGTTGATAAGCTAGAGAGCAAATGAATTTTATGACGTATTCTGATTTTGTGCCAGGAGCTGTATGTACTAAATTGTTCTCTCAGGCAATAAGTCAGTCTGATTTCTCCGAGTTTATCCAATTTGCAATACACTGTGAGGCGCTGTGTAAGGTGCATATTATTAAATTACTAATAAAGTGTAAATATTTCTTACATGCACAGATTTCATTGAAACATTGAAATGTTTTTGTTTATCGTCATATAAACATTGTTTAACCTTTGACCTCTTGCAGAGAGGAATACTTTGCTAAGAAAGCAGAGGAGAGGAAGCAGGGTCGCGCAGACGCCAAAGCCAGAGCCAGGAGGTGAGGAGACGTCGTGCTAACACTCTTATACATGAGATAATAATACGGGTTGGAGAGACGTTATTTAATTTGTTTGGAATTTTCACATCCTCTAAGGGAACTGTTTTGTTTTCAGTGAAAAAGAAGAGAAGCAGAAACAGGCGGAGATGGAGGAAATGGTGAGTTTTTTTTTTTTTTTGTCTTAATTCAAAGCTAACACAATATTAGTTCCAAGAGTTTATACTTGAGTCTTCTTTTCTTTTTCCACAAACTTGGGTTTGTGCATTAGATCTGTTGCTGTAATTCTAATGTGTTAAAAATGTAATGCCTTTTTAAATCTTTCCAGAAATCTCTGGATGAGCAGAGAGGCTGTGTCCTGAAGTTCTCAGGAGAACTGAATCAAGTGTCTCGAGAGGATTTCCACAAGGTCTTTGCTGATCACGCTCAGATCAAATGGATCGACTTTACCAGAGGAGCTAAAGAGGTGAGACTTGTAGTGCGTTCTGGAAAGGTTTCTGAGACGGCATTACAAATTGGCTAGTTTTAGATGGTGGTTACAGTGTAGAGTTGAGAGATTTAATCAGTAACACTATTTGCACGACTTTTTCTTCGTCTATTTATTTACTTGATAATTCATTGATTTGAATGGTGTGAAAGTCTAAAACCAAAATAAATTGGTACGTGGTCTACCATATTAATATTTATTCATGCAAAACCAAAAAAGTGATCATGCAAAACCAATGCCAACTTTTGAAGTCTAATAAAAAATAAACTTCACCGAATATCACTGCAGTGTTCGTTTCTATCGAATCGTTATTACATTTTGAGTTACAATCGGAGTGAAAAAGGATTTTCGAGGAACCCCGCTGCCCTGTGTGATCATTTTGTTCTCCCTATACGCAGGGAACCATCCTCTTCCGCTCAGACGCTAAGATGGCCCTGCAGAAGGCGCAGGAAGCAGCCGGAGACTCCGGGCTGAAGATTAAAGATGAAGCCGTGCAGTGGGAAGTGCTGGCGGGAGACGCCGAGCTGGAGACCCTAAAGAAGATCATCGAGAGCCAGCAGGAATCACTCAACAAACGCAAAGGAGGAAGAGGTCCTGCCTTCAGCTCAGTCATGTGAAATTTAGTGCGGTTGAATCTTAGTAGAACCTACTAGTTCTTAATTTTTTTTTTTTTTTTTTTTAAATTGGGTTGAATATGATTGGACTGCATGTTAATGCAGAGTAAAAACATTCATATTTTAATTAGGAACACTTTAAGCTAATGTTGGTACTAAGCATTAATTCGATTGCTGAGAAAATAAGGCGGGACTGTGAAGTATTAATATCACACTCCGTCTTATCTGTTCATGTTTCGACCTGCAGGAGGTCACAGGGGTCGCGGCCGAGGCCGGGGTGGACGGAGGGACAGGGGAGGACGAGAGCAGACACATTTCCAGGGCAAGAAGACTAAATTCGACAGTGATGAAGAAGCCGATGATGGCGAGGATGCAGGTAAGGAGGAGACTATGAGGTTCAGTCTGTGAGGAACAAAACACTCGGATAGATGATCACTGATCAGTCGTAACGTTACCGCCACTGACACCATCTACATACCAGTAATCTGGCGACAGGATCATGGGCACTCAAATCACATTCATGTCCAGTCTGTTTGGCCCACATCCTCCGTTATGTCCTGGTTACATTAAAAGTGTTTATGATTCTGTCCATGGAGGAGAATTAAAATTTTTATTTATTGTAAGACACCTACTTTAAGCCAGTGCTAAATGATCATTTGTGCATTTGCATGATTCAGTAAATTAGTGTGAATGAATGAATTAATAAATAAATAAATGTGTATATACTGATAGAGATATTTGCAGTTATGCGGGTAAAAGTTTCCTTTATTTTTCTATATAATACCCCCCCCCCCCATGCATGTCACTCTCTTTAATCACTTCCTGTTTTTTTATTTTTTTATTTTTCTCCCATCTCGATCTTCCAGAACCCGGGGTACCAAAGAAGCGAGCACTGGAGTCCAACGGCACAGACGCTGACGCTCCAGCCTCCAAGCAGGCGAAGGAGGAGAACGGTTCCTAATCTCAGAGCTGCGACACAGCTTCCTTCATGTGTACTGTAAATATTCCCCACAGTTGCAAACAGATAGCTAAGAAAATGTCCACCGTGCCTGCTCACCTACAAGTGTCCCGTCTCGTCCTGGACCGAGCTCTCAGCTAAACGTTTTAATTTCGTCTCTGAAGGCGCAGTATGGCGAAATGTTCCTTGAATTTAGTCAATCACAAACATGATCATGCAACACCGTTCAACGTTTTCTAGAGTAAACATAAAACCATGGCATTGCGTTTAATAGTGACACTGTGAGTTCGGCTAACCGTAGAGGTAAACGTTAAACTTGATGCTTATTATTTGTTTTAAGTTTTTTATTTTGTTGATCTTTTTTCTTTTCTACGAAGGGCGTTCAAGTTAAACTGGGACTTTGATTCTCTCTGAACAGTTAAGAGTAAAACCTCCCTTTATTTCTCTCTATAATCCTCTGCTACACTAACACATTTATCCCAGTGCTTGGATACCATCAAGATAGAAAGTTTCCTCAGTACACCAGAGCGATGATCAGACTGCCTACTTCACATCTGAAACACTAGCCTCTCAGGAATTCCTTTAACAGCCCAAACATGTAGAAATGGCTTGGCGCGAGGTCAGGACTGTACGGGGGACGTGGCAATAACTCGCAGCCGAGTTCCTGTAACATACAGGTGGTGTTGGTCAATGATTGTGTGTACAGTGCACACACGCGTCTCGCAAGTCCCTGTTTGGTTTGAACATCCCTGGTGGTTAAAATTTGGCAGTTGATGTGATCAGGTTTGTGATTGTTTGATGAACTGTAGGATCAGGATGGCGAGGGCTTGTGCTTGGATTAACAGATTTCATTCATTTTCATCCAGCGATGACGGCGTAACTTTAGACAGTTTAGAATATCACTTTATTTTGTTTAGAATATGACTATGGTCCTGATCTCACAACCGTTCCAGGTTCTCCATAACCATAAAGAGTGTAGACAACCGACAGAGTTGTTACAAAAATACTTTGTTGTACATGATATGATTTGTGATCAGAAGGTCTCATGGGCTTCTCTCTACTCAAAAACGGAAACACGTGGACTTGGACTTCCACAATGGATTCTGCTGACTGACCTCGGGACGGGATCGATTATTCTGCATCTTTTGGTTTGATGTTGGATCTCAATTTTGCATGTCAGCTGAATATTTTTCTCATATTGAAGGCAGAAATCAGAAGTCAGTCAGTAAGCTGTATGTTATTATCTACGATTACAATAAAAATGTTTTGTTTTGTTTTTATTTGACCCTTGTGTGCTCATCGTCCCAGGTGCCATTTTTTTAATTCACTTTGTTTTCTTTATACTGACCTTGAGGAATTCAACAGGAGGCACTCTGACATTCTTTAAAACTTTATTTTTCATGTGTGGTGCATTTAGCTCATTTTGAATTTGAATAAAAATGAAAAAAAAAATTTTTTTTTTTCTCTCTAATTTTCCTCCATGACAAGCTCCTAATTCATGATTCATCTGTCATATGTAGGGGTAAATGTGGATATGGCTGAAAAGTGTAAAACTGTAGAACATAATGAAGTTACATCCAGGTAATTGTTTCATTTAAAGTTGCCCATTTCAAATAGCATTTAGAACTAGAGAGGTACAGTCATGGCCAAAAGTTTTGAGAATTACATAAATATTGGAAATTGAAAAAGTTGCTGCTTATTTTTTTATAATAGCAATTTGCATATACTCCAGAATGTTATGAAGAGTGATCAGATGAATTGTATAGTCCTTCTTGAAAATTAACTTAATTAACTTAAAAAAAAAATTCCACTGCATTTCATTGCTGTCATTAAAGGACCTGCTGAGATCATTTCAGTAATCGTCTTGTTAACTCGGGTGAGAATGTTGATGAGCACAAGGCTGGAGATCATTATGTCAGACTGATGAGGTTAGAATGGCAGACTTGACATGTTAAAAGGAGGGTGATGCTTGAAATCATTGTTCTTTCATTGTTAACCATGGTGACCTGCAAAGAAACGAGTGCAGCCATCACTGTGTTGCATAAAAGTGGATTCACAAGGTTATTGTGGCTACTAAGAGTGCACCTAAATCAACAATTTATAGGATCATCAAGAACTTCAAGGAAAGAGGTTCCTTCTTGTTAAGAAGGCTTCAGGGTGTCCAAGAAAGTCCAGCAAGCGCCAGGATCGTCTCCTAAAGAGGATTCAGCTGCGGGATCGGAGTGTCACCAGTGCAGAGCTGCTCAGGAATGGCAGCAAAGAAGCCACTTCTCTCCAAAAAAAACATCAGGGACAGATTGATCTTCTGCAAAAAGTATGGCGAATGGACCGCTGAGGACTGGGACAAAGTCATATTCTCGGATGAAGCCTCTTTCCGATTGTTTGGGGCATCTGGAAAAAGACTTGTCCGGAGAAGAAAAGGTGACGCTACCATCAGTCCCGTGTCATGCCAACAGTAAAGCATCCTGAGACCATTCATGTGTGGGTTGCTTCTCATCCAAGGGAGTGGGCTCACTCACAATTTTGCCCCAAAACACAGCCATGAATAAAGAATGGTACCAAAACACCCTCCAACAGCAACTTCTTCCAACAATCCAACAACAGTTTGGTGAAGAACAATGCATTTTCCAGCACGATGGAGCGCCGTGCCATAAGGCAAAAGTGAGAACTAAGTGGCTCGGGGACCAAAACGTTGAAATTTTGGGTCCATGGCCTGGAAACTCCCCAGATCTTAATCCCATTGAGAACTTGTGGTCAATCCTCAAGAGGCGGGTGGACAAACAAAAACCCACTAATTCTGACAAACTCCATGAAGTGATTATGAAAGAATGGGTTGCTATCAGTCAGGATTTGGCCCAGAAGTTGATTGAGAGCAGCCCAGTCGAATTGCAGAGGTCCTGAAAAAGAAGCGCCAACACTGCAAATACTGACTCTTTGCATAAATGTCATGTAATTGTCGATAAAAGCCTTTGAAGTGTATGAAGTACTTGTAATTATATTTCAGTACATCACAGAAACAACTGAAACAAAGATCTAAAAGCAGTTTAGCAGCAAACTTTGTAAAAACTAATATTTGTGTCATTCTCAAAACTTTTGGCCACGACTGTACATTTTCTGAAGAAAATTTGAGTGGTGTGAGGCGGCGTATCATCTTGATAAATGCGAAAGACTGATAGGTTGCCTAAGTCAAATGAGACCTCCCCTGTGACGCACTGTACAGCCAGATGTTTAAAATAGTGCAACGTGGCACTTCCGGGACCCAGAGTGATTAAAACTGCGACAGTGCTGTAAGAAAGGAAGAAACAAATAAAAGTAAAACTTTCTTGCTTCTCGGTTGAGAACCATGGCTGGGGGATCCCCACCGCGGAACCAAATCTACGGCAAGTGCTTTCATCGTCATTATACAGACAAACAAACACTCTAGCCTTTAGATCAGGACTGGTTTTTGCATGTTCAAATGCTGAAAAGAGATTTTCATTGTGCAGGAATAAACACAGTCGTTAAAGAAGGAACACACATGGGTCCAATTCTGTTAGAAAATGATGTCGAAGGACAATTTACATGCCGTAACAATTACACTGGTAAGAAAATCAATCGCTGATTTATTGCTTTTTCTCAATGGAAATGATTGTCCTCTACCTCCCTAACTCCCTATTAGTATTGATTTTATGTGTAGTGTCTGATTATCTTTGGATGTTTTCGTCCTTAGTAAATATCAGTGACTGCTTGAAAGTACATATATGCTGCGGCGTACTGTATGTAACTTCTCTTGAATTTCAGGGCCTCGCCCCAGAGAAGCAGCTCCTGATGTTCCCAGACAACAAAATAGTACTTGCCCAAGTCTGAATGACTTCTTTATATTTACTGCATATGACAGTGCACCTTTATTATTGAATTATTTTTAAACTTGTAACTTTCTCTCTTTCAAACTGGAGATGGGACGATCAACATAAGAAACGAAGGGAGTCTCTCAACTCAACCCATTCTAAAAGGCAATACATTTAGAGGCAATGTGGACTTGGAGCAGAATATTAACAGTGAGTTAGTTCTGTTTAAATATTCATCTATACAGTGAGGTCAACACGTATTTGATCACCCTGTGATTTTGTAAAGTGTCTTACTTAGAAATCATGGAGGGGTCTAGAATTTTCAGCATACAGTAGGTGCATTTCCACTGTGCGAGAGAGAGAATCTAAAAAGAAAAATCCGGAAATCACATTGTATGATTTTTAACAATTTATTTGTGAATAACTGTGTCAAATAAGCATTTGATCACTTGAGTCAAACCATTTGAATACTTGGTACAGAAGCCTTTGTTAACAATTACAGAGGTCAAACGGTTCCTGTAGTTCTTCACCAGGTTTGCACACACTGCAGGAGGGATTTTGGCCCAGTTCTCCATACAGATCTTCTCTAGATCTGACAGGTTTCGGTGCTGTCGCTGAGCAACACGGAGTTTCAGCTCCCTCCAAAGATTTTCTATTGGATTGAGGTCTGGTGACTGGCTAGGCCATTCCAGAACCTTGATATGCTACATATGGAGCCACTCCTTGGTTTTCCTGGCTGTGTGCTTTGGGTCATTGTCAAGTTGGAAGACCCAGCCACGACCCATCTTTAATGCTCTGACTAAGGGAAGGAGGATTTTGCGCAATATATTGCCCATGTAATACATGGCCCTGTTCATCCTCTCCTTAATACAGTGCAGTCGTCCTGTCCCCTGGACATGGGCTGACTTAAGCAGGGGAATCTTCCGTGCGATGCAAGATTTTAAACCATGACGTCTTAGTGTATTACTGATAGTAGCATTGGAAACGATGGTCCCAGCTCTCTTCACGCCATTGACCAGCTCCTCCCGTGTAGTTCTGGGCTGATTCTTTACCATTTTTAGCATCATTGATACCCCATGAGGAGAGATCTTCCATGGGGCCCCAGTCCAAGGGACATTGACAGTCATCATGGCCTCTTCCATTTTCTGACAGTTGCTCCAACAGTTGTTCTTTTCTCATTAAGCTGCTTGGCAATTGCCCCGTAGCCCTTGTGTGTGTGTGTGTGTATGTGTATATATATATATATATATATATATATATATATATATATATATATATATACATATACACACACACACACACACACACACACACACAGGCGATCAAAATTAGAGAACAATTTATAAACAATTGAACAATTCTGAATAATGTCATCTTCACTGCTCAACAGTTGAAGGCGTTTTTGTCCTGTCTATACCATGCTACCAGAACACCTTTCCCACAAAATAACTAAGGCATTTCAACAAAAAACATTATTTTGCAGAAAACACACTGATCAAAATTAGAGAACACTTTCAGATACCTCCCAGTTATTGGTTTTAATCTGGCACTTGGTGCTAATTTCTTTGATTATCTGTCAACCCCTATTTAACTGGCAGCCTAACTTCCAGTTTCACTGACTCTGCAAGATGGTCGGCCGTTCTAAAGTGACTGAAGAAGGTTGTCCAGATGAAGGCCAAAGGGATGACCCTATCAGCCATAGCAAGACAAGTTAGTCGTTCCAAATCTGTGATTTCAAGAATATTGAATCTTTACAACATCACAAATTCATTCAAGTCCCCCAAGAAGGCTGATCGTCCACAGAAGAGAGGACAGGATACTGCGGAGGATCTCAATGGGAAATCGTTTCCACACTGCAGCTGGAATTGCTCACCAGTTCACCGCTGAACAGGGTAAGGATCTGTCTCGTCATACAGTGTCTCGATGTTTAAGAGCATTCGGACTGAAAGCCCACTCTTCAGTGACCAAACCTCTCATTAGCAGAAAGAATCAAAAGGCTAGACTAAGCTTTGCTGAGGAGCATGTTGTGTGGACAGAGGAGAACTGGTCCAAAGTTCACTTCAGTGATGAAAGCAGGTTTAATTCATTTGGGTCCGATGGGAAACATTAAGTTCGGCGACAAACTGGAGAAAGACTGAACCCAAATTGTGTGTAGAGATCAGTGAAAAGTGGAGGAGGAAGTGTCATGGTTTGGGGCATGGTAGTGCTGTCCTGTAGCCGCAGGTGTGCTGAAGTCATTCAGAGCAGAGGCCTGTACACTCCCTACTAATTGCTGACTGTTGTAACCTGCAGAAAATTTTGTTGTAATCTTTTTCCAGGCTACAGTCATTGTTGTTCTCTAATTTTGATCAGTGTGTTTTCTCCAAAATAATGTTTTTTTGCTGAAATGTCTTAGTTATTTTGTGGAAAAGTTGTTCTGGTAGCATGGTATAGACAGGACAAAAACTCCTTCAACTGTTGAGCAGTGAAGATGACATTATTCAGAATTGTTCAATTGTTTATAAATTGTTCTCTAATTTTGATCGTGTGTGTGTATATATATAATTATATTTATAATATGGCCAATACATTATGGCGTTAAATTTGCCATAAACTTCTGACACTTTCTTCTTTTACAGTACAAGAACAAATAAACAACGAGGGCAGGGACGAAAGTGAGTTTTCAAGGATATTTTTGCTGTTGATGAAATAAATACTGTGCAATGTCTACTTAATGATTGAACTAATTAATTTTGTCTTTTTATCATAGATTGGATGGATCTAAGATAAGATGAAACTATGGGGACCCAGAAGTATCTTTCATATCCCTCCTATTGTTCTTCCCTTGTATTTGTATGTTTTTTCCAGTATAATGGTATTGTTTTTCCCACACCCTAAAAAATGCTGCATTTTTTAGTGTGTAAATATGACCTAGCATTTGGATTGAATATTTTATCTTATCAAGTGCTGGGTTTAACCATTTAACCCAGAATTCTAGGTTGTTCATCTGACCCAACCAGTGGGTAACATTAACACTCTTGCTGGGTTAACACATTCCATTTGATTTTTTTTTTTTTTCAAAAAAGACACAAAATTTACACAACTTCACATAATGTAAGAAGATTGTCACAGAATAGGAAAATGTGAATAACTAAATGTTTACAAAAATGTCAGACAAAACCATATAATCCCAAGGAGACCATTTGTTAAATATGAAATAACTTTTACATACTGTACTCTGTAAAACTATAAAACCAAGAGGCCCCTTTAAGTCTGCTTTGAATTGCATTTTTTTTGTTGCATTTAATACACTTTATATAGAAGTTTTCAATACAAATCTTATAATGCCCACATGACATTAAACATTCTCCATCTTAATATTTTAACTATGAGTAATTAGTGATGCTTGCCAATCATTGCCCCAAAAAGTCCCATAGACCTACTATCACTAACTAGACAGGACACAACACCATGGTTTCTTATACACTGCGCAGTCAAAATAAAATAAAATAAAATAAAATAAAATAATTTGACGGCCTTTTGTTTTTATTTCCTTTTATTAAGCTTATGCAATGTCAAACTTTGTATCTACCTGTTTCTCACTAGTACATGCCTCAGGTTCAAATTTTTAATGCATGAAATATTAATAGTTCACTGTGTGGCTTGACAAACCAACAAAAAACATTCCTCTGAAATCAACCAGGTACAGAGACTGGCATGAAAATGAGGAAGCCTGGAGAAGTGTTCCTCAACACTAAATTAAAATAAAATAAAATCTGAAATAATGAGGAGGGTTAAGACTTCTGCACCGAACTGTACTAATCATATTTAAATGTTGAAACAGAAAGTGGACTAAATTTGTAAGATGTGCATCCTCGTACAGGCAAAGAAATGCATTTAATACTGATTTATGAAGATGTGAAGAGGCGTCGGAGCGTGTCTTTAAAATGCTTGACAGACTTCAGTTATTTTTAATTTATACGCAATGTACACAATTTCAAACAGCACATTTTTCACTTATTTGTAAATACTTTTTCGCATTATTTATGAGGAAGAATTAAAAGTATTGATAAGTATTTATATATATTTATATAATTTATCAACTTTAAAAATGCATTTTTAAAGTCTGTTATTGAATTTCAACACAAGTTGTTTTTGTATTGGTAACTTGATAAATATGGAAATATAAAAACATATTTAAATGAACATAAGGCAGATCAGAGTGTTCGCTTCCTTTCAACCACTAGATGGCGGTGTTGCCCAATCTATTAATTATCACACTCAAACGTCGCCTTATAAAACACTGTGATATGCGAATCCTGTTCACTGTCCAGGTCTACACTCTGTACTGTACACTGTCCCTTGTAATACTATACAGTGTGCAATTATTTATTATCCTGTACTGCTGTCAGTCAAATTCACTCGAGATGATGCCACAGCGCTTAATATTTACTTATTAAATTATTTATCCACAAAATGTCTTTATGAGCCTTTTATAAGGTTAAAAAAAAAGATTTAGGTTTTTACATGTACTTCACAGATACATTATAGTTTACACTCACTCATCATCTATACTGCTTTATCTTGTATATAGGGGGACTGGAGCCTTTCATAGGAGACATAGGGGGCCAATCCAGAGATGGGGATTGAACCCAGAACCTGGTGGTTCATGGCGATAGTGATAACCACTAAGCCACCGTACCTTAACTAAATTGCCACTTTAAAAATATTACCTCTAATTATGTAAATTACTTAGAGATAATAAAAAAAATATGCTGTATTATAGATCATAATTAAATATTTATATATTATTTCTTTGTTGCTTTCTTTCTTACTTTATTTAGGATTGAGGATGAGCTGAACACCTTGATTTATTAAATATTAAGTACAAAAAAATTATGAGTAAGATGAAAAAAATAGCGAAAGAGAAAGTGAAATACTGACATACTACTAATATGAAGGCTCTAAGTTTTCATTATTAGTTACACTAGCATTTTGCATAACTAAAGACACGCACGTTCATTAAGACATGTCTAGGCTGATGAAGGACATTTGAAATAAACGGACATCTCTTTGCATTTATTTATTATTTACTTTGAACCCTTTTTTATAATATGTAACAGAGAGCTACAATGCACTTTTCAAATACTGAGACTGATTATTATGTTCGTTCATTACATGACGTCACGTCTGACGCTTGTCACGATCGTTCACGATCTCTAAATCATCTTGAGAAACTTCTTCCCTAACCCTCCCTTATTTGTGTTACACTTGAAGCTGTACATACTGTACCCTTTGTCCTCTTTTTGTCTTTCAAGTCCCTGATCTGTGCAATTTCCAGATTCTTTCTAGCCCTGAGAATTCTGCCGGAGTTTCCTCTTTTATTACTGCTCCAGAAATGGACTCGGGTAGCACTAGCATCAAAACTAGTTCATGTCACAGGAATGAGCTCGGATCTGCTCTGCTAAGTAAAATGTGCATACACTAATACGAGTGAGGAATTAAACCAAGCTGGGGATAAAATCTAAATTAAAAGGCAAACTTGGAAATTGAGCAGTGTCTTAAACGTTTATGGATGTGTGTGTGTGTGTGTGTGTGTGTGTGTGTGTGTGTGTGTGTGTGTGTGTGTGTGTGTGTGTGTGTGCACGCATGATGGAGAGGCGGAGAAACAGAGGAAAGGGGATGGAAACGTCCTCTCCTGTAGGTCATCAGATGGAATGTGATCTGTTTTCCAAGAAGGATGATAGTTTTATTCAGGCTGGAGTCGTGACTCTGACTTTTCCCCTCCCTTCTCGGAATGAAGACTCGAAGTGGAAGTTTAAGTGCATGTCTGAAATCTGTGCAAATACCCCAAATCTTACATCATAAACAGATTTAAAACAAACATGGTAATGAAGCGACCTTCAGCAACACATCGTCCCGTTCATGGTGCTGATTGTTCTCGTCATCATTCCAGAAGAGTTCTGCATCTCCCTTTATTCAGCAACGATCCCCCTTCAGGATTTACATGGTTGTCTCTCAAAACAGGCCTCTGTACAGATTTGTATAGATTATATAAGTGTTGAAGTCTCGCTTATGAAAATGGGCATAATTAAAAAACGAAAAAATCTATTATCCAGCTCTAACTTCAAATAATCCATCCCACAGGAGGCATTAGTAGATGTTATGTAACATGTAGTGTTGCTGCCTCACGACTCCAGGGTCTCAAGCTCAGCTTATTGTTCTGCATGTGGGTTCCCTCTAATCTCACATTAACATGCTAGTACACAGTATGTTTTACGTGGCAAGTACTTTTGCTTCTTCTTGGAAATGAACTTACACTTAAAATGTGTAAAATGACAAAAATTTGATTAGTAACAGGATGCATTTTTTGTCTTATTAATGTTGAGAACGTGATAGACAATTTTTACGCTATATTAAAATTACATAATGTCAAGCTGTAATATCTTGAACATACACGGGCCATTCAAGTCAAAACTGGATTTTTTTTTATTGCGCAGAATAACAGAACACATGAGAGTAACAATTCTCTTTATTTCTCTTTATATAATCCCCAGCTATGCTGATGCATTTATCCCAGGGTTTCACTACCATCAAGGTATTCAGTATTCCAGAGCCATGAAAAGACCGTCTGCTTCAGACCCGGCCTCCCAGGAATTCCTTTTAATGGTCCAAACATGTGCAAATGGGGCGAGGTCAGGACTGTACGGGAGATGTGGCAATAACTCAAGTGACGTTGGTGAATAATGTGTGGACCGGTCCCACAGACAGATGCATCACTTTTTCAAGTTGACAACAAGTTATGTGTCAGTTTTCAAGGATCAGGTGTTTCACTTGCTGAATGTTCACTGGAACGACTACAGTGGGCTCCTCAGCTGGAATCATCATTCACAGACGTGCAGGCTTCTGTAAAATCTTTGCACAGTTCAAAGGTTTTACTACGGCTAAAAGTCTGAACATTTTGAACATGTACAAGGAAAAGTTGTTGTATATAAATTATAGAAATTATAATGTCTTAGAACAAGTGCATTTACAGTGGCAAGAAATAGTATATAAACTTTTTCGAATTTTATGGTTTTCTGCATTAATGTGTTATAAAATGTGATCAGACCTTCATCTAATTTCAGCGTATTGACAAATATAATGTGCTTAATTTTATTTTTTTTTATCTGATCATTTATGTCTTAATTGAGAACGACTATAAAACCCTTATAGTGCGAGTGGGGAAAGTGTGTGAATCCTTGAGTTAATGACCTTGAAAAGCTAAATGGAGTCAGGTGTTAGCATACTTGGAGTTTTGTTTAGAAGATGAGTTTGGTGGTGTGGACTAGAGATACTCTGACTGATGAAAAACATTTAAACTTTTTGAGTTTGTTCCGCACAGGAAGAATACTCTAATGTGAGCCGTGCCTCGCCAAAAAGAGCTTTCAGAGGATCTACGATCATGAATAAACAATAAAGCTGGAAAGGGTTACAAAGTGATTTCCACCAGAATTTCACCAGTCCACAGTTAGGAGACACTTGGGGCTGTGGCCACTCTACCAAAAAGTGTCCAAATGTCCTGAAGAGCACAACGAAGACTCATCAGTGAGGTAAAGAAACAACCCCAAGTGACAGCCAAAGATTTAAAGGCATCATTGGAACTGTCTAACATCTGTACTCAGTCTACAGAACGTAAAACATTGAACAATTACCGTGCCCATGGCAGGACACCACACGGGAAGCCGCTGGTCAATAATAAGAACATTGTTGCACATTGTTGGACATGACTGAAACACCGGAGCAAGTCCACAAACAGAATGGCTTCAGAAAAACAAAATCCGCCGTTTGGAGAGGCCGAGTCAGAGCCCAGGCCGAGTCAGCGCCCAGGCCGTGTCAGAGTCCAGACCTCAACGCAATAGAGATGCTGTGGAATGACTTAAAGACGTCCAAAGAATACAACTAAAGCTAACTTAGTTCTGACAGGAAGAATGGACTGAGGTTCCTCCTGAACGATGTGCAGCTCTGATCCACAGCTACAGGAGCACCTGGTCAGCCAGTTGTTAATTCCAAGGGTTCACTTACTTTTTCCACTATCATTTTGAATGTTGAATGATTGTGTTCAATAAAGACACAAAGGATCAGAATTCTTTGTGTGTTATTATTTTAGCCACATTATATTTGTCAATACCCTTTTCTTAGACGAAGATCAGATCATATTTTATGACAAATAAATGCAGAAAACCATGAAACGCCAAAAAGTTCACATACTTTTTCTTGCCACTCTATGTAAACCTGTGATGTGCAGCTACTGTTATAGAGAAATAATTAATTTTCTTCTTCAGAATTGAGCATTCAACAGTACAATGTGATAAAGATTATTATTATTATTATTTATTATTATTATTATTATTATCAGTTTAGTCGTCATGCCCTGGGCAGTTCATCATCCTGTAATATTAAAAACACTCTTGTTTGCACCATTAACATGCCCATGAGACTGATCCAGGTGCATGCTGGGTAAAAACGCCACGCAGGTTTACAGAGATAAACAGAGAGCGCTTCCTTCTCAGCACTGGATTTTCCTGTGCTATAATTTACACCAGCTAAACTGTTCCTGACGTATACGAGCCGTGTGTGTGTGTGTGTGTGTGTGTGTGTGTGTGTGTGTGTGTGTGTGTGTGTGTGGGTGTGGGTGTGGGGGTAAGTGATGAATGAGGAGGCAGCTCGGCCGATAGCAGCGTTTTCGGTGTTATTAATGTGTGTGGATGAACAGAAATATTGGTGTTATCTGTAGGCCGTAATCATAACCGTAATGGAGTGATCTGTAACTGAAATACACACAGACATTTATCACACACACACACACACAGGAGGACAGCTACTGCCGGAGATTTGTGTGTGTGTGTGTGTGTGTGTGTGTGTGTGTGTGTGTGTGTGTGTGTGTGTGTGTGTGTGTGTGTGTGCGTGTGTGTGTGTGTGTGCGTGTGTGTGTGCGTGTGTGTGTGGTGTTAAATGAAGATGTACTACACTGGGTGCTGGCTAGTTTCTTGTCTCTCTGTCTCAGTCTCATCATCTGTCTGTCTTTTGGTATTCACATGTCTCTCAGTTTTTGTCAGCGTTATAATCAGCTAGCTACAGTATTTATGTTTAACTTGTAAAATGACAAGAACTATAAGTAACATCCTGTCTGTTATATATAATTTAATTATTGTTCACACAAGCCCGTGACTGGACAGAGGAGTGAGCATGCAAGTGAATGTAAAGTCAAATTTACTCTCTTTTGGACTCCTGACTGTGACCTCAGCATTCGGACCTGATGATGCTAAATTTTATCAGGCAGTTAAAGATGCCCAATGATGCGAATGCAGCTTTCTTATGTCGGCTGCATTTGTAATGTTGATTGGTTTTCAGTCCATGTTCGTTATCTTATATGAAAATACATGTAAAGGTAATGTGAAGGTCAGACATTCATTTTATTTGCACACACTGTTTATCTGACGATCATATTACTCTTGAAATTACAGCCTGGGTCAATAAAACTAATTATTTCGTTAATTTTCTTTTTCATACAAACTCAATCCCCTGATATTGTGTGTGTGTGTGTGTGTGTGTGTGTGTGTGTGTGTGTGTGTGTGTGTGTGTGGACTCAGATGTTGTCGGATTCCCCTCCAGGTTGCTCTGATGTGTTGCGAAGGCTGTCCACAGTGATTAGCTGGCACACATGTGAACGTCCCCTCCAGCCATTTACTATCAGCTTCGGGCATTCGTGCGCGACCACTGTCGTCACGGCAACCATAAATGGGACCCTCTAGTCTGATTGGGTGAGACTGTGTGTTAATGGAGTTCTCCCTCACTTCATGTTTTGTGTGTCATGAATATTTATGAGACTAACCATTTTCTTTCCTTTTTTTTAATATTTATTTAACATACAAGCATAACTACAGTGGAATATTACGGTGAGTCACTGACTTATTTCTTTATTTACCAATAAATAATGCATTAAACACATCAAATACAGATACTCAGTTTAATGCAAACAGACAGATATTGTACATCCAGTAGCGTGATTATTATTATTATTATTATTATTATTATTATTATTATTATTATTGTTATTATTATTAGCTGAATGCTGTAAGGGTGATAATTCACAACATATTATTTTAAAGTGGTAAATGAATTCTCAAATTGGTGTTTGATTGGTTAGGAAATGTTGATTCATTAGTAAAAGCTAATGAATCAACATCTATAGTAACAGATCATTCACAAGGATGGATGGATGGGTGGATAAAAGGTATTTACCTAAATTGTAAACTTATTAATTAAGTGACAGTTTAACTAAATTGTAAAAATTTTAATTAAAAAAAAAAATGTAAAACTATTTATTAAGGGACATTTTTTCTAAGCAGTTGTTTAGTTGATATGGAAGGAGTCTCCAGTATCAGTGCTTTATTATAATCTGAAAGACCACCATCACCAAACATGTCATGTCACACATTCACCCCCAAAAAATAGTTTAGCTTGCTAATTCAGATTCTATATAAATACTTAAATTAATCATTCAGACGGCTGGGTACCGCAGTGGTTAGCATTGTCACCTTGCACCTCTAAGGTGGTGAATCGAATTTTGCCTCGTGTCTGTGTGTGTGCAGTTTGTGCTGCTCATAGTTTGTGGTTTTCCTCTGGGAACTCTGGTTTCCTTCCACTTTCCAAGAACATGTGGTGATGACTGATGTTTTGATTGTGCATGGTGTGTGTTTGGGACCCTCTCCAGGTGGTATGCCGTTGTGTGCCCTGAGTTCCCTGGCATAAGATCCAGGCCCCTGTGACCCTACGGGCACAGATGGATGGATGGATGGATGGATGAATGGATGTACATTCAATTCAGCTTGAAGTTTATTTTATTTTATCTGTATTGCTCTTTTAATAATGGACATTTTCACAAAATAGGATTACAGAAATATATGAATGCAGAGTATTTATTTTAAAAATTTAACAAAATAAATACATGAATTGATTTAGCAATTTATCGCTAATGTGCAAGCCATGTGTGATGGTGGTAAGGAGATATTAGAAGAAACCTTTAGAGAAAACTGATTTAAACCCTATTATCATCCAACTAATTCCTAATACACAACTTAAGTTTAAAAAATGCTGTTTACATGAATATCTGTTATCTCTGGGCTTCTTTTAGATGTTAGTTACATAAGCCTCATAGTGTCATATTAGCCATGTCCTGTGCGGTGAGAGCAAATTACTTCTTGATTAGATTGTTTAGAATTGTAAAAAAATAAATAAATAAATAAATAAATAATAATAATAATAATATTTTTTTTTAATCTGGAAAAGGTAATACTAAGTTGTGATATTTTCGAAATCCTGATACTAAATTGATTGCAATACAAATTGAATCGGCACCTGGGTATCGTGATAATATCGTATTTGGTGATCCCTGGTGATTCCCATCCCTGCTTTGAAATGCTTTGAAGTGACAGACTGTTACTTTACACAAGGTATAAAATGAATCATTTCATAATGACGGAGCTCCAAGTGATCAGAAGGGGGAAAATATACTGTATATATACATTTACCACAATAATGTATAACTTGCTAGTAGATCTTAAATTTCCTCTGACAAGGATAAATTCAAGAAAAAGATTCTGTAGCTTTGTTTGTGACAAGGACAAATGATGGAAACTGCTTTATTGCAGATATAAAGTGATTGTACAGTGCATACACTGCGTAATGTCATTCGATAGCTTGCGTATGTGTGTGTGGGGTGGTCTCTGATTGCTGATAATTTGTCTGTCATGTGTTTTACTCAGAACGTTCCCCCAGAGCCAAGTTCTTTGTCTGTAATGTATGCAAATGAAATGAAAATGTAGCTGTTAGCCGCAAGTGGGCGAGATCACAGGCAATTAGCATAAACATGCTCATTAGCATATGGCTGCCTGTCAGCAGACTGAAGCAGTGTGCCTCAGCCAGACACGTGACCGCACCATGCGTCAGTGTCTGTGACGCACAAGAGGAAAGTCTCCTTTTCACTCAGTGTCATTGTATTTGTATTCTTTTTTTCTCTCTCTCTCTGTCTGCAGTAGGATTGTGTGCTCTTATTAGACCTCATTTAGCAGCTTGGCTGACTGTATGTTCACACTAGCGAGCAAGAAATCACTTCTTCTTTGACTTCAAAAGCCAACTACATTAAGAAATATTAAATGACTAACTAATACTGTTTCATTCACTTAGAATTCAGGAGAAAATTTACTAAAATTAGTCTGTGATTTAGTTTGTTTAGTGCTTGTTTGTGTTTCAGCTTCTTTTTTGTAGTGTTAATTTGTATGTTATGATGTTTAATGCTAGTTTGTGGCTGTTGAGGCTGTTAGCTGTTTAATGCTAGCTCACAGGTTACCCTGTTTACTGTAATGCTAGTTTGCCAGTAAGTCTGTTTACTGTAATGCTAATTTGTGAGCTAGTCTGTTTGCTGTAAGGCTAGTTTGCAGGTTAGTTTGTTTGCTCTAATGCTAGTTTGCAGCTTAGCCAGTTTTGTGGCATTTTGTTATTTTGCATGATAATTGTACTATTCGTTTGGAATAATAGCTTGTGGCTTTGGATATTTAATGCTAGCTTTAAGCTAAGCATGTTCATTATAATGTTAGCTTGTGGCGTGTGTGTGTTATCTAAGGCCATATTTCCAAATGTACAGTAGGTGGGTATTTTTAAAAACTGAGCTTGGCTTGTTGTAACCTCACCTTGTATGCCACCTTGTATGCCACCTTGTATGCCAGTGATGTGTGCCAGTGATGTGTGCACAGTCTGTGAGCTAGATTTGACGTCAGCTTTGTTTATGAGGATATTTGTGCAGTAGTGGGCTTACGTACAGTAAACTAGTGGCTGTGTTAACGTTGCTTACTAGACTTTTTATATGTGTGTACATACACGTGCAGTCACTCACACATTACGTTAACGAACAGAGGTGCCTGAATGTACTATGAAGCTCACTGTTGCTACATACAAAAGTCCAAAGACAGACCGACGGCGGTTTTGGGGGCGAAACCCGGTCGGACTTCCACAAAGCACAACCGTTGTAATGTTTTGTTACCGGTAAAATGTTCGCATGTGGTCAAAGATATTTTTAAAATATATGTCGCATGGATAGAATGATTTTAAAAAATGAAGTAGAAAAATCGTAGTTTTTGAAAATACCCGGCTATGTGTGGACAGCTCAGTAGGTTAAACTCTGTTAGATATCTGTGTATTTCTTGATCAAACCTTGTTTTCCACCTAACATGCACAACAAATACATTTTCTTGGTAAAGAATTTGTGTGGCCCTATAAATGAAGACCCTCCGGTTTGGTTTCTCATTCAACCACACACACACACACACACAGCAGAACACAGTGTGACCTATGACCTTTGGCCCTCCGTTTGCCCAGTGCGCAGTGTGGAGGTGTGTGTCGCTCTTATCAGCGCCCAGCAGACGCTCTCCGCTCACCGCCCTCACTTATCGGTGGAAAATTAGCTTTCTGTCTCGCTGGGAAAGAGAGCTCTAATCCTTTCTCCCTCCCCCTGCCGAGCTGGATTAAACCTCCGCACACTCGAGTCTTTTTTTAGAAAATGCTGAAACACAGCAAAGCGTGATGTGAGTGAATGGCCCGAACCTTTACTGTGCTACAAAAATGAAAACGCTTATTAAAACTTTTTTGATTTATTGTAAAAGCTGGCAATGATAAATGTGGGTGAGATGCACTTGCATCCACAGACACAATATTAATTGGGGGGGGGGGGGGGGGGGGGCTGAAAAAAAAAAAAACTCTGATTAACCCCTTGTGCCCTACAGATGAGAAAGAGCAGACAGAGTGTGTCACAAAAGGAGCAGTGAGAAAAAGTTCAGGAGACCGTTCAACTTCTATAACTATAAAGACGTGAAATTTGACTCATGACTTTATAATGAACACTCATGAGTTTTTTAGCAGTTTTTTTTTTTTATCAGTTAGATACATTACATGCATTTCAATGACAGTAGGCCATCAAAGGCAATAACTGACTGCTCTCAGAATGCATTTCATTTAGCACATAAAGCTCCTCAAATCAGTGCTTATTCTAGTTGAAGGTCTAGATCGAATATTCGCTCGAACGTTTATCCAAATGTGTTTACACAGACTTTACATCTCCAGACTGGTCATGTGTCTATATAAAAAGCAACATGAGCAACATGGCATGACAGATAAAACGTTAGAGGACTAGAAAGAGGCAGCACAACAGGAAGCAGAACAAACTATGAGGAGTTTTCAAGTCAAACACAGACTTGATATTTCTCATGAATGAAGCTGGTTCTGTGAACACTTAGCCTCTTGCTCATTTTGATTAGTGAGCACACAATCGTTCCAGGCTCGAGGTGGTCTCAGACACAGTACAGCGTAAACAGTAAAACAGTCAAACATTTATGAAGAAGGTCGCACACTTGTGAATGACGGTCCAGGGCCGAGGTGACTCAGGGCCCCCTGCCAGCATTCAACATTTACAGAGTGGAGAAGAGACGCATAAGTCTGTGGTAAAGGTACAGACGATCATCCGTTGTACAGTCCTGACCTCGCTCCAAGCTATTACCACATGTTTGTGCTATTAAAGGCTTTCCAGAGAGGCCAGTGTTTCAGACATGAAGCAGGCAGTCCGATCATGACTCCGGTGTGCTGAGAAAACTTTCTACCCTGATGGTATCCATGCACTAGTGAAACTCTGGGATAAGTGCATTAGTGTAGCAGAGGATTAGATGGGGAAATAAAGGGGGGTTTTACTCTCATAACTGTCCTCTGTTATTCTGAACAACCATGGTTTGACTTGAACGTATGCAATATTCAGCTAGCTAGCTCAGTAGGGTCACAAAATATTAAATTATATAAGTAAATAAAAAAAGAATTAAAGACTATTTCAGACTCAGCTTACACACACTCAAACACACACACACACACTATAATCATGGTGTGGTAGGCAGAGGCAAGGACATTAAAGGAATTAAAGGAAATAAGGCTTAGAATTGTAGTTATAAATTACACTATCTGTGCATACAATTTGTTGGGTTGCTAAAGCAAAGTAGCAGTTGTAATTGGGGATCTTAGTAAATCAGGGCCATGGTGATTTATTTGTAGTTTCCTAATGAAAAAGTAGGTTGATGGACTGTAGTAGGGTTTGATAGTAACACTGGCAAAAACAACCTTACATTAGTGCATAAAAAGCTACACATGGCATCCATCTAGTACCCTCTGCTAGGGCCTGTAGAGGCCAGTGGTGATTACCATTGTATGTATTCCCATTTTACAACCGTGGTAGGACCTCTGGTCAACATTCATATACGCATGTTTGCCTAACCTGCATGTCTTTGAACTGTGGAAGGAAACCGGAGAACCTGGAGGAAATCCACCAAGCACTGAGAGATCACGCAAACTCCGAGGTGGGAATCGAACCCCTAAGGCTGCAACTAAACCACTGTTCCTCCAGCCATGTAACATAAAACATTTAAACATATCAAGAGACAATGAAGATGCTAGCCAGACTCATGCCATGTGGTAGAACACAACAGCAGGTCATAGTAGAAACAAACTTGCTGACATTAAAAAGCTACTTTACAATTGTGTTAGAAAGACAACGCTCACATTTCTTAATCTGTATTAATAAACACAAATAGCCTGCTTGTTAAGGAATATTATGCTATGTGCTGAAATCTTAGCTCAGACTGTCAGGTGTGCAACAATATTTTAGGTTTAATATCTTTAATATAACACCCAAGTACAACAGACTTATTGTCATTTTAACTTCTTTTTAAACATCTGCATGATTTTTACAGCCACTGGTGGTGGAAGTCGCAATGAGATTTTTTAAAAATGAGATTTTTAAAACTCGTGATCTGGACATGCTGTCATTGACGTCATCATCTCTTCATTCTTCCTGTGGCTTCTTGCCTCAATCAGCATATGCCAGCTTCTGGAGTCACGCAGTCCTGCAGAGTGCCAAGAAGTTAGAAATGAAATGCAGTAACCATGTCATACATCTTTACATTTCACCTAGCATGAACATTAGGATGGACACACACTCACACACACACACACACACACACACACACACACACACACACACACACACACACACACACAGCTTGTTATTATATTTGTTTTGTATCCGCACAGTATGAGTTTTCCTGCAGCACATTGATGCTTTTTAAAATGCAATGCAGTTACGATTATAGATACACAAATGCAGAGGCAGTGCAATCTAGTGTGTGTGTGTGTGTGTGTGTGTGTGTGTGTGTGTGTGTGTGTGTGTGTGTGTGTGTGTGTGTGTGTTTGCTTGAGAGAAGCGAAGTTGTGTGCATGTGCATGACATGACTCACTGGCATTCCCTGCCCTTTTCAACAGAACTGTCACTTTGGCTTAACATGCTGTGTGTATGTGCGTGTGTGTGTCAGTTTGGCTTGGTGGCCTTTACTCGTGTGTTTGTCTTTCAGAATCTTTACTGTCTTCTTAATCTTCTCTGATTGTATTTCATGTACATGCTAAAATAGTAATGGTGTGTGTGTGTGTGTGTGTGTGTGTGTGTGTGTGTGTGTGTGTGTGTGTGTGTGTGTGTGTGTGTGTGTGTGTGTGTGTGTGTGTGTGTGTGTGTGTGTGTGTGTGTGTGTGTGTGTGTGAGAGAGAGAGGTGTGTGCGCGGCATGGTGGTGTAGTGGTTAGCACTGTCGCCTTGCACCTCCAGGGTCCGGGTTCGATTCCTGGCCAGGTTTTATTCTCGTCTCTGTGTGCATGGAGTTTGCATGTTCTCCCCATGCTTGGTGGGTTTCCTGCGGGTACTCCGGTTTCCTCCCACAGTCCAAAGACATGCAGATTAGGCTAATTGGCGTTCCCAAATTGCCCGTTGTGTGTGAGTGATTGTGTGTATGTGTGTGTGCACCCTGTCCAAGGTGTACCCTGCCTTGTGCCCTACGTCTTCTGGGATAGGCTCCAGGTTCCCCGTGACCCTGAATACCGGATAAAGAGGTATAGAAGATGAGTGAGAGCGAGAGAAAATAGTTTAGTTTACAGTTTAATCCTAGGGCGGTGCCGTCCCCAATTTAGTGATTATGGATTATTTATTAAAAAGGAAGGCACTGTAGAGACAATTAAATAGCAATAAGTTAAGGTCGTAAACGAAGGTCGTACATCTGTGCACGGACGATCCCGGCTGAGGTGGCACGGAGTCCATGGCAGTCATTCCCGTGAACATTCCAGAAAGTGGGATGCTGGGTAACTGGTCGCCAACCTGCAGAAGAGACACATCAGTCTGTGGGAACACAATCATTCAAGAACACCTGCATTTCCAGGAGGTGAGTGCACACTGGGTACTGAGAGAGCGCTGTCATTGACTGGCATAGAAGATTGCTATTCTGAAATGAGTTAAAGGAACGTTTTGACACAGACGGCCAGGCAGTCTGATCACAGCTCTCTGAAAAAACCTGCTACCTTGATGGTATACAAGCACTAGTGAAACACTGAGAAAAATGCATTAGTGTAAGAGGAGATTATATAGAGAAATAAAGGGAGTGTTTACTTTCATGGTCTGTTAGTCAGCACAATCAAAAGTAAAAGGTGTTGGGTATGGATGGCTCAGTGTTGGGCAGGGGTAGCTCAGTATTTGGTAGGGGTGGCTCAGTGTTGGACAGCGATGGCTCAGTGTTGGCTCGAGGCGGGGTACACCATGGATCGGGTGCCAATCCATCGCAGGTCACACACACATGCACACACTTTTTTGGGAATGCCAATTAGCTTAATCTGCATATCCTTGAACTGTGGGACGAACGGGGAGAACATGCAAACTCAATGCACACAGACCAGAAGCGGGAATTGAACTCAGACCGTGGAGGTGCAAGGTAACAATGCTAACCATTAAGCCACCATGCTGCCTAGATAAAACTTGATCAATTATAAATTTCTTCTACACCGATTTATTATTCTGGGATGTTGTACGTCTTCATCTCTTTACCAGTCCCTGAGTCCAGTGTAAAAACAAGAACATATTAGAAAGAGGGTATTTATGTAAACCTGTGATATGAATTGCAGCCAGCACTACCTTACAACCAATCAGCATCGAGAATCCAGCAGTGGATCTAGCCCTCGATACATCTCTGTTGTTTTCTAATGCTAGTTTGTGGGTTAGCCTATTTGCTTTCCCATTACTTTAATTGGCAATAAATAATGCGTTCATGCATACTATTATAAACTAGTGACAGGAGTGCACAGTGTACGGCAGTGACAGTGCCTCATCCACACAGAGTGAAAACCAATATGTGTGCGTTTCTGTGCGTTCTAATAGAGGTTCTGCTCACATCATTAACTCCGCATAAACACTCCATGTTTTTTTGGTTGTTCTTTTGCTTAAAGGTGGATGTTTAAATGTTGATGGGGTAATTGTATATGAAGTCACTTATAATCACACACATACGCATTCTGGGAAAACCCTAAAGCTGTTGGGGAGTCGTGACGAGGAGGAGGAGGAGGAGGAGGAGGAGGAACATGACGTGGACGTTGCGGAAAGTTAGAGACGACGTGGACTATGGTGGATTAGTGAATTCTGTCACTCAGTGGTAACTCTCCCTCTCTCGCATTCTATCTCTCTCTTACCCACCCTTATTCTTTCTGTCTGGCTTTTATGCTTTGATTTTTTTTTCTTGCTTTCTCTTCTTAACTGCACTTCTTTCTTTATTTCTCTCTCTACCAATTTTCTCCATTGTTCCTTTCTCTCAAATAACCTGACCCAGTTGCCTGCCCTTTATCAGCACACTTGGTGGCAGTAATGTGAAAGCCAAACCATCTGTGCTCATTTCATTGGGAAAGTTTCAGTGATCATCATCATCATCATCATCGTCATTGATTGAGCTCTTGTCTTGAACCTGCCGTGACACGGTTACACAGTTCTATGCTAATGCACTGTAACGCTCCATATCCTGCTCGCTCAGTTTATCCGTCTGTCCTCCTTCCATAGTCGTCACGGCAAAAGAACGGGGAAATTACCCAGCCCTGTTGCCATGGAAACCGTTCACGGCTGCATCTGGCAAATTATAGGCTACTTCAGAGTCGTTATTTCAGGCGGCCTAAATGCGTGTCCTTCTGAGATGCCCCACTGAACAAGTGAATACGACAAAATGGGGAGAAAACAGCACAATGCAGGCAGTGTGGTGTAAAACTGTGTGTGTGTGTGTGTGTGTGTGTGCGTGTGTGTGTGTGTGTGTGTGTGTGTATCTGTGGCCGCAAAAACTGAACTCAGCCCTGAGATCCGGATTTCCAGGCAACTGACACACCCAATTTGCCTAGGAGGACATGAAGTCAGACGGGAGGTTAAAACAGCTATTAAGTCATGCAAGTTAATAGCTACCCGATTAGCTCTGAGCAAAACGCATGCAACAGCTGCATAACATGAGCACATCTAAAACATGAAAATGTATTAAAATGTGTAAAACCATGCAACAGCTGTAGCTCTTCTTAATGCCGAATCTCATCACAGTTTAAATTGAATGTTAATCGAATCTGGGGTGGGAGGCGTGGCCTAACATTGGATGTTTTTTTTTGTTGTTGTTGTTTTCAATTAGATGTTTCGAAACAACTCATTAGGGAATGGTGGCGTATTTAGTCTCCCATATCAATCACAGTGACATCAGCCAACATACAGTACTGTAGGTGTCTGTGAGCTGAGACAAGTGGAAGAGGGTGAATAGGGGGAGTTTTGCCTGAGCATCAGTTTGGAAAGATGCATTCAGCTGCCTAGAAGGAAGCACGTGACAGCCTTCGACCTCCCTGGTTGGTAACTGCCGTATAATAGGGGACAGCTACCAATCTACACTGTAATGGCCAAGAAAGAAATTACTTAAAATCAGGCATGTACCCCTGTCCAATACTAAGTCAAACTAGGGCATTTGATTGCGCAGAATATCAGATGACAGTTATGAGAGTAAAAACTTCTTCTTCGGTTTGACTTGAATGTCCCTCATAGCTGTATTTGGAAATTCAGGTAAAATTATGCCATAATCGATTGTTTTCCCCAAATAAAGACAAGTTTAATACATAAAAAATATGAATACATTTATTTATTCATTCATTTGAGTGGTGTTGCATTTCTTTACAATTTGATCCTCTGTTTGTATGAATTTCTTCTACAAAGTGGAAACATCCACTTTGTTTTGCACTGTTTATGATCTACAAATAAAAAAGCCAGTCGTTTCCATCACAGTTGTTCTTCATTCAAATTATGTTTACCATGTTATGAGAGTGAAATTGAATCAAATCATGAAGCCAGTATCATGAATCGAATTAAAGGTGAAAATAGTACGCAGCATTTGGTTTTCAAAATGTTGCAGCAATGTTAATTTAGCACCAGTATTTTGGAACATCGTTTTGATTCAGAATGAATTTAGTTTGGAATGTAGAATTCCTTGGATAAAATAATGTTGATTACGTTATATAGGGATAACTGTGAACAAATGACCCCAGCGTAATTGATTTGAATTTATTTCTCAATTCAGATACACTGAATTCCAGCCACTGGTCCCCCGGGAGACCTCCTCTGGGTCAATCCAAAAAAAAATCCTACACAAGCGCAATTTACCAATCCATGAAATCGGGAAGGCACGGAGAAAAAAAAAACACACACACATTGTCTGTGGTGTGAGCATGAACATGATGTCCAGCTTTGTGGAGTTCAGAGTCCATGATCTGTTCTGTGAAACCAGACTTTCAGCAGTTTAGACCTTGCGCAAATGTATATGAAGTACATAATTAACACTGATCTCAGATTACATGAAGATAAACTGGTGGCAACAGCCCTTCATGACATGCCTTACACTCCATTACATTTGTAGCTTCAGATCCAAACTACAGAAGCAAACTCCAGGCCTCGAACATGTCATGGCCGATCGACCGGCTTTGCTGTATGAGAGGAAAATGATGTAAATTTCTCGTTTGGCTGAACTGTTGCTTCAGGCATCTCCTTGTGGATCCATCACCATTAAGTGTATATTGAGTGTGGAGCGATGATGTTGGACAGGACTCGATTAAGAGAGCATTAGAGCCTCGCTTAAAGGCATTCAACACGTTCACACAAGAGACGATTTAATTGTTTTGTATGTTGGTGATTTGTGTTCACACACTCTGTTCCTTCCAGATGAATCGTTTGTTTTCTCATGCTCTCTTCATCCTTCCGCTCTGACAAAAAGCTTTAGAGAAACTGTCTAATTGTTCACTTGTGTCGGATTTCTACTCACGCTGGCTGGTGCTTTAACAGGGCTATTGTCATCTTCACTAATGTGTGAATTAATGTTTCAAATATTTAGCGTTCTAATGTAATGAAATATTTGATTAAACACACGTGGACAAAGTTGTTGGTACCCTTCGGTCAATGAAAGAAAAACTCACAATAGTCACATAAATAACTTTAATCTGACAAAAGTAATAATAATAAAAAAAAAACTCTATGAATGTTAACCAATGAAAGTCAGACATTGCTTTTCAACCATGCTTCAACAGAATTATTTTTAAAAATAAACTCATGGAACAGGCCTGGACAAAAATGATGGTACCCCTAGAAAATACTGAAAATAAAGTGACCAAAGGGACATGTTAATTCAATGTGTGTCCACTAATTAGCATTACAGGTGTCTACAATCTTGTAATCAGTCAGTGGGCCTATATATAGGGCTCCAGGTCGTCACTGTGTTGTTTGGTGACATGGTATGTACCACACTCAACATGGACCAGAGGAAGCGAAGGAAAGAGTTGTCTCAGGACATTCGAAAGAAAATTATAGACAAGCATGTTAAAGGTAAAGGCTATAAGACCATTTCCAAGCAGCTAGATGTTCCTGTGACTACAGTTGCACATATTATTCAGAAATTTAAGATCCATGGGATTGTAGCCAACCTCCCTGGACGCGGCCGCTGGAGAAAATTCATGACAAATCAAACAGACGGATAATCCGTATGGTAACAATAGAGCCCAGAAAGACTTCTAAAGAGATCCAAGGTGAACTTCATGCTCAAGGAACATCAGTGTCAGATCGCACCATCCGTCGTTGTTTCAGCCAAAGTGGACTACATGGGAGACGACCAAGGAGGACACCATTGTTGAAAACAAATCATAAAAAAGCCAGACTGGAATATGCCAAACTACATGTTGACAAGCCACAAAGCTTCTGGGAGAATGTCCTATGGACAGATGAGACAAAAATTTAACTTTTTGCCAAGGCACATCAGCTCTATGTTCACAGACGGAAAAATGAAGCATATCAAGAAAAGAACACTGTCCCTACTGTGAAACATGGAGGAGGCTCTGTTATGTTCTGGGGCTGCTTTGCTGCATCTGGCACAGGGTGTCTTGAATCTGTGCAGGGTACAATGAAATCTCAAGACTATCAAGGGATTCTAGAGAGAAATGTGCTGGCCAGTGTCAGAAAGTTGGGTCTCAGTCGCAGGTCATGGGTCTTGCAACAGGACAATGACCCAAAACACACAGCTAAAAACAGCCAAGAATGGCTAAGAGGAAAACATTGGACTATTCTAAAGTGGCCTTCTATGAGCCCTGACCTCAATCCTATTGAGCATCTTTGGAAGGAGCTGAAACATGCTGTCTGGAAAAGGCACCCTTCAAACCGGAAACAACTGGAGCAGCTTGCTCATGAGGAGTGGGCCAAAATACCTGCAGAGAGGTGCAGAAGTCTCATTGACAGTTACAGGAATCGTTTGATTGCAGTGATTGCCTCAAAAGGTTGTGCAACAAACTATTAAGTTAGGGGTACCATCATTTTTGTCCAGGCCTGTTCCATGAGTTCATTTTTTTTATAATTCCGTTGAAGCATGGTTGAAAAGCAATGTCTGACTTTCATTGGTTAACATTCATAGAATTATTATTTATTATTACTTTTGTCAGATTAAAGTTATTTCTGTGAACATTGTGAGTTTTTCTTTCATTGACCGAAGGGTACCAACAATTTTGTCCACGTGTGTAGATTAGTTTACATTGGATACACCAAGTACGTGTCAATGTGCAGTAGCATCAACATGAATGGCAGGACTGAAGGTTATCAGAAGAACATTGCCCAAAGTATAACACTGCCTCCATCGGCTTGCCACCTTCCCTTAGTGCATCCTGGTGCCGTCCGAGTCCTGGTGCCAACTCACACACACATGGCTGTCCACAAGAGGTAACAGAATGTGATTCACCAGACCTGGTCACCTTAGTACTTTCATTTCGTCACAGCGCTCTAAAAACACTTCATCAATTTCTTCATCAAATCAAAAAGTGTCATTAAATTGTCCTTTTCAAAGGGGTGTTCAAGTCACTTTCAAGGGACTTGTGATGAAATTTCTGGTGAATGAAGGCATAAAACCGATGGACATTTATGGAAAACGTCCATAAGTACGTTAATGAGACTCTTAGCCACAGTAAAACGCTTCTGTTTGATCATTCACCAACACTACTCACACATTACAGGATCTCAGCTGGGAGTTACTGCCACATCCTCCCTACAGTCCCGACCTCGCTCCAAGGAAATCCACATGTTTGTGTCCTTATAGGAGTTCCTGAGGCCAGAATTTCCGATCTGAAGCAAGCAGTCTGATCATAGTTCTGGTGTACTGAGAAACGTTCTACCTGGATGGTATCCAAGCACTAGTGAAACCCTGGGATAAGTGCATTAGTGTAACAGGGGATTATTTAGAGAAATAAAGGGAACTTTTACTTCTGCTATTATGCACATTCACAAGTCTGGGACTTTAAGACTTTACCGCAGCATGTAAATACTTTTAATATATAGAGAACTTTAATGAAGGAAAAGCTTTTTTTCCCCTCTTTTCTGAAGTAAACATAAAAGATGGACCTTTTTGTATATAATACTCAGAACACGTCCGTTCCATTCAATTTTACAGTATTTCTATTGATTTTTCTTGATGGACTTGAACTAGGTGGCCTCCCACTGGTTTAACATGCTGTATGGTTTCAATGACATTTCTACATTTATATTGCATCTCTAGTGCCCTGCTTCAGGTAAATACATTTTACCAAAGTGTGTGCGCTGTGAATGAATGCCTAAGGGAAGAATTCCAGACTGAATAAGTGTGCAGCGGAGTGATATAAGAGAGTGATCAGAGACCTCTCTCTCTCTCTCTCTCTCTCTCTTGCTTTGGTTCCTGCTGATGTTTAGCTGCTTCTCTCCGGCTCAGGAGTGATGGAGCACTGTGATTTCACCTGCAGGGACGGACGTAAGGAAGGCAGGAGAGGGAGAATAGGTGGCTGATGGGAGCAGGAAGACAGATGATGAGGTTTGGATTGAGATGGAGAGTGGAGTGTGGAGGAGAGATAAATGAAGGGGAGGCTAGGTGGAGCAGAGAGAGAACCAAAGAGGGAGGGATGACGAAATTGGCTGTGGCCGATTCATATTTCATTAATCTTTCCTGATTAGTCTGTAAAAATCTCCAATCTCTCTCTCTCTCTCTCTCTCTCTCTCTCTCTCTCTTTCAACCTCTACATCTCTAGCTCTTCAGTCCTAGTTCTTTGTTTATTTGTGTATCGAATTTGTATACATTGTCTACCGCAAACTAACGCTCTTTTCCTGTCAATCAATGTCCATTTATATTTCTCAAAAGAATGTTGGTTAATCATTGTGAATCCATTTGCAGCAAATATATCCTATATTTAACCCTAAAATTAACCCACAAAAAGCCATAGAAACCAGTTTTCCCTTCATAATAAATAAATAAATAAATGCAGATGGTTAGCACTGTTGCCTTGGACATACTGTACAGGGTGCAGGTTTCATTCCCAGCCTCTGTGTGCCTGGAGTTTACACGTCCTCCCCGTGCTTGGTGGGTTTCCTCCGGGTACTCCAGTTTCCTTCCACAGTCCAAAGACATATAGATCAGGATCATTTGGCGTTCCCAAATTGCCTATAGTGTGTATGTGTGTGCCCTGTGATGGATTGGCCCCCTGTCCAGGCTGTACCCCGCCTCGTGCCCAAGGTTTCCTGGGATAGGTTCCAGGCCCCCCCGCGACCCTAAGCGGTGTATTGTAGGTGATGAGTGAGTGAATGAGCGATGACGACCGATACTCCAACACACCCTGGTAAACTAATGACCTTCATTTGCATACCGGAATCTGATTGGATCTTACAGTACGTCTTCTGTCTGATGTCTTTAAATGTTTTTTTTTTTTTTTTTCAGCAAGATGTTGAACTTCAAGACTGCACCAAAAATTACTACTATAACACTTTTTTTGCACTTTGACCATCTGCAAAGTTAATTTCCCCTGAAAGGATTTAATAATGAAATAAAACGGTTTATATAAGGTTTTGGGTGACTTGCAAGAAAAACAATGGCTTCATCAATTCACTGATGCTGTGCTAAAGGAGCTTACTAAACAGAACGAATTGTGTCTGTGCGTCCAGTGCGAGGACATGCACTGAATGCTTAAATTTAAGCAGAAACGTTGCTCTTATACCACAGCAATCTGATAGCTACAGATAGATAAGGAAATATTCGTTAAAGAATAAAATGGCACATTTTTCAACCTTTTATTGATACATGTAACGTTGGGAAAGCTTAGACAAACAGTTTACTAGCAATTCTATTTTCCCCATCTGAGCATAACTCATCGGTCCTTTTTTTTGTCCATTCGTTGAGTTTGTCTTTAGTAAATAGCCATGTTGACAATATTACACATGCACACATACAGTATATTATGGTCACACTGTACATGTCCACATTGGTCTGGTAACACTGGCAGGGCTGTACAGTGTATATGAGCCTCTATCAAGAAACTCATAGTGCATTAAGCTGAGGACTATTAAGACTCTTCTGGCCTCCTTTGCGCCGTATAAGCGAGTTGTTCCTATTAACTCCATCAACCCTGACCGAATTTGATGGCCACTAAAGAGCTGTGTAATTAAGAGATGTGCCACTCCAGTCCATTTTACAGTCTGCTAGATACTCGCAGTGAAAACATGCTGTAGGGATGCAGCGGATCTTACTAGTGTGATTTTATTCGAGATAAATTGTTTAATGGTGGGTTCTTGTTCTCTTTCTAAAAGACAACATGCATCTCTAGCTCTAACACTTTTGCATATGTTTTGTCAAAATACAAGGGGTGTTCAAGTCAAACCAGGACTTTTAACTGTGCAAACTAATAGAGCTTTTATGAGAGTAAAACCTCGATTTTCTTTGTATAATCATCTGCTACACCAATGCACTTATCTCAGAGGTTCACTAGTGCTTGGACACCATCAAGGTACTGTAGAACGTTTTCGGACTGCCTGCTTCACATCTGAAACACTGGCCTCCCAGAAACTCCTTTAATGGAGGAAATGTTTGGAGGAAACTCCCTCCAAACATGTGGAAATGACATGGAGCGAGGTCAGGACTGTAGGGGGATGTGGCAACGTCTCCCAGTCGAGTTCCTGTAATGTGCAAGTGGTGTTGGTGAATCATGTTGATCTGTTGATTTTCATGGCTACGACTGCAGTGCGCTCCAAACCACATCGGCTTGCATCATCATTTATGGACGTACTGTACAGCTTTCTTTAAAATGTTTGCACCATTCAAATGTTTTACTGTAGATAAGAATCTAATCACCATACTGTGCTTGTAAATGTCATTCACTTTTACGTCTTCATTCACCAGTAAGTTCAACAGTTAAAGTCCCGGTTTAACTTGAACACCCTTCATACTTACTTATACTATACATTTATACATTCATACATACTTTAGATTCTTGCTCATCTGTTTCGCCCAGTCCCAGGATCTCCCACCTGCACTGAGTGAAAAAAACATAGTATGATGACCAGTTAACAAACTTCTCAATCAGTGGTTCCTAAAAGATCTTGAATCTGGAGCTACGTTTGTTGCCACCATTCTCTTCCAATATGAATAGCACACATAAGGCGGCACTGTGGTATAGCAGGTAGATTTGTCATCTCAGATACACCTCAAATCCCCAGTTTGATACCTTGCACGAGTTGCTGTTTGTGTGAAGCTCGTATTCTCCTGTCCGTGCGGGGTTCCTCCAGGTTCTCCAATTTCCTCCGGTCACCAAAGAAACATGCAAACTGTAATCCCATCCAAGGTGTTTCTTGGCCACAAGCCTAGGTCCTAGGATAGACATTGGATCTGTTGCAAGCCTAACCGGGATAAAGAACTAAATACTTGTGAATGAATGAATGAATGAATAATAGCTCAGTGGTGGACAATTCCTGCATGCACTAAAAGCATGAATGAAAGATCAAAAAGATCAACATCCATTCTCTCTCTCTGTCTCTCTCTCTCTCTCTTTTCCTCTCTGTGCATGTTTTCTGTCACCCAGAACACTCTTCCAGAAACGCATACAGTTAATTCTGTCATTTCTTCCGTTCCTTCAGGCAAAAGCAACTAAAGTGGCGTCTGCTTGTTCCGGCCAATGTGGAGAGGCATGAGGAATAAAAGCGTGTTCGTGCCATGCAAAAAATATAATAAAAGCCATGCAGTGCTGCAAGGCATGAGCGACTAGAACACGCCACACATGCCACAATACCCCTCACTATTCACTCAAAAAGCGGCTTTAATGCAAAACCGTGACTCATAAAGAGCTAATAGAGACTGCTGGTCCCAGTTATTGTATTTTTAATGTCTCACTAGATAGGCAAAAGAAGTTCGTCCTAGTTACATTATGGACATGGGAATGCAGCTAAAAGTACATGAAGGCTATACTGAAAGTAAAGCACAAGTAGGTCTAACTTTTGCTCAAATTGGACATGTTGCTGGAGTAACTCTTTCTCAAAAGAAAGAAATAGACTTCCTTTCCTACATATAAAACGTAAAATAAGTACTCAGGCAAAGCCACGAGCTAGTCACAAGCTAAATCAAGCTAAATCACAAGCTAAAATATCGATTGATTATTTGGAGAAAAGATTCACTATTACTGTATCTAGTAAACTGGCTAAACCACAATCTAGCACTATACTCAGGGACTTTATATATACACGCAATGATTACATTGTGTGCGCGTGTGTGTGTGTGTGTGTGTGTGTGCGTGTGTGTGTGTGTGTGTGTGTGTGTGTGTGTAATAACCTGCTTTAATGAGGAACATCATCATTGAGTGTGCGTTCAATTCTACCTGAGGGCAGCGTCCTAATCCTCTTGCGTGTGTAAGGGAGCAAAATTAGTGACAGAGAGCACTTTGAAGGACATGTCCTCAGAGAGGCGCACAAGCCAAGGGCTAATAATTGTGTTGCCATGACAACAAAATGAATATCCCGTTCTTGTACGCTCCTAATGATAGTGACTGTTGCAATCATGCTGTGATATTAATAAACTGATGAGAGACACTGTATGTACTGAGTGCCATTTGCCTTCTTGCCTCTTTAGTGGTTTGTGAGAAGGAACAAGCACATACGGTACAGTACATACTGTATTGGTTGCAATGTGTGGAATTCACATGCTACGTGGGGGTTTATGTTAGTTCTGCAGGTGTTGTTGATGTGCCGTGTGGTTGTGTTGGTGGAGTTGGCATTAGTCATGTTGTTGGTGGAGTTGGTGTTGATGGGGTTATTGGTGTTGTAGCTGTTGGACTTGTGGTTTCTATGCAGTTGGTGCTATTGTGGGGGGTTTTGTCTGTTTTTTGGCATTTTTGGTGGAGTTATCGGTGCTAGTGAGGTTATTCCTATGGTTTTGATGGTGTTATTCATGAACACATCATACAGTAAATGTCCGCATTTGTCACTTAAGTTACGGCTGTGCGGTGTATGAGTTTCTAACAGGAAGTGGTGTTGTTTAAGTGGGTGCTGTCATTTTGGTATTGGTGTAATTTTGATGGGATTGGTAGGAATGTTGACGATAGTTATGTTGGTGATGTTAGTAGAGTTGTTGCTGTTAGTTGGGCTTTTAGTTTTGTTGTTTATGTAGCGCTAGTGTAACTGTTGTTCTTGTGGTTTTGGTGTTTCTGGTTGAGTTGTGGGTGTAGTGGGGTTTTTGGTCTTGTAGTTTTTTTCCATATTGGTGTAGTTGTAGGTGTTATGGAGTTGGGGTGTTACTGGGGTTGTTTGTGTTAGTGTGGTTCGTGACGTTATTGTTCAGTTTTCTGGTAGTATTGGTGAGATTATTTGGACTGTTGGTGGTTTTGAAAAGGTTGTTGATGTTGTGGATCTGGTTGTGTTAGCTGTGTTGTTTTGTCTGTTGTGAGCCTCTATCAGGAGGTGGTGTTGTTTAAATGGGTGCTGTAGTTTTGGTATTGCAAAGGTGGTGTTGTGATTTTGGTTGGGTTGTTGATAATAGTGGCGTTGGTACTGTAGTTTTGATGGTATTGGTGAAGATGTTGGTGTTCTGATTTTGGTGCAGTTGGTAGGAGTGTTGGTGCGAGTGGTGTTGGTGATGTTAGTAGAGTTGTTGATGTGGTTTTGGTGATGTTGATGGAGTTCTTGCGGTTTGTCTGGTGGTATGTTGATGTCTCATTGACACTCCCCCACTTCTCCACCTTGTCACCTTCCTATATATCCCGCCCCCCCATTTGCCTGCATTTGAAATGTGAAGCATGTGATCCTCCTGTTTGCATAGTAATGAGCAGTGTATAGCTGTGTAAAGCGCTGTGTATAGCCTCTGGCCAGCTCTGTGCTCAGTCAACAAAAAGCAAATTAACCCCCTACTGAGTGAATCGGTGCTTCCTCTCCATCTCAAATCTCAAGCTTATACCCAGGATGAATTATGTCACCCGTTCTATCTTATAATTCTTGACCTTCTCTACAACATAATTTCATAGAGCATCAAATATGTCATAACTATCTTTCCATATATTTTTCCATATATAAGATTTTTCCACCCTAAATAATCATCACACGAAACCAACAACAATAACTCTCGTATTTTGTTCATTAACCCGGTAAAAAAAAAAAAAACTCCTTGGATTTTTATGGGTAGTAAATAAATAAGATGTTACTGTTGTTTCTCATTTTCTCAAACATGCACAAAAAGAAATTAGCTAAACGTATTGCGTCTTTACAGTCACATAAAAATACACACACGTGTTATTAATAGCTTATCCGTTTAATTTCGATTCCCCGAGCTAGGCAGATCATGTGGGACTTGATAATAAACTATCACCATGTTGGGAAAAAACGTCACCCCCATCTTCATTAAAATGATAATGGAGGCCGCAGGAAGTGCAATTAAAGTGACAGTAACCTGGTTGTTTCAAGCTTGCTTTGTCTTGCAAAGAAAAATGGATAGTAGTGAACGTGTCTGGTTTACAGCTCTGTGCGTAGAGATAACACACACAAACACACCGACATGTAACAGGAGGATCATACTGTGGTCCAGTGATACTGAAAGAGGTGATTTCGAGGGTTTTTATCTTTATGAGACCTGCTGAGACATTGCATTTCTCTTCTGAAATATGACATAATTATGCTATTATACTGTAGTTCTCAGTGCACTTGCAGACATTTTAAGAAGCAGTATCTCCAATCAAAATTCCCCTGACACTTTGTCTAATGCTTAATGCTAACAGGCCTATTGTAAATCTTTCAACAAAACCACTGCTTGATTAATATTTTGACCAGTTTTTAATACTATGATGGTGTTGATTGCACATTATGCACACCGTAAGAACTATGAATTTTGAACTGTGACCTTTGCACATATTATTATTATTATTATTATTATTATTATTATTATTATTATTATTGTACATAATGTAAATTTTAAACTCTTTGTACAGCTATGAAAAGTTTTTTTCCCCATGTTTTTCTATATTTATAATTCATGTCATATCATACTGTGTATGACTGTGTATGTGACAAATAAAATTTTATTTGATTTGATTATAATTGTTATCATTGGTGATAGTATTGAAGGGTTGGAGTTGGGTGGTAGGTGGTATTAATAAAATAATAGAAAAAAAATATGTGCAAAGGTCACAGTTCAGAATTCATAGTTCTTATGGTGTGCATAATCTGCAATCAACACAATCATAGTATTAAAAACTGGTCAAAATATTAATAAAGCAGTGGTTTTGTTGATTATGCTGTTGCAATTACAGTTGTTTGAGTGGTGCGCCGTGGTGTTGATTGTGTTGTTGGAGTTGTTTTTATTGTTTGTGGTATTGCAGTGTTACAGTTCCCTCCAATACTCCAGAACTGCTCGACTGGTCACACACTCTCTCAGAGATTGAGGAAGACATACTGTACATCTAGACTGTTCAGTTTTCTGTTCTGGCATCTAGGTTGTGGAAGGAACTTCCTCTAGATGTCCAAACAACTGAGTCACTGACAGTTTTTAGATAGGTGTATTTGTGTCTTAGATATTTGGGTTGCTTTTGGAGTTGTGCATTGTTGGTGTTGTGGGTAAAGTCATGGTTGTTATGGTTGTTATTGGTTATTGCAGAGTTAGAGTGGTAGGTGGTAGTGTTAGCTGTGATGTTGTTGTCATTGTTGGTGGTGGTATTGCAGTGTCGGGAGTGATTGAGATGTTGCAGTTGTTGTTGTAGATGGTGTTGCGGTGGGTGGGTGGAGTTGTTTGTGACATTGCAGTGTTGTAGTTGACTGTGATGATGGAGTTGTTATTGTTCTTGGTGGTATTTCAGTGTTGGAGTGGTGTTGGTAGTGTTGATTGTACTGTTGGAGTTGTTATTGTTGGTGGTGGCATTGCAGTTTTGAAGTGGTGGGTGGTAGAGTTTATTGTACTGGAGGGGTTCTCATTGTTGTTGGCGGTGGCATTGCAGTGCCAGAGTTCATTGTGATGTTTGTTGTTGGTTGTATTTCAGTGTTGGAGTGGCGGGTGGTAGTGTTGATTTTGCTGTTGGAGTTGTTATTGTTGCTGGGATTTTGCTGTGTTGGAGTGGTGAGTGCTGGTGTTTATTGTGATTTTACAGTTATTTGTGCTGTTGGGGGTATTGCGGTGTTGGAGCTGTGATTGTTGGTGGTATCGTAGTGTTGGGGTGGTGAGCGGTGTTGTTGATTGTGAGTTGTGGGTGTGGTGAATGTGTTGGGCAGTATGCAGCTGCAGTTGTTGCTGTTATTGGTGATATTGCAGTGTTGGTGTTTTATAAAGTGTTTATGTGTGGGTGAATGTGTCTTGGGAATGTTGGTGTTTCTTATTGAATGATGGTGTTTTGTGGAGAAAAATGTGTTGATAATTTCATAGAGAGTTGTAGTGTTGCTTAGTGAATCTTGGTATTTATTTCTGAATGTAGGTGTTGAATGGGGTATGTAAGTAGTGGATTGTAAGCTTTAAGCTTTGCTGGTCTGTCGTGTTTTGTATTTTAAACCTTATGGTTTATGTGCAGTGTGTTACAGATCTCACTGTGTGGCTTCTAGCCTTTAGCGGCGTATATATTTGGCAGGTATTCAATGGAGCAATCAGTGTTTCCTTAAAAGGCAGATGGTGTCCTGATTGTAATTTGCATGTGTGATTAACTCCATTCAGAATGACACCAGCTGCCCAAAGCCCAACTAAACATCTGTCCGAGAGAGTGTGCATTTGTATGTGTGTGCATGATTGACCTGTGTCATTACTCACATTCTCTCTGCAAGATGTCCTTCATGAGTCAGGCCCCTCATGGCTGTTTTGATCGATGCAGAAAAAGAAGAGATGAAGAAAGAGAGAAACATTATCCCAGTGAACATTTGATCTGAAAGGGTGGGGGATTTCAATCTTAGAGGTGAATGTATCTGAGAGGACTGTGTGTGTGTGTGTGTGTGTGTGTGTGTGTGTGGAAGCAAGTGCACTGGAGTGTGAAATGATTCTGTTAGTGTGTCATCTGTTTCCTTCATGTTGTTGCACCATCTTTAACCCAGCACAGCCGACCACTGAGAGAGAGAGAGAGAGAGAAAGAGAGAGAAAAAAAGCTGAAATGCTGGAGAAATAATTCTGTTTCATTTATTTAAAATTAGCAATGTATCATTGCGATAATGAATGTTGTATTATTGCTACTGAACCAATATTTCTTGACCGTTTTATTTTTTCAACTATGCTGTGTTATTTCAACAACATCAGCAAACCACTAAAATCTCCAAAACTACAACACTGACAACTTAGTAATCCCCAAACCCACTTTAACAACGCTGCTAACCCTTCCAAAACCACAACTCCACTCACAGCAGCAAAATCATTAAACCAGCAATTTGACTAAACCTACAAACCCTCAATACCATCAACCTCACAAATAGCACCAAAACCACACTAAGATCACTAAGACCACCAAAACTACAATGCCAACAACTCCACTAACACCACCAACAACTCCACTAACACCACCAAAACTACAATACCAACAACTCCACTAACACCACCAACAACTCCACTAACACCACCAAAACTACAACACCAACAACTCCACTAACACCACCAAAACTACACCACTAACAACTCCACTAACACCACCAACAACTCCACTAACACCACCAAAACTACAACACCAACAACTCCACTAACACCACCAAAACTGCAACACCAACAACTCCACTAACACCACCAAAACTACAACACCAACAACTCCTCTAACACCACCAAAACTACAATACCAACAACTCCACTAACACCACCAAAACTACAATACCAACAACTCCACTAACACCACGAAAACTACAATACCAACAACTCCACTAACACCACCAAAACTACAATACCAACAACTCCACTAACACCACCAACACCACGAAAACTACAATACCAACAACTCCACTAACACCACCAACAACTGCACTAACACCACCAAAACTACAACACCAACAACTCCACTAACACCACCAAAACTACAACACCAACAACTCCACTAACACCATCAAAACTACAATACCAACAACTCCACTACCACCACCAAAACTACAGTACCAACAACTCCACTAACACCACCAAAACTACAACACCAACAACTCCACTAACACCATCAAAACTACAATACCAACAACTCCACTACCACCACCAAAACTACAGTACCAACAACTCCACTAACACCACCAAAACTACAACACCAACAACTCCACTAACACCACCAAAACTACAATACCAACAACTCCACTACCACCACCAAAACTACAATACCAACAACTCCACTAACACCACCAAAACTACAAAACCAACAACTCCACTAACACCACCAAAACTACAACACCAACAACTCCACTAACACCACCAACAACTCCACTAACACCACCAAAACTACAATACCAACAACTCCACTAACACCACCAAAACTACAATACCAACAACTCCACTAACACCACCAAAACTACAATACCAACAACTCCACTAACACCACCAACAACTCCACTAACACCACCAAAACTACAATACCAACAACTCCACTAACACCACCAACAACTCCACTAACACCAACAACTCCACTAACACCACCAAAACTACAACACCAACAACTCCACTAACACCATCAAAACTACAACACCAACAACTCCACTAACACCACCAACAACTCCACTAACACCACCAAAACTACAATACCAACAACTCCACTAACACCACCAACAACTCCACTAACACCAACAACTCCACTAACACCACCAAAACTACAACACCAACAACTCCACTAACACCACCAACAACTTCGACTGACACCACCAAAACTACAACACCAACAACTCCACTAACACCATCAAAACTACAACACCAACAACTCCACTAACACCACCAAAACTACAATACCAACAACTCCACTACCACCACCAAAATTACAATACCAACAACTCCACTAACACCACCAAGACTACAACACCAACAACTCCACTAACACCACCAAAACTACAATACCAACAACTGCACTAACGCCACCAAAACTACAACACCAACAACTCCACTAACACCACCAAAACTACAACACCAACAACTCCACTAACACCACCAAAATTATAACCCCACTAATACCACCAAAACACAACACCAACCACTGAACCAAAACCACAAAACTAAATCCACAATATACCTAACACCACCAATATTACATCACCCAATAACAACACCATTAACGCCACTTGCACCACATCTAGCACATCAAACCTTACTAAGCCCAAGAAACATAACAACATAAAAACTATGAAACTACAAAATTAAAAAAGCAGTAACAAGTGCACTAACACCATCCCTAAAAACAATTTTACAAACACAAAACAAAAACAAAATTTAATTAGCACCAAGAATTCCAGTAATACCACTAAAACCACACCACAACAAACTCCACTAACATCACCAAAACCACAATAGCAACAACTCAACCCTCAACAATTCCGTTAACACCGCAAAACCTGCCACTAACACCAGCACCATAACTCCACTAATACTATTAATGCCACTGACGAACAACTCTTTCAACACAACAAAAACCACAACTTCAGCATGACCAGCAAAACCACAAAAACTTCAGCATCACCAGCAAAACCTCGAACCCAACAACTCCAATGACAATCATACATGATTCCAAGCAAACACAAGAGCACAGTGTAGAGAAGAATTGGCATCTGGAATGGAGAAGCCATAGCCCCAGAAGTTTGTCAAGATCACGCTCTGACATCATGTAGATTATTAAACGAGCAGATTATTAGCTTTGCTCTTATTCTATAATAGTTTCCTCTACTCGTGTCTCCTCCTGATGATTCATGTTCTACATATCTACCAATTGGGAAGTCTCATCATTCCTGACTGCAACTTTGTCCTGTCGCTGATAAACAACAACCGAGCATTATGTATGTCTTTGTGATGTTTGGTATTTATGCAGTGCTGCACACCGTGACTTACACTAGCTGGACAGGAGCAGGTTGTCTTCATCACTCTGTTCTCTTCATCATCCTCCCAGTCGTCTTTACTGCACTTGTCTCTCAGGCGCTCACAGAGACAGACACCACGCATCCAGCTGTTTATGTGCTTGAAACAGAAACAGGGCTTTTTTTAAGACACTACCATCACTCTCAGCTGTTCATTATTGCAGCTGTCTTTTAAATCTCTCTGAACCAGCTACCCCCGAGTGTGTGGGGGACATATATTTAGTATTGGTGCTAACAAACTGCAAAGGAAATGCTTGTTATATTTCACAATGGCAGAAAACCTGATAAACCAGAATCGAATGGTGCTTCCTCACTGTTTTCACTGGTGAAGTTATTACATTACATTGTTTGTTTCCTGTGTCTGGTTACAAATCGAATATACAGAGATGCATGCAATCGGCATTTCATTACGTCTGATGAAGACATTAGAGAGCAGAAAGGCATCAGTAATGGACTCATTTATTTGCATTTGGAGCTCATATATCAACACAAGACAAGCCTGGAATATAATGTGTGTATTGTATATCACATGTATTTTTCTTTTTCACTCGGGCCAGGACGAACGAGGCCAGTCTGGGTGGCAGGATGGCAGAGCTACAGTGGTAGTATGGCAGCGTTGTCATGTACATCTCAACAGAGAAAGAAGGGACTGAATGTTTCTTCTGCTCTTCTCCTACTCCGTTTGTTTTTCTTTTCAGAAGATTCCCGCTGATGAGTCATGTTTTTCTACAAAAAAATAATAAAGACAATAAAGATTTATCCTCATCCCTTGCATCCGATGCAGCATTGATAAACAATCAGCCTTTTTTTCCAAGGCTTCCTTGCTTGTTTAATTGTTTAAATCTTTTTAACGCATGCATGATTTTGTGGGTCTTGGCTTCAGATTTCTATACACAGTCATGGCCAAAATTGTTGGCACCCCTGAAATTTTTCCAGAAAATCAAGTATTTCTCACAGGAAAAGCACTGCTTTAACACATGTTTTGCTATAGATATGTTTATTCCCTTTGTGTGTACTGGAACAAAACAAAAAAAGGGAGGGGAAAAAAAAGGAAATTTGACATAATGTCACACAAAACGCCAAAAATGGGCTGGACAAAATTATTGGCACCCTTTCAAAATTGTGGATAAATAAGATTGTTTCAAGCATGTGATGCTCCTTTAAACTCACCTGGGGCAAGTAACAGCACCTGAAATCACACCTGAAAGCAGATAAAAAGGAGAGAGGTTCACTTAGTCCTTGCATTGTGTGTCTGTGTGTGCCACATTAAGCATGGACAACTGAAAGAGGAAAAGAGAACTGTGTGAGGACTTACATATCAACAATCTCACAAGGTTACAAGCCATGACTGTATATATATATATGACACAAAGAGGGATATGTTAAATGAATCATTTCACAATTCACTAATATGACATAAGTGAATAGAAAGCAAAGCGTTTTGAGTTTTTCCTGGCTCTTTTTCATCATTATCAATTATCCCAGACTGTTTAATGAGTTAATTTTTATTAATTTTGTTGTTTTTCCTCATATAGACCAGGTATGTTTATGTAGGTTCTCTCAAAGCTTTATGACTGCTTAATCATGAGTTATATTGATCACATATGATGGGTAGACATAACACTGTTTAGTCTGATGGAAAATAAATTGAGAGTAAAATAATTTTTTTAAGCTTAGAAGGAGAAAAAAACACTGATGATCTGGGAGGAAATAGCATCTATTCGTTGATTGCCATAAGGTCCATATTTGCTCCATTAACTCCATGAATGTTGTTTTATCCTTGTTAAGTACTTATGCTCTTCATCTTTCCATATTACAGGGAGCCACATTATACGCTTCATCTCCTGGTATCCAGTGTCACTCGGTCTAAACCTGGTTTGATGACTACAGAGTTAAGGAAAACCAAATGATGGCATTTGGCACATGGGAACTTTTTCAGAACTGAAGAAAAATAAGCTCAAGCACTTTGTAAAGCTGTTGAGAGACATGGAAATGTGCTAAACATCACAGTGGATACAGTGAAGAATGGGAAAATATAAGTTGGTTTAATTAGTTATTGCAAAATTCTAGATGGAGATTTTTTATCAATGTGCCCGTGTATATTAATACAGATCCTACTTGAAGAACCAAAGGTTTGTAAGAGGACACAATGAAAAGAAAGATCCAAGACTGATCAAGACTGGATTGTCTAAATGAGTCAATTCATTAAAATCAGTGATCTTGTAAAGAAGGTATTAGTCAAAGAAGCAGCCGAGAGTGGTAGTAGTTGATATGCCAGGCTGGTTTGTGTAGATCCATGACATTTAATCCCAAATAAGGATAACGGGTGCAAAAGTTCAACAGCTGCATACAGTGTATGCAGCCAACTGTAAGTGTGTAATGTCTGAAACAGAGAAACAAAATAAACAGGAAGACATGAAACACATTTCTGACACAAACAGCAGATGCTGATCATCTCCAGCTCATTGGTTTCTGGACAGTCCCACCTGCTGTTCACTCATGATGAAGGTCATTCTTGCTCATCCTCTGCATTCAAATCATCATCTCGCTCGTGCTCTCTCTCTCTCTCTCTCTTTATCTCCTTCTCTCCTTTTCTCTCTGTCTCTCCAGCACCAGTCAATGGTGTCACAAGCTCTTCATTCCAGTCACACACTCAAAAAGAGGACGCTTTTTGTTCTGCTGACAAAACACACTCACACACACACACATACACCCCTGTTACATAAACATGACAAGCCCATTATTCTGTTCACATCCTCATGCAGCTCAGTACACACCTGATATAATCAGCAGTAACAGCAGGGATTCAGGGAAAGGACAGAAACAACCACGTTTCTGATGACTGATGACTGATTATAAGATAATTTTACATTTTCACCAGGAAGAGATTTTCTTTGTGAACTTGAATAAGAAAAATTAATAGAAACTTCTCTCTCTCTCTCTCTCTCTCTCTCTCTCTCTCTCTCTCTCTTTCTGATTAATGTGTGCATTTGTTTTATGTCATTAACAGTATTTTATTAAATATTTAGCTCTTTTTAGCAATTCCATTTATCTAGGTTTTGCTTTGGGGGGGGAAATGCCATTATTATTATTATTGCATATATACTGTATTATTATTATTAGTAGTAGTAGTAGTGGTACAATTATTATTATTATTATTATTATTATTATTATTATTATTATATTATTGCATATATACTGTATTATTATTAGTAGTAGTAGTAGTACAATCATTATTATTATTATTAATAATAATAATAATAATAATAATAATAATAATAATAATAATAATAGTAGTAGTAGTAATAATAATATATTTTATTTTATTTTTTTTATTTCTACATTCGTTATTGCTGGCTGAAATAGTTATATATTGCACAGTAGATTTAAATATTAGAAAAATTACAGTAAAATGTATACCTGAAATATATACTATGTAATTATTGTTCATTTTTTTCCGGACATTTTACAATTAATTTCCATGTTTCATAAAACTAGTTAGCAATAATTTAACTGAACTGAACTGTAATTTTTTAAGTACTGTGTTTGTTTGTTTGTATTTTTCTTTTTTCTTTTATAATGCAGTGAAACGATTACCTTTTTATGACCATATAAAGCGTGTTTGATTTTTACTCTACAGTCTATTGTGTGTTGTGTGAAAGGGTTCCGGTTTGGTTCGTGTTTCACCCGGAATCTTCCAGTAGCGAAACCATTACCCGTTGCCATGGAAACGCACACTTGTTGGCGTGTATGCTAATACCGTCGGCTCGAGTAGAGAACAAACAGAACGGCGGGAAGCGCGTTAGTGCCGTTTGGCCGCTGATAAGATGAACAGGTGGGTTTGAGGAGTTAAAGCTGCTCAACGTGTTCGCGGTGTGTGTTAGAATAGTTCAGGTAACTGAGACAGCGGCTGCAGTCCCAGTGTGCTGTGTGTGTCTGTCTGTGTGTGTGTGTGAGAGAGAGAGAGATTCTCACAGCCAGCTCTGTAACACACTGGCGCAGTTTTTCGATGTGAATTATATCAGGTTTAAATCATAGTTTGTTTTTTCACTAGGATCTGTATCTTTCTACATACATTAACTCTTCACAGCAAATAATACTATTTAACATTTACTCCTAACACTCTCATGGTGACAAACTCTCATGGCTCTCTCTCTCGCTCTCTCTCTCTCTAACTTGTAGTTGTTTGTAATAAATAAATGAAACAAGAGCTCAAAATGCTATTTTTGTTCCATCACATCGTTACACATTTACTCCTCACCCTGGAGAAATACGTACTGTAGTATATCCGGCATTTCTATGACAGTCATATTGCCAGCTCGATACACAACTGTCATTCCTACACAATTTTGGGAAGGGAATGCCAGTTAGACTAACCTGAATGTTTTTGGACTGTGGGAAAAAATCCGACCACTAGTGTCAAAATGATTCAACCCCTTGATGAGAAACATTGTCGGTACTTACTGTAATAGAGCCCTTTAAGCTATTATGACCTGCTGCAAACATGATGATGAGACATTAGCTTCTGGCAGTGTTTCTGAGAGATCTTAGACAATTCCTCATGGGCAATGGCCTCTAGATCAAATTCTTGGGTTTGCGTGCTGTAACTGTTTTTTTCAAAGCTTTCTATTGGATTCAAGTCAGCCGACCGTGATGGCCACTCTCGAACCCTCCAGGACTTCATCTAAAACCAAGGCTGGATGGACTCTGAAGTATGCTTGGAATCATTGTCATGTTGGACGGACCAGATGGCATGACATTTTTTTTAAGGATGCTTGATTGAATCCATCTTGCCCTCTACATCTTGCCAGAGGAAGCAGAGCAGTTCCAGAGCATCACCAAGCTACCATGCTTCACTGGAGACAGGGAGCACTTTTTTGCATATGATTAATTTTTTCTCCTTTAAATGTACTACTGAGTCATAGGCCCAAAAGATTTGTTTCATCAGTCCATAGAACAGAATTCCGAAATCTGTGCATTTTCTATTTGGTTTGTAGCTTATTGTAGACGACTTCTTGTGTTTTCTGCTCAGTAGTTTGTTACGTCTTGGGTGACCTTCAATGTTCAGTTTGCGCCTTATAGTGCAGTCAATATACAGTATATCTCAATATATACAGTATATCAGAGTCAATAAAATATTACTTGACATGCTATGACTTATTATTATTATTATTATGGTTATTAAAGACACATTGTTTTATATCTGTAGGTTACAGTGCGTCGGGACGTCCTCTAAAGTACCATCAAAGGTAAGAAGGCCCATTTAGACCAGTGTGTAGTGTCCCTGGGTTTCCCCCCATGCTTATGCCATAGAGTTTGTTTTCTTTTTTAACATAACCCTGCGAATTGAAGTCCTGAGCCTCAAGTCCATTTGCTGACTTCATGTGATCTAAAATTGAACTGCTTGATATCAGTTCCTTACACATAGTCCGCAGTGTATCAAGACATGATGGAGGTATTTTCTTTCTTTAAAGACATCAGTGTAACTACACTTTGAGGATTTTGTAGCTGTGTGTGCTTACTTGTGCTAATCTATGCATTCCTTGATTATTAGATTATTAAGAAGAAAGATATTGGGAATTCTATATAAATAAATACTTTAATGTTTATAATGTACTGATTATAACTGAACGGATGCTTTTTTTGGGTTGTTTCTGAGGGCAAACAAAATAGGAGGTCAATATAACCAAGTGTAAAACACTAACTTTTTCAAATAAGGCAAAGTAAACACTTTACTCTTTTTCAGTTTCACTCCTTAATGATTTCAAATTTACAGGATGCAAAAGCTTTACAACCAGGAATCCCAACGTCTAGAGGTAGCCTTACAGAGTGTCCAGCTTTTCCATAATAAAACTATTACTCAGCAGCACAGAATCCTTGGTTTGTGAATACTGTTGTGCTTTCTCCTTTTTGCAGTTGCACCGGTGAATAAATCGCTCCAGTCAAAGAAACAGTAGGTTCAAAGCCCTAATCCTATAAATAGAGCCTTTCCAAATACTACTGTAGTGCTCATTACATAGAAAGGCTGTCTTGTGGCTCCATTTCATTAAATAAACAATGAATAAAAATTTGATTATTATTATATTTATTAAATAATTAAAATATTATTTCCATCAAGGGATGTTTCAAACCAGAGCAGTTCCTGGTAAGTTCTTGGTTCAAAAGGTTTAACCATAGTAGTGTTAATGACATCATCAGCAAAATTATAAAAAAAATTTTATGGGTATAATTTCTGGCCAGTTTCACCAGAAGGACTTTTAACACAAATTGACAAATCCATGTGAACTAGCTAGCCAGCACACACACACACACACACACACACGCACACACGCACACACACACACACACAATATAATGGTCTTACAGAAGGCATAAAAGCAATTAACATTTACAGAAAACTTCAAGCAAAGTACTGCTTTGAGACTCTTAGCCGCCGTACACCATTTGAATTGTACAAACGTTTTAAAGAAGGCCGTATGCCCGTGAGTGACGATCTCGTCTGAGGTGGCTCGGAGCTCACTCTAGTTGTTCCTGTAAATCAATGGATAACTTGTCACCCACCTGTAGAACAGATGCATCCACAGTATTGTAATGAGATCTTTCTGGCTAACATCACATTTTTGGTTTACAAACACCATTCATTTTTAATTACTCCTTGTTTTAATACGTTCTCCTTTCGTGATCATAAATGTTTTCTTTTGAATTATTTAAAAGCTCATTAATGAAACAAATTAAGCATAAAAGCACTCTGCGTTATTTTGTTTTTGACTGATTGTCTGTAACACATCGACTGCCTCAGAATAATGTGGCGTGTTTTATGTTTGAATTTTATGTATTTTATGGCGCTTTCATCCTGTTAAGGCCTCAGAAACCCAAACTGAGTAGACAGTTAGAGGGGCAGCAGCCATCTGTGTCAGTGATCACAGAGAGAAGACGTGACCAAGGAAATGTAGACAGGTGAGATACAGTATGTTGTCCAGTTTTATTGATCGGTAACTGTATGTATTTTTGCACGAGTCTAAAGCACCTTTTAGAGTCTCAAACAAGATCTTTTATATTATTATGTCTTTGCGACTGCATCCACTTGCAGTCTTGGTTTAGGACTCAGTGACACTTTAATCTACAGGGTCTCCCGATCTGACCCCCTTAGACTTTTATCTTTAGGGTCATCTGAAGACAATTGTCTATGGTGTGAAGATATGAGATGTGCAGCACCTGAAACTACAGATACTGGAAGCCTGTGCTGGCATTTCTCCTGCGGTGTTGCTATCAGTGTGTGAAGAGTGGGGGAAGAGGGTTGCATTGACAATCCATCACAATGGGCAGCACATTGAACACATTTTATAAGTGGTCAGAAACTTGTAAATAACTCATGAAAGAATAAAGTTACATTAAAACACACCATTGTTTTTCTTGTGAAATTCTCAATAAGTTCGATGTGTCACATGACCCTCTTCCTATTGAAAAAACAAAAGTTGGATCCAAGATGGCCGACTTCCAAATGGCCACAATGGTCACCACCCATCTTCAAAAAGTTTGCCCCCTCACATATACTAATGTGCCACAAACAGGACGTTAATATCACCAACCATTCCCATTTTATTAAGGTGTATCCATATAAATGGCCCACCCTGTATATATCACAATCCCTATCCACTGGCATAATTTCACTCGCTGCAAAGATTTATCCCTCTACATTTCCTCTGTTTACGATATCTGTGTTGATCCTGTCGCTTGTTTGCTTTGACTTTTGATTCTGATCTGCTTTCTGTGCGTGGGTCACATGATAGACTAATCTCAACCTTGACTCCATCTACTTTTGTAAAATAATAAAATTCATCTTACAGCCACCTACCTTTGGTTAGTATTATTATTTTTCTCTATTTTTTGGTGGAATAGACACCAAACACAGTTTATTCAGATACATTTTAAAGGTGCAAGTACAATCATGTACATTAAATTTTTTATGAATTTTGTCTTTAATCAGCGAACAGTTCAGCCAATTATTGTATGTTATGTCATAAAATACTGTAAACCGAAGTGTATTCATTTATCCCTGACCTTTTATTCATTTCAGAAGCATTGTGGATCCAGAGCCAGAGACACAGCGAGCACAGCTGGAGAACAACTGTACAAAACCAGAAGTCATGCGCAGGCCATCACGGTATACTGAATGCCCTGTTACTGATGCAGGACAAATCTTTTGTATATTACAGTGAATAAAATTAAAAGCTGTTATTATTGATATTCGTACTATAATTAGTAACTGTATGACTTTTACAGGATATTATATATAAAATTTTCCCAAGACACCTTTGTGTGCTAAAGTTTATTATGGTCCACATCCAAGACTCTCTGCCGTGAAGCACGGCGCATAATTATATCAAGTGTCATAAAGCTTATGTTTTTGCTCCTAGAATTCTCTATGTTGTGTTTCATATAGAGGAGAAATAGCAGGATGCGTTCCTGTCTACTCTCTTGTATGCGCTGTGTTTTATGGCGTGTGGATGCCTATGGCGCTCATTCTCAACCCCATTACATTTTTATACTCTTTTATACCAGGAGCGAGACGCAAGCTGGTTTACAGGCTCTGTCGCCAGCAGACACGTCCATGCACAGACTAGAAAAATCACCTAGACATGCCGCTCCTGTTGGTGCAGGTATTTCAGGCTGTTTTACTCTGTCTATCCCTGGAAGGTAAACGTTTAGTATGATAATGTATGCACAAACTATAAGGAGTGTGAGAAGACTTCTTTTTTTTTTCACCTCATCGCTGTTAAGCTCTCAGTTCTGATTTGGTGGTTTAGTTTTCTTTAACACCAGCCTTGATAGCAGTGGTGTCAGCACATAGGATTATCTCAATGTGCTCCTTCTAACATGTTTCTGGTGTGAATCTTGTGTGCAGTGTTCACAGAAGAGAAGACTGAAAGTGCAGACGGTGTGCAGACGTTGCCTGAAGCTGTAGTACAGGTGCCTCAGTACTTCGGAGTGCCAGAGAGCAGAACTGGCCTGAGCACAAGTAAGGCAGAAAGTGGAGATGAAGAAGAGTGTGAAGAAGAGGATGCGGACAGGGATGGATTTCGTGCTCCCATTGAGCTGCTTGCAGAGGTCAGGCACATTTCTATTTATTAATTTAAACCATTACACATTATAAAACCCTGCTGAAGCTGTGCGTTGTTCATTTTGTGTGTTTGTGATCTTTAGTTCCTAAAGGCTGTGATGGAAAGGAAGTACACACTTGCCAAGAAACTCTGCCAAATGAGTGAGTACTGCATAGAGTTTATCACATGGTACTGAGATTATTGTATGTGTTGATTTTGGTAATGCCTGTAAATGAGGTTTGGCTTCTGTGTTTGTCAGTCCCAATGAAGGAGGCGTGGCCTCCTTCAGTTACAGTGAAAGAGGTGTGGCCACAATGTTTGTCAGTCACAGTGAAAGAGGTGTGGCTTCTGTCAATCACATTAAATGAGGCGTGTCCTCTGTGTTTTTTGATCACAGTGAAGGAGGTGTGGCCGGTGTCAGTTATAGTAAAGGAGGTGTGGCCTCTGTGTTTGTCAGTACCAGTGAAGGAGGCGTGGCCTTTGTGTTTGTCAGTACCAGTGAAGGAGGCGTGGCCTTTGTGTTTGTCAGTACCAGTGAAGGAGGCGTGGCCGTTGTCAGTTATATTGAAGGAGGCGTGGCCTCTGTGTTTGTCAGTACCAGTGAAGGAGGCGTGGCCTCTGTGTTTGGTTTTAATTAATAAGAGGAATTTTAAATGCAGTTGGTCAAACTACAGCTCTGTATTACACCACTTTTACAAAGCTCATATTACATTCATTTATTTGGTTGTTTCTTTGGACTACAGTAATCTCACATACTTGTGAACGTTTTTTCCCCTCCTGTTTGTTTCCTTTTTGTTGGATTTCAGTTCTTATTTATGAACCCGAAAACCCTGAGGCCAAAAACTTCCTTCCTCTGATTGAAGAAAGACTACTGACAGGTGAGACAACGATCTTCATCTCATCCGCCTGCTTCACTCTCTTTATCTTTTGCCTTTTCAATTTATTTCAAGTGACGGTAACTTTAGTGGTCAGATTCTGTAAAGTCTATTGTCTGTAAAGCTTCTTCAAGGTGAATTAGGCAATTTAGTTAAATGGGTTTGTATATACAAAGACAAGTATGCGCTACATAATAAATATAACATAGTTTGTCCCTTAATGCTGTTACAATTATGTTCATTTTCTTTAGCACATCAGACTGATTGTGACTACAACCTTTGTGTAAATAAAGTAGTAGCACAGCTACCATAAAATGTTAGGCAATTATGTTAATGCAGAAATAATAATGCTTAGACCTCTCTGCCCAAAGGGAAAACTGCTTCTTACAGTCTGAACAATCGGCCGTGTCTACATGGTGTGTGAATATGTGTGTGTCTACCACTTTTAGATGAAGCACAGGAAAACTCCAGCGGTAATGACACATCTGATAATAATGATGACGACGACGATGATGATGATGATGATGATGATGATGATGATGATGAAGAAGAAACCAGCAGCAGTAATAATGATGATGATGATACAGATACAGGGACTGATTCAGATGGAGAAAACAGCTTCTCATCATCATCTGACAGAGATGAGAAAGACATTAGCCTGAGCTGATCTCTGTCTCCTCAACAGCTGTCCAAACCTCTTGCAGCTCTATTGTTTTATCCAGATTTTCTGCACTTATGGGAGTACTGTATGTTCGCTACTTTTCTTTCTGCTTTTTTTTCTATCACATTATTTCATTTCTATTTGCTCATTTTCTCTTAGATTTTTTTTATTGATTTAAAATCTATAATTTAACATATTAGGCCTCCAATGCATTTATAATGAAACAGCAATCAAACTAATTGTATTTTTTTCGACATGCTATAGGAGTGCTAACATGAGGGCTTTTATGCACTATTCCTTATGCAAAAGGGTAAACTTCAGGGTCACATAACTAAGATGCCTGAATACTGTTTATTTTGGTACTATGCAGTTTGACACAAGCTTTCATGGATCACAGGTGGCCAGTATTACACATTTTTGCAGAACAACTTTTATTGTATACATCAATATGGTGGTCAGTTATTAAGTACAGTGGAACCTTGGATTACGAGCATAATTTGTTCCGGAAGCGGGCTCGTATTCCAAAACACTCATAAACCAAATCTAATTTTCCCATAAGAAATAATGAAAACTCAAATTATTCATTCCACCGCCCAAGAAATAAATACCTAAAAATTATTTATACAATGTATAAAGTAAAAATAAAACAAATTAACCTGCACTTTAAGTGTTTCCGTTTGTGCGCGCAGTAAAACTGCTCCTCTCTCCCCCCACTTTGCTTTTTAAGTTTCACAACAAGCACACACACACAATGGAAACACTGTTTTAACGGGGATTCTAACGAAATCACTGCTGTAAAGTAAAAAAAAAAAAAAAGAAAAAAAAAAGAAACAGAGTTGAGTTTTCTGTATAAAGCAGAGAGTGCCTGCGTGTGTGAAGCCGAGAGTGTGTGTGTGTGTCGGTGTCAAATTAAAAATCTTTGCTCGTCTTGCAGAACACTCATAAACCGCATTACTCGCAATTTGAGGTTCCACTGTATTTAATACAAGCGCCACATTTCCCAACAAGTGTTTCCTGTGTTTTTTTTGATGAATGCCCATGTTGTACTCCTGCATATTCTGCTTATTAATCTTAAGTGACACATAACATCTATATAAATAAAGGAAAGGTTTTGTCTGTACATGAGTCAGGACTCACACTTTCAATGATATCTTTACAGGATCTTAACTCCAATTTCATACATTGGAGAACCAAAAACCACTCAATCATTCATCGTCTATACCTCTTTATCCTGTATAATAGGGTTGCAGGGTTCTTGGAGACTTTGGGCACGAGGCAGGGTACACCCTGGATAGGATGCCAGTCCATCACAAGGCACACACAACGGACAATTTGGGTTGGCAGTTAGCTTAATCTACATGTCTTTGGACTGTGGGAGGAAACCCATCAAGCACGAGGCAAATATGTAAACTCTATGCACACAGAGATGGGAATCAAAACCGGACCCTGGAGGTGCAAGACAACAGTGCCATCAACCAGAAACCCGTCTCAGAAAAATTTATGTCTATCCTCCCTCAAGGCGGGCGTGGCTATACGCATCACTCAACGATAGTTTACCATGTATACACAGAATATGCAGAAAGCAGAAACAATGGCAATGCACCTTCGAAATTTCCACAATCCCCACAAAACAGAATTCACGAGACAAAGTGGAAGGGAAGCAAGACTAAAAACATTGGAGGTGGACCCAAACTGCTTCACTGTGGTATAGATAATAAGAGATATGGTGTAGGTCTAATACTGAGGGAAGAGAATGCCAAGAGTGTAGTGGACCTGAGGAGAGTGTCTGATAGAGTGATGAGTGTGAAACTGGAAGTGGAAGGCATGATGATAAATGTCGCCAGTGCACATGCTCCACAGGTTAGATGTGATGTGAAGGACAAAGAAGATTTCTGGAGTGAGTTAGACAAAGTGGTAGTGAGTGTCCCCAAAGAAGAAAGATTGTAGCTGACCTTAATGGACATGTTGTAGGAGAGAACAAAGGTGATGGATAGGTGATGGATAGGCACTGGGTTCAGAAGAGAAATGTGGAAGGACAGATCATTGTAGATTTTACACAAGGATGGAAATGACAGTGGTGAATACATATTTTAAGAAGAAAGAGGAACACAGGGTGACATAAGAATGGTGGAAGATGTATTCAGGTAGATCTAATGTTTAGGAAATGCAATATGAAGGAGATTAGAGACAGTAAGGTGGTTGCAGGGGATAGTGTAGCAGCCAACATTTTATGGTGGTCTTTGGAAAGACTTTGGAGGTACAGAAGAAGAAAAAGAGACTGAGGACTGCACCCAGATGGTTTACAAAGCATGGCTTGCTCCAAAAAATGGGATGTACACTGTAAAAACCGAGCCTTGCACCATACGTTAAAAATGTAAAAAAAAAAAACGATGAGTAGAAGGGAGGTTATATGTCGGATGCTGATCGGGTTATTTTTAACTTTAACCTTTCAACTATTTCTACAAACTCTTTACCCATCAACTCTTTACCATGGTACTAACGCTAGTAGAGAATAAACTCATCACTAGCCAAGTAGTTAAAATATACTGTAAGCTCTAGGTGGAAAAAAAAAAAGCATTGCTCCACTGCAGTCCAACTGCATACTGCAAACGGAAAACCTTATCACACTGAGGATTACCGGGATACCTTACTGTAAGCATACATCTTGGAACCTTTCAAAACAATCCCCAAAAAGACACGACACAGTAATTGCAATAGATAAAATGATGTTCTCCAGAGTTCCTTTCATTTCTTCAGCATCTTTGTATGCAATAAGCAGAAGGAATAGCTTCAAGTTGGTTTTCTATAGTAACTTTATTAGCATTAGCATTATTCACTACATTGTGTAAAATAAGCCCATCTTGTATGCATTGATGGAAAGTTGACATTAAGGTGACCTTGTGGATAAGCCAGTAACTTCTAGACTGCACCTGACATGACATACACTGTATACATATACTGTACACTAGGCGAGTCTTCTCCTCATGGCCATGACTCAGAGATGTGCCAAACCAGGACTTCTAACATCCTTCTACCCAGGGACAACCTACTACGTTTTTTTTATAATGTTAACATTCCCAGTGTCCTGAGTTCCAAGGATTTCTCTCAACACTGTTCCAGTTAGTCCTAAAGTGTGTCTGTTTCCTCATGTTATTGTGCAAAGTGATTCTCACCCCGTGATCTTCACACTGTGATTCTGAGAACATCGGATGACTGCAGGTTTTTCTGACGATTAAAATGATCACTATTCATTTATTGCACATAACATAGTGATATCAAAAATGTTACTTATTGTTGATCGCTTCTGCTTTAACAATAGTATTCCATGCTGGTGTTATGTTGGTTTTTACCATTTGATTCCTGTTTTGACTTCAGTCTGTACCGGCTGTCCATTAGTCTTTATTATAGCTTTAAGGTTACAGTAACCCCTGTATATAAAAGCAATGGTTTCCTTGTCAAGGTTTAAGTTTCTGATTTCTTGAGGCCAGAGAAGCATTTTTACTACATAACCCAGTGACCTCATATAACCCTGTCTTTACTCCTACTACAGTATGTTAGACTGATGTCATAATTGCCCATAGATCCTTCTTTTGCCATAACCAATTATTTACTAGAAATCTGCAATATGGAATGATGTCTCTGTGATTTTAGTGTCAAGGTGTTATTTGAGGTGCTCTTGTATCAGATTCTTTAAGAATATGTTCTAATTGTTTCTTGAACATAATAAATACCTTATTGGATTGAGCTTCTGTAAATCACAAATTTTTATATCATAAAGATATAATAGAGTAAATTTGCATTCTGCCATGAAGCGCTGAGCATTATATGAAAAGCTTGACTCCACCCCTTAGAGCAGTCTCCCAGAGCTGAGAGCAAAACTGATGTCTGTTCCATGAAGCTTATAGAAAAAAAAAAAGTTGGAAAAAAGTAGACATGTAGAGCTGAGTGTAACATGACCAAGCAAACACACTAATCGGACCGAACCATTCACAAGGACAGTATACAGTCCGTATTTGATTCCCGGGTCTTGGGTGAATGTTACATGTTCTTGTTATCCCTGTACTTGGTGGGTTTCCTTCAGGTACTCCGGTGTTCTCCCACAATCCAAAAACATGCAGATTGGGCTAATTGGTGTTCCAAATTTCCCTTAATATGTTTGTGTGTGTGTACACCCATATATATGTATATGTGCCCTGTGCCCCGTCCAGTATGTAACCACCCTAGTCTCCCGGGTTAGGCTCCAGGCCCCCTGTGACCAGGATAAAATGGTTATATTTGATGAGTGAGTGTTTATTGTAATCTACCCCATGGCCAGAAGACAGCTTTAAAAAATGTAGTTTGAAAAATAATATTTGGAAGTGCCACTCTCATTAAGACTGATTTTTGTTTTTTGTTTTTTAAGTGGGAGGGGTTTCTGCATCCAGCCTCATTTGCTCAAAGCCTACAGGGTCATTCAGGGCAATTTGACTCTCTGTCTCCCCCTCATGGCGGATGTGTTCAACGACGGGAAGGAAAGTGTCAGGTTTGAGGAGAAGGTGACTGTTTTGGGTTCAACGACAGACAGACAGACAGACAGACAGTTAGATAGATAGATAGATAGATAGATAGATAGATAGACCCAAACCACCACAAACAAGATGTTAGTAAGAAGAACCCCATCTCTCTCTCTCTCTCTCTCTGTGTGTGATTGATGGTTCGAGGGGCTGAAACTTCTTGGTGTGTGTGTGTGTGTGTGTGTGTATTAATTGCTCTATAAAGCCGTGACAGTGACTCCAGGCTCCTGTGCCATTTCCATGTCTGCCCGCAGCACAAAGTGGATTTTGTTCAGACGCTGCTGGAAATTTTCGGGGTGACTCACAGACGCGCGTGGGTGTGTGGGTGTGGGTGTGTGTGTGTGCGCGCGCGTGTGTATGCGCGCGCGGAACGGATATATTAAGTCGATTCACGAATTGGGGGAAAAGGAGAGACATTTAATCTCGTCCAGAAGACCGGGGGTTTGTTGTTCCTTTGGGAGATTTTCACCGGTTTGTAAGACACTATAAAGAAGGTCATACACCCCACATACTTTACACCCGTGCGCACGCTCACACACTCACACACACTCTTTTTTTTTACGTTGTCTGGATTGTAGTCTACAGAGCTGGAGAGGAAGTCTGCGACACACACACCTGTAAACGGTAAGCTTCTTCAGCTTTACTCCCTTTTTCTTTTTTGTGTGCATGCGCATGATTTATGATTGCATGCTTTTTATTGCATGATTGATTGATTAAATGGCTTGAATGCGCATATATTTAGATCCATCATCCAGTCTGGGTGTGTGATGCCTGTTTGTGTGTGTGTGTTTTTTTTTTTTTTTTTTTGGCCATAGTAAGTAAATGGGTCAATAAAAACACTTAGGATTCGGCTCATTAAAAAAAAAAAAAAAAAAAAACATGCTTATTTAACACATGAGTGCCAGAGTTCATCCATTGCTCATTCTGACATTGACTGATGTGTGTGTGTGTGTGTGTGTGTGTGTGTGTGTGTGTGTGTGTGTGTGTGTGTGTGTGTGTGTGTGTGTGTGTGTGAAATTATTGAGGTTACTGAGTGTAATATTGTTTTAGGTAGTAACTGGTTCGGAAAAACGTTACAGTGAGAGAAAAATTCATTATCTGAAACAAGCGAGCAAGTAAGAAAAAAAACTGAGTGTAAATCACTTGTGATAAACAGTGCTGAGATTTATTCCACCGGTCTTTTTAATCTCCAGCTTTGACCCCTGGTTTACCATTATTAATATTTCGTCAAAAATGTCTAATAAAAATGCACAATTTGTTAGATAAAAGATTTTATAGATTATAATGATCATGTCATTTAATATTTGCATTAATTGTAAATATTCTGTGTAACCGAGAGTTAAGAAAATCTATGTTGATGCAAAGTAAAAAAAATAGACTTTTGTAAATATAAACATAGTTTTATTTGAAAAGAAAAATATACATTTTAAACAAAATAGCAAATATGAGTGACATTTTGATGCTCTCCTGTTTTATTTGTCAGGTAGTGCCGTTAGTAATTTCAACCATAAATGTATTTAAATATAAATATAGATTTATAAATATATATATTATCTTCGAATTCCAATAATTGATCATATTTATATACTTTTATACAGTATACATTCAGGCGCATGACGCAGGTATTTTGAACCTTTACTGCTTCCAAATCCATCCGTCAATTAACCAAAACGCTTATGCACAGGAATCTTACATCACTGTCGTATATAGACTACCTAAGGGTTTATATATAATCTCCTAAAGGTACACTTTAATGTTTGCTCTTTTGTGTATCTGTTGTTAGGTGTTGTAGATTTTTTTTTTTTACACACTTAAACATTTACATGTCTAGCTGGGACACTGAAAAATGCGAAACTCGCACCAAATCATCTTATAGTGATCTGCATAGCTTCTGCTTAAACAAACCGAAAATAAATAGTTAAAAATATATCTGATGAAATCAATAATAAATATAAGAATTATAACAGAAAATGATGGGGTGTGTGAGTGAACGTCTTAATGTTTAAATCATTTATATTTTTTGCATTTGGCATTGCTTTATTAGTGTGATTTAATACTGAACAAAAGCTTCAAATTATTTACAAAAAAGGAAATATAATAACTATATAACGGAGTATGACAGGCACTGACTGGAACATGGCTGTCAATGAATATAAGAGCCATTAAATATAACAGCCATAAAAGCACACCTATGTTTTGTTTAAATAATAATAATAATAATAATAATCTATCATATATAATAAACTTGTTCGGCATGTCATTAAAAAAGAGGAGCTGTATCCCATTCAATCCGAGTAACTGTGATTTTGATAACTTCCGATTTTAATTTCTGTTTGTCTTAATTAAATACGCGAAATTAGGATCGAGTTTTTGTGTTTATTTATTTGTTTGTTTCTGTGTATAATTGTGACCATGTGTGTGTGTGTGTCCCAGCAGTGTGTCCTTGGTGTGAAAAGCGCCCAGTCTGATGATGATGGCGGCTTCGGCTTCATCCTCCTCCTCCTCAGCCGTCGAAGTAGATCAGAGCTCTGCTAATCTGCGACCTCCAGCTTCGGGTAGGTCCTGATAAAGAGCGTGTACACACACACACACACACACACACACACACACACACACACACACACACAAAAAAAAAAAATCTTCCGTGTTGAATCTGTAATAATAATAATATATAATAATAATAATAATAATAATAATAATTCTGCAAGACGAATGCAGTGTGACTTGTGCTGCAGGTGTGTATTGTCCTGATAATAATAGCTTCTAGACCTTGTCCACTTCATGCAGGCGCTTTTATTTAAAAATGAAGGCAGAAAAAAATGCATAATTAGTGAGATGACAGTAATGTGGGGAATTATCCTCTCTAGCCGCACTGAACTCACTCATCCCTCTCACCCGCTTTATCATAGCGAGGCAAATCTCACAGCTCATGAGCATCATACAGCTGTATATATACTGTGTATAGATATTAAATATGTGTACGCTATTATGTTCTAAAATTTAGTGGCTGTTTTTTTTTTTTTAATATGTGGACGAATTTTTGCGTGCACATAAAATCTGTCTAGAAAATGTAACAATGTTGCTTAGAGACAAAAAAAAACCCGACATTTTGCTGGGTGAGTGTAATTGGCCAATTTATGGCAATTTTCTTTTGAACTAAAGGCACAAGGAAGCGCGCGCACGTGTGTGTGTGCGTGCGTGCGTGCGTGTGTGTTTGAGAGAGAGAGAGAGAGAGAGCACGTGTGTTTCTATTATCTCTGTGCCAGTCTCCATCTCAGGCTCACTGATGCGAAGCGAACGCGCACGCGCGCGCGCACACACACATGCACGCACACGCTCCGTGCTACATTGATGATACTTTTATTCTCTGAGTTAAATTTATATTTAAAGCACACACCAGACAGATATTTCATTTGTTTGTATTTGTGTATGTGTGTAGTGTGTGTTCCTGGTGTTCATCTGTCTGTAAGCTTTGCTAATGCAGGACCATGGTCCATGTCAGACATTTCTTTCTGCAAGCCAGAATAGATGTCCCGCATCATTAGTTCCAGTCCTGACCCTCATTTCATGCTCGACATTATTTGAAAGCGCCTCTTTACCCGGTGTGTCAGCTTCTCATCAGCTTCTCATCAGCTTCTCTATCAAACCACTATAGGGTCCTGAGATGCACCAACGCTAAAATATATATTTTTAACAATTATACAATGAGCTACATTTACTATAACGTCTTATTTCAGAAATAAAGATACAATTTTCTTTGTCTTTGGCACAGTTCCATCACATATACATATTTTTGTATCTTTTTAGTACCTTTTAGTAGCTTGTTTAGCTGAAAACCATGATTAAAAAATAAAAAAATAATAAGGCTCATATTCCTGATGTTCCAGATGTTCCATGAAATCTTATTATAAAAATATATAATAAGATTATATACATATTGTCATATTGTCACTTAATTTCAATACTTTGTTGTTAATTTCAATACTTTGTTCCAATTTATTTCCAAGAGTGTAGGGACAATGGTTCTTAAATATTTTGTAACCAGATACCCAGGCGAATGTAAATCCCACATAGCAGATAAATTCACTGAGCAGAGATTTGTTTAAAGAACACGTTTGTATTGTTGATCACATCCAGTAATATTTTATTATATATAATGGAAGCCTTTTTTTTAATACATCTTTTTAACCTTTAATATATTTTACCTAAAGCTGTAAATATATTATAAAATCAAAATTAAATCAAATAATTATGGTGCATAGGATATTTGAAGGTTAATGACCGATTGTGAACCTTCTCATGAAAAAACACTCATGCTAATAGGAAAAAAACAAAAACAAATAAATAAATCAATAAAAATGACCCTGGGAGGTGTAGATTTCTGTTAACCTTTTGCAGATTGTGCATATAACTGGTATATAGAGTTCTCAACACATTGACCCAAATTAGGTATAAAAAATAAATTCCATGGGCCTCTCAGGACAGATTTATTTCATAAACATGTCTTAAATTAGTATATTAATATCAGACACATAGTGCTTTCTTATAACATTTCACAGTTGCCATTTCATTATACGCTGACATATAGTAGGTTACCCAGCTTATTCTTTCCACAACACAAGCAGGCTGCCTGATACATAAACCTTTTAATATTTTAGTTATGTGTGCGTTTCTGTTTTTAAATCTTAGGATCCCTGAAATCCTGAAGTTTTAAACAGCCACATATACCACTTAGAGTAAGAAATGGTCCTGCAACCAATGCTGGCATAAATTGACTCATATAATGGCATCATTATTGATTTATTTTGGTTGGACTTTGTCCTCCTTAACGAAGTCCTTGGAAAATATAGACATCTGGATTTATGAGTATTTTAAAGCTTGTAGAAAAGACAGGTGTTGTGGTTACACACACATGGACATGGAATAATAAATAGATGTGGACCTGAAATGTCTTGCAATACTGATGTATTTCTATCAACCAGTTCAAGTTAGGCTTGGCTGGACAAATAGGTCAAATGGATGCATACTGATGAGACCTGGTCTGTTCTTTAAAATGTATGTTCTTTTTTTAAATCCCATAGTGCAACATCCAGAAACAAAACTTGTGTTGTCATGATTTACACTCCTATAGCTTAATGCACTTAATGTACATAGTGTAACAAGCATGTTTCAGATCTCATCATTACAGCTTCTCACGAATATGGCTCTATTAGGATATATTCATACACACACTCTCTCTCTCAATAACCATACACTGCAAAAGGCATATTCAGTGTTAAGTTAATTCACTCAGAGTTCATTCATCACAGTGGGGATTTGTCACTGCATCATAGGCTCCATTTGGTGCTCTCTCTCTCTCTCTCTCTCTCTCTCTCAGGCTCCATTTCTCTCCACCTCATAAAAATCTAAAATGTCTGGTACACACACTGAGCAGCTCTGATCTTCTCTCGTTGCAGCGTGTGATGGTTGGTACGGGGTCGCGCATGGCTGCACCCGCAAACTGGGCATGAAGATCTGCGGTGAGTTTATTTATTTATTTCCTGATTCCAACCTATTCCTGCCCTTTTCTCACATCAAATATGTTCAGACCTAACCAGGATTTTAAACTCTTCATCCTCTGGCACAGCAGTGTCCTTACTCTGACCCGCAGGGTCTCTCTTGGTCTCTATTCTCCTTTACCTCATCTTAATTCTTTAGTCATTGAACAGGTTTTTATGCCCCAAATCACAAATGGAAAGAGCAGAGCTGTCGTCGCGTGTTTCCATCACCCTACATGCTCAGTCCCAAATGACTGCTTAATCACGTCCTATCAATTCACTACATATAGCGGTAGTAAAATTAAAGTGTTAAGGTCACGATTTTGTACACTATTTACAATGTTAGCAAATCCCAAAAGGACATTTAGTGCACCAAATAGTTTGTAGAAGCCAGGAGATAATCTTCTAGTGCACTATACCGTCATGTTCAAAAGTTAGTACCCCCTCTTTTAATAAAAAAAAAAAATGTAGGGAGTCTTAGTATTAAGCAAATACAACCTCAGACAAACATCATGTAACTTTTTCACCATGCAATTAATTTAACATGGCAATTCTACGTAACCACTTACTGCTTCAACAGGATTTAAGAGAGTAGGTTGCAGTAAGGTCCTACTAATCATCAGCTCTTGATTAACTGCTCCTCAGCAGGGGTGCAGACCTCTATGAAAGCAGAAGTTTTGGCAGTTTGCTAGTCTTGAGGATTCAGGTGTGTGTATTAAAACAATTCCAACAGGGAAAGACATAAGCAGTGGTCTCAGAGAAGCAATTTTTGATGCACATCAATCTGGAAAGGGTTATGAAACCTTTTTTTTTTTTTTAAAGTTCAACACTGTATGGTGAGAAAGATTATTCACAAGTTGAAAGCATTCAAGACAGTTGCCAATCCAAGTGGGGGTCCAGGCACATTCACCCCAAGGTCAGACTGTACAATCCCATTGCGTGAAGGCTTGATAAGACCAAAGTGAAGTTGTTTGGCCTTAATGCATGCCATGTTTGGCGAAAACCAAACAGCTATTCAGTTGAAACACCTCATTCCCACTGTCAAGCACGGCCATGGAGGGTTAATGATTTGGGCTTGTTTTTGCAGCCACATGGCCTTAGGAACTTGAAGTCATTGAGTTGACCATGAACTCCTTTGTATAGCAGAGTATTCTAGAGGAAAATGTGAAGCCACCTGTCCAACAGCTAAAACTAGGTCAAAATTGGGTTATGCTACAAAAAAATGATCTGAAGCACACCAGTAAATCTACATCAGAATGGCATGACTCAAGGCATAACTCCACTATATCACTGAATATGTGCTGTCGTGTCTGGCAATAAGGTGTTAACAGCAGATTCTTTATGTACTAGTGCACACAGTGTGCAATACAGCCAATATGATGGTTGAGTTCAGCATCGTGTATGAATTTTCATGTGTGAGTCATGTGATTATTCACATGACGTTCATGTGCTTGTCTGTAAAGTCCATACAGTATGTTAATGAGAATCACTGTGAACTATCGCATACACTACCCCCAGCAGAAATAACACTTCTACACTCTAGCACGCTGTGTTATGTGATGGAGCTGAAAGGTCAGTGAGCACCGATGAAGCCTCAAGGCAGGAGTAAGTACAGTCATGTCTCTCTGTAACACTCAGTGCTCTGTGTCCTCCCAAGAGAAACGTAATTATTTACAGAACTAAAGCTGGTAGACAAAAGGAGAAAAATCAGAATTCACTCTGCTTTCTAACAGCGGAGTTTAGAGCTGAGGGTTAGAGCAGTATCTGAGTCCACCTCATTTTAGTGACCACATGAAATTAATTTCACTACTCATTCTCCTCACAGCCTCCACACAGCCTCCTTACAGCCTCCTCACAGCCTACTCATACCCCTCACAACCCTCACAGCCACTTCACAGCCTCCTCTCATTCTCCTCACAGCCTCCACACAGTCTCCTCACAGCCTCCTCACAGCCTCCACACAGCCTCCTTACAGCCTCCACACAGCCTCCTCACAGGCTCCTCACAGCCTCCACACAACCTCCTTACAGCCTCCACACAGCCTCCTCACAGCCTCCTCACAGCCTCCACACAGCCTCCTTACAGCCTCCACACAGCCTCCTCACAGCCTCCTCACAGCCTCCACACAGCCTCCTTACAGCCTCCACACAGCCTCCTTACAGCCTCCACACAGCCTCCTCACTGTCTCCTCACTGTCTCCTCACAGCCTCCTCATACCCTCACAACCCTCACAGCCCCCTCACAGCCTCCTCATACCCCTCACAACCCTCACAGCCCACTCACAGCCTCCACACAGCCACCACACAGCCTTCACACAGCCCCCTCACAGCCCCTTCACAGCCTCCACACAGCCTCCTTACAGCCTCCTCACAGCCTCCACACAGCCTCCTCACAGCCTCCACACAGCCTCCACACAGCCTCTACACAGCCTCCTTACAGCCTCCACACAGCCTCCTCACAGCCTCCACACAGCATCCTCACAGCCTCCTCACTGCCTCCTCACAGCCTACTCATACCCCTCACAAACCTCACAGCCACTTCACAGCCTCCTCTCATTCTCCTCACAGCCTCCACACAGTCTCCTTACAGCCTCCACACAGCCTCCTTACAGCCACCACACAGCCTCCTCACAGTCTCCTCACTGTCTCCTCACAGCCTCCTCATACCCTCACAACCCTCACAGCCTCCTTACAGCCTCCACACAGTCTCCACACAGCCTCCTCACAGTCCCTTCACAGCCTCCTCACAGCCTCCTCACAGCCCCCTTATAGCCTCCTCATACCCCTCACAACCCTCACAGTCCACTCACAGCCTCCACACAGCCTCCACACAGCCTTCACACAGCCTCCTTACTGCCTCCTTACTGCCTCCACACAGCCTCCTTACAGCCTCCACACAGCCTCCACACAGCCTCCTTACTGCCTCCACACAGCCTCCTCACAGCCTCCTCACAGCCTCCACACAGCCTCCTTACAGCCTCCACACAGCCTCCTCACAGCCTCCACACAGCCTCCTTACAGCCTCCACACAGCCTCCTTACAGCCTCCACACAGCCTCCTCACTGTCTCCTCACTGTCTCCTCACAGCCTCCTCATACCCTCACAACCCTCACAGCCCCCTCACAGCCTCCTCATACCCCTCACAACCCTCACAGCCCACACACAGCCTCCACACAGCCTCCACACAGCCTTCACACAGCCCCCTCACAGCCCCTTCACAGCCTCCACACAGCCTCCTCACAGCCTCCTCACAGCCTCCACACAGCCTCCACACAGCCTCCACACAGCCTCCACACAGCCTCCTTACAGCCTCCACACAGCCTCCTCACAGCCTCCTCACAGCCTCCACACAGCATCCTCACAGCCTCCTCACTGCCTCCTCACAGCCTACTCATACCCCTCACAAACCTCACAGCCACTTCACAGCCTCCTCTCATTCTCCTCACAGCCTCCACACAGCCTCCTTACAGCCTCCACACAGCCTCCTTACAGCCTCCACACAGCCTCCTCACAGTCTCCTCACTGTCTCCTCACAGCCTCCTCATACCCTCACAACCCTCACAGCCTCCTTACAGCCTCCACACAGTCTCCACACAGCCTCCTCACAGTCCCTTCACAGCCTCCTCACAGCCTCCTCACAGCCCCCTTATAGCCTCCTCATACCCCTCACAACCCTCACAGTCCACTCACAGCCTCCACACAGCCTCCACACAGCCTTCACACAGCCTCCTTACTGCCTCCTTACTGCCTCCACACAGCCTCCTTACAGCCTCCACACAGCCTCCTTACTGCCTCCACACAGCCTCCTCACAGCCTCTTCACAGCCCCCTCAAAGCCTCCTCATGCCCCTCACAACCCTCACAGCCTCCTCACAGCCTCCACACAGCCTCCACACAGCCTTCACACAGCCCCCTCACAGCCCCTTCACAGCCTCTACACAGCCTCCTCACAGCCTCCACACAGCCTTCACACAGCCTCCTTACTGCCTCCTTACTGCCTCCTTACTGCCTCCACACAGCCTCCTTACAGCCTCCACACAGCCTCCACACAGCCTCCTTACAGCCTCCACACAGCCTCCACACAGCCTCCTTACTGCCTCCACACAGCCTCCTCACAGCCTCCTCACAGCCCCCTCAAAGCCTCCTCATACCCCTCACAACCCTCACAGCCCACTCACAGCCTCCACACAGCCTCCACACAGCCTTCACACAGCCCCCTCACAGCCCCTTCACAGCCTCTACACAGCCTCCTTACAGCCTCCTCACAGCCTCCACACAGCCTCACACAGCCTCCTTACTGCCTCCTTACTGCCTCCACACAGCCTCCTTACAGCCTCCACACAGCCTCCACACAGCCTCCTTACTGCCTCCACACAGCCTCCTCACAGCCTCCTCACAGCCTCCTCACAGCCCCCTCAAAGCCTCCTCATACCCCTCACAACCCTCACAGCCCACTCACAGCCTCCACACAGCCTCCACACAGCCTTCACACAGCCCCCTCACAGCCCCTTCACAGCCTCTACACAGCCTCCTTACAGCCTCCTCACAGCCTCCACACAGCCTCCACACAGCCTCCTTACTGCCTCCTTACTGCCTCCACACAGCCTCCACACAGCCTCCACACAGCCTCCACACAGCCTCCTTACTGCCTCCACACAGCCTCCTCACAGCCTCCTCACAGCCTCCACACAGCATCCTCACAGCCTCCTCACTGCCTCCTCATACCCCTCACAAACCTCACAGCCACTTCACAGCCTCCTCACAGCCTCCTCTCATTCTCCTCACAGCCTCCACACAGCCTCCTTACAGCCTCCACACAGCCTCCTCTCATTCTCCTCACAGCCTCCTTACAGCCTCCACACAGTCTCCTCACTGTCTCCTCACAGCCTCCTCATACCCTCACAACCCTCACAACCTCCTTACAGCCTCCACACAGCCTCCACACAGCCTCCTTACAGCCTCCACACAGCCTCCACACAGAAATCTTGACCTAATTCGAATATTACAGGATTGAGAAGCAAGGGTACATATTTTAACATGGTTAAAATACAATAATATGAATATTTGGATACAACATGCCTGTGCTGTTTATTGAGGGGGAAAGATGATGGCTTTAAACAAGGTGACTGAGAGCATTTTTTTTTCAACCTGATGTGAGAAAAACAGATAATTTAAGCAGTGTTGAATGTATCTGCATAGATTTAAACAGTCTTTAGCTCTTATCTGAGGATGAATATGAAGCACCATTGCGTTTCTCTCCCTATCTGTTTCTGTGAGATAAACATACACATGCGTGCACACACACACACACACACACACACACACACACACACACACACACACACACACACACACACACACACACACACTGCACAGAGATAATCAATATCCCCTGAGGATCAAATAGCCAAACCATTCACAGTTTTTTTTTCTGCCACTAGATGTGATGTGAACAGTAACAATGCATTTGGGAAAAATCAGCATTGTTTATGATCTTATTCAGAGATTTGCCACAAAAAAACAAACACACAAGAAAAAAAGACAATCCTTCAGCCATTCTGTAAAATATTTAATGATGCAATCTTACTGATAATACCATAAAATTGCACTGTTGCTTATGATCAACCAAAAATAAAAAGGAAAATGTTTAGCTTTTGTTCAATCCCACTGATGATGATGACAGTATTATTATTAATAGTATTATTATTATTATTATTATTATTATTATTATTATTATTATTATTATTATTTTGTTGTTGTTTTAATAATTTCCATTTTTACTGGATAATTTCCCATTTTTTTACTGGATGATGATGATTATTATTATTATTATGATTATGATTATGATTATGATTATTAATAATAATATATTATTATTATAACAGGCAGGTCTATAGCAATATCATTGATCAATCAACGTGTTGCTGTTTATAATAAATAAATACACAGTTTACCTTTTTTATAATCCTAATTATAGGATTATAGGGGCTATTTATAACAAGGCATTTAGATTAAACAGTATTTATAATATAAAACAATTAAAGAACAAATAAAGAAAAAAATACATGAAATGGTTTCCCTGTCGCGGTGAATTTATCAACGTCTTGGAGAATGAAATTTTATTATGCGATTACTCTGAGTAAATCTTTAAAAATAATAATAATAAAATGATTATTTGATCTCTTTTGTTTACGAGCTTGTTATAGGAGATGGCACCCTGAGCAACACTGTCTGTCTCAGGTGTGAGAGCTTTTAGGCGGATTGTCTTCCTGCTTATGCTTTTCTTTCTACTTCACACCGGTTACAGCAATAAAAATCTCTGTGATAGATCGGAGTCATGGGGAGCAGTGTGGATCAGATCTATAACCCTATCAGATCTCTGCGCCTCCGGTTAAATGACGTGTTTTCTGTTCGGGTCAGGCAGCTTGAACACTCGGGAGAGAATGTGCTGGGGGTGGAAACCATCACTAAAGTGGGCCTATAAACAAAGAAATAAATAATTATATCAGCCCTACAGACTGTTAGTCACTCAGAGACAAAGGCATGTGTCAGGAGAATTCACTTACAAAGTAGGCTGTAGCAAAGATCCGGACATGTTTCTAAGTGGCTTTCATTCTTCATCGTCTTGTAACGATGCAGGGTTTCTACAGAAGAACAACAGCTTGGAGGAGAAAGGCAGAGTGATGGGATCGTTCAGAGAGAAAGAGCAGAGTCATAACAGGGAGAACCGGGAGAAGGAATCACACTTCACCCGCACAGAGACGGACTTCTCCAACCTGTTCGCTCGAGGTAAGACCTCTCATTCACGGCTTTCTTCATCTTAATTCACTCATTCCCTCCATTTACACACACACACACACACACACACACATGCTGTGAGGTTCATTTCACATTATAGCAAAGAGAATCCATTCTCTGCACATTTTACTATAAAATAATGTCGCGTGCAACTTTCCACAGCGCTGTCGAATGCTCAGCTCTGGTTGGTCCGAATCAGGACAGTTCGACTTGGCATTTATCTTCAGTTCTGATAAGTCTACAGGTTCTGTCGCTTTGCCTAAGCACTGCAGGGGAAACTAACGCTTCATAGAAATGACATGACTTAATTCATGAGACACTGTACAGGTGCATGTGGTCTGTGTCAAACAGGGGGGAATCGTTTAAAAATAAATAAATAAATAAATAAATAACTGAAAGTATAAAAACAACTTTTTGCTTTCTTTCAATGAGGTATTAAAATACCTACAAAAGTATTTAACATAAAACATAACAGTAATTATAATACATACATGCAATCGATGTTCTAAGTAACCATACGTGTTTTTTTGCTGTTTGGTATCTTGTTTGTTTTAAATAAAGTACACGTCCTAAACGGGCAAAATAAGGTCCAGGTTAATTGAGACAGTCTTAAAATGTAATAAGCACACAGTCAGAACATGTAACTAAAATCAATGTACAAAAAAATAGGGTAAAAAAAGGAAAATGAAAAAAGAAACCAAAGGCATAATAAATGAGTGAATGACAGTTGGATGGAAGGAAAGTACATATATACATACATACATGCATATATACATAAACAAACATGCAATACAATTAATTAATAAATAAAATTATTCAGTAATGCAAATAAATAAATAATTAAATAAATAAATAAATAAATAAGCCTCTTATTCCTTTTTTTTTTTTTTTTTACTTGCTTCCTCTGCAGATTTACTTCCTGCTAAAAATGGCGAAGAGCCGACTATGCAGTTTCTCCTCGAGGTCGTGGAGATCCTCACCAATTACGTTCGCAAGACTTTTGATAGATCCACCAAAGTTCTGGACTTCCACCATCCACACCAGCTCCTAGAGGGCATCGAGGGCTTCAACCTGGAGCTGTGTGACCAGCCTGAGTCGCTCGAGCAGATCCTCGTGGACTGCAGGGACACACTCAAGTATGGAGTTCGCACAGGTATGATGTCAAGTCACATTACTATTACTATTACTATACACTACCAGTTCTATTCGAGCAGTTATGTACTGAGACAATCACTTTGGCTGCAGCGCAATGCAAGATCGTTTTTGACTGAAAAACGCTGTTATTAGAACTTGATTTAGTAAAAGGGTTCAAATTATGGGGAAGTAATTGATGCTCAAGCTGCATGAACAGTATATCGCTAACTGAATGTGAACTCAGGAATGGTGCAGGCTCAAGTGTCACGCTTCTGTTCTCTACAATTAATTATTTATTATCACTTCAAAAAAAAACTTTTATTTAATTGATTTGTCTGTTTGCTATGTTTATGTTTCTGTAATTGACCAAGAACAAACTGGTCAGGGAAATCATACCCATTAGCACTATTACATCTTATAGCTGCCTTAAAGCAGGTCTGAATTATACTTTAATGAAAACAGGGGCATTAAGAGGCCTTTCAAATAAAAGAAGGCAGTTAAGGCTTACAGAGTCTAAAGTGGCTACAACATTCTGTGTGTGTGTGTGTGTGTGTGTGTGTGTGTGTGTGTGTGTGTGTGTGTGTGTGTGTGTGTGTGTGTGTGAAACATTATAATATTAGATTGGTTTCCACAAGACAGCGTCCATATTCAGTGACATTACGCTTGTATCTGTAGAGCAGAAGACATTACTGTCCTCTAACACTTTCTGTTTGTCCTGCGCTCTATTCTGCTTATATACTGTAGGTTAGTTTATATTTGCGCTTTAATTTCTGCTCTTCTCTTCTCTGTTTTTTTCAGGACACCCAAGATTTTTCAATCAGCTCTCCACTGGTCTGGACATAATCGGCCTGGCTGGAGAATGGTTAACTTCTACCGCTAACACTAACATGTAAGTAACTTTTCCTTTTCTTTTTTTTTTTTTTTAGTTTTCTTTCCTTTCAATTCCTTTTCCTTTATGTACTAGTGTTCCTATTCATTCCTTCCCTAAAGATTTTCAGATTCTCTTTTCTGTTCATTTCCTTTCCTTTAATTTTCTTCCCTTTCATGTCCTCTTGTTTTATTTCCTCTTGTATACTTTCCTTTATTTTCTTCAAATTTCCTTCTTCGCATTTTCCTTTGTTGTTCTCGGTTTCCTTTGACATAATCCTGTTTGCTTTCCATCATTTCATTTCCTTGCCTTTCCTCCATGTATGTCCTCATTTCCTTTCTTTTACTTTTCATCTCCTTTCCCTCCTTTCTTTCCTATCATTTCCTTAAATTACCCCTGTTTCTTTCCATTTTTTATATGTCCTCCTGTTTCCCTCCTTTTCCATTCCAACCATGTCCTCTCCATTTCCTGTACTCATTTTATTGTTCCTTTCCTTAGACAGTGTGTTATTTTCTTTTCTTTTCCTTTCCTGTCCTTTCATGTCTTCCTGTTTCATTTCTTGACTTTTTCTTTCTTTTTTTCCATTTGCTGTCCTCCTGTTTCCTTTTCTTTTCTTGTCTTATTGTTTTCTTACCTATCTTTTTTAAATATAATTTCATGTTCTCTTGTGTTTACTTGGTTTTCAATTCATGTCTCCTATTTCTTTTTTTTATTTGACTGTATTTTGGATTCCTTAAATATCATCTGTTTCCTTCTTGTCCATCTCCTTTTTTCGTGTCATCTTCTTCTATTTCCTGTCCTTTTTTTCCCACCTCTTTGTGGTGAGTATGATTATTCCGGCTGTTCATGTGGCTGTGTATGATCTCACACACTTTGTGGTTATGTAAAGTAATTGTGTTTTGCTCTGTGGCCAGAGGTGCTGGTTTTGTTCATGTTGTATCAAGTGATGATCTGATCAGGCAGCGCTGACACCCCCAGGGCACGTTAGATTGGATATTGATCAAAACATTTCATAACAGCAATGTATAATAATAATAATAATAATAATAATAATAATAATAATAATACTTAGGGCAGATATCTTCGAGGAGACTTTAAACATGAAGAATGTAGACTTCCACTATCCTCCTATTATTTCATGAGATTCTGCTCTTTCTCCTCCTTCTTTCTCAGACATAGATACACAAAACCAAAGGCCCAGATGTATGCTGCACTCTGATTTTAACCTGATATTAGGAATTTTCTTTAAATCTTCTATATACAAAAGAGCTACTTTAGCTCAGAATGGACTCATTCTAAAACTAGTTAATGGTCTATTGACTGTGTGTGACTGATGGCTGGTAGAAGCCGAGTGCCAGCTGAGGCCAGCCAGTCGGAGCGCGCGTGCCCCCTCCTGCTCCATACCCGCCTCCCCCTGGGCCGTGGAAACTCCACATAGTCTGTCCCTCTGAGTGGCTCTTTCACTCCCACAGGAACCGCTTCATTAGCGCTGTCCTTCTTTATATAAAACGCATGGCTCCATTATAGAAGTCACTTACCATGAGGAAGTTCTTGTTAAACCACCATTACAGGAACTATGGCTGGTGGCACAGGGAAATTACTTTGCCTAATACACTCTTATTCACATGATTCACACACAAACACACATTCCACTCCAGTTCAGCCACAAGTTCATACATGTATATGCTGAAATCAGCCAAAAACATACTTAAAGGTGATTAAACATTTCATCTGAATTTTTTGTATCAAAGCTACAGGGCATATATGTAAAAGTATGAGAATCTGAGCTTTCACATACACACTTGTATGAATCTGCAGACGCATTTGTAATGCTACAGGATCAGATTGCATGTTTCTGGAATGTTACTCTCTGGCATTATTCAAGTTCATTATGGACCTAATGGATGTGGAAAATGGTTATGTGTGTGTGTGGGTGTCATGGTTGTGAAGATTGCTTTTGTAATATATTTAGGTTCTTGGTATTGCGTATTAAGAATAATAGTACAGAATAAAGTGTAAACTGACTCATTTCCCATACAGGTGGAAAATGAAGTTAATGAAGTTATTTATTTATTTATTTATTTTGCAGTGAACAAAGCCTTGTTTTAACTACAGTCAAATTCAGAATTACGATTAGTTTAAATCTGCAAGAATAATGTATCTATGATGTATAGATCTTGTGCAAGATGGGTAGATGGTATGAGGAATTCTGATGGATAATAGATGTACTAGGCTATGTTTTACACAAGGTTCCCTTTCTTCTTTTTTCTCATGGCAAATCTGAGGTCTTTTTTGTGACATGAACAATTTAAGGCTTTGTCTCCAAACTTAACCTAGAAAAGAAACTTAACTTGCATTCTTCTGACTTTAAATAGCTACCTAAAATACAGCATAATCTAGAATTATTGAGTGCTTATGATGTGTGTATTTGTATTTTGCTGTCCATCCTAAAATCGAGCAGTCGACTGGGTAACAACACAAACTCTATGTAAATTCACATAAGGAAATAAACGTCCGTTTAGCTTGACATGTTAAATATTGTCAGGGTTAAACCTTTGGTTTCTTCATCTCTTTCACTCTCTCTCTCTCTCTCTTGTTTACTTGGTTCTCATCCTCAGTCACCATGTAAGTCGACTTCATTCATGCCTGAGGCTGGAAAGTGATTTCGCTTGACGTATCTTAGCCAGAGTGCGACATACTGTATGCACTCAAATTGCCCAGACTCACATTGACATACTACTGTAGTAAATTACCATTACAGGATGGTCAGGGTGACTTACAGCAGGAACATCAGATTATAGATTGTTCTCATCTTCACTGACTCAATAATCATGTTTGCACACTCTAGTTTTAAATCAACTGACTGGAACAGTCCACATTTACACACATAACTATTTTTAATTATCATCCAAAAACATTTAACTTTCTATTACATTATATATATCGATTTAACTTTATGTTTATTGATAACAGGCAAATTGTGTCCTTTAGTTAAAATACAAGTATGCACATTGTAACAAAACCAGCAGGAACACTAAATGTAATTCATTTTCTCTCGTTCACAAATCGCGAACTTTAGTTTTGCACAGGGGTGCACTCGTCATTTTTCAATCGAGCAATCAGCGGTATCGTAATAAACATCTTCACAAAACTTAACATAATCTGATATTTTTGACGAAATGTGGAGGTTGTTTGCATCAACCTCCTCTTTGTGCTAGTGTAGCGATGATGCTAGCTTAACAGAGTTTTCCATGTGTATCTGTATTTTTTCTGATAGGTGCTTCATGACTCTTTATTCCCGTAACCGTCCCTGGTCACAATTTCTCTTAAAGACATGACCAAGTTGCTCTGAGATTAGGTAATACTGGCCATGTTGATTGTCAACCTAGACTGCTATTCCCGCAAAGGGTAGCATGTCCGTACTGAATGTCGGAAGCGTGTCAGTGCGAGCCCTCCTGGAACCTGTACAGAATCACTGCAGTGTCTAAAGTTTGAAAAAAAAAAAAAAAAAAAAAGAAAGAAACATCTGAGAAATATCTGGTCAATTTTCAACCAGACTGAAATGTCTCTAAAGGGGTGGGTTTGGTACTTGACACTGATTAGACCGTATTCAGAGAGGCCGGCAGAAGAACAATCACAGCTAAAGTGATTATAATTAACATAAAGAAAAGCTATCTTTACTACTTTGGTGGTGCGTCACTCGATCACCCAAAAGAACAGACCACTCATTAACTGCATAAAAATCTAAATAGTAATACGGACCAATTAAATTATCAAATCACAAAAGGCTATAACAGGTAACAACAGGTAATATTTGCATAGTCAGGAAATTGTCTTTGGAGTTTGTCGAATTCTACAAAGTCTTTTAAAAAAAGAAGAAAAAAACTTGTTTTTCTTCCCTGGCATTCAAAAATTTGATTTATGTATAATCTAAATTAATATTGGCAGACAAATTTCTTAATTGTAATTTGTGCCATTATTTGCTCTTAGCCTTGATAAATTTGTCTGAATACTAAATGGTACATTTTATAGTTCTATATTACAGTGTAAATGGCGATCAGGATATGTGTCGAAATAATCACAATGTGGATTTTGATCTAATCGTGCAGCCTTACCTTAGACTGTTTGCTAAGTGCTTATTTTTCAAACTAGCTATGCTGAGATAGATCCCGAGAAATTCTGCAACAAATTCAATTCAATGTTAATTAAATGGATTTCCATATGACGGAATCAGGAACAGGTCATTGTTAACAGGTGAGCTTTAATATGGATGAGTTTGGTATAGTTTGTAGCAATGAAGTGGCTGATCGAAGAGTGCACTGTAACATTCTGTCCCTAGTAAGTACCAAGTTTGATGCAGATTAAGACATGTGATATGACATGGCGTGTGACATCAAGAATTTCAATTTGGTTTGGGTATTTGGGAAAGACCCTAAAAGAACACAAATATAAGATTAAATAAAGTCATAAGAAAAGAACTAAATCCGAGAAGAAGAAAAAACAACTAAAGAAGAGTTAAGACATTGGACTCACTTTTGGACATTTTTTGCCCTTTAACGCTCTGCTGTTTTCCCTCCTGAACATGTCGTAGAACCTACAACTCTTTTACAGAAGTTAGGAAGATGAATTATCGAATAAACCTTAAAAGAATCCCTGAATAATGGTTTGTATAAATTTGTAACAAAAATATTTTATTAAAAGTTTTTTTTTTGTTATAGTATATTAATCATCAAACATTTTAGATTTTTAGATTATAGAAATTCAAGTATATTTGTTTTTCTATAAAAACAGAAGGGCAGCCCCCTCTCTCTCTCTCTCTCTCGCTCTATACATACACTATATATACTTGTAAACAAATTGTAAAATAGTCCCTTCTTTTAATCTTGTTACAATAAAGTGAGTTTAAAACCTCAAAAAACCTCTCTCTCTCTCTCTCTCTCTCTGCGCATGCGCTGGGTGTGAGGGAGCGCGTGAAAGACTGTTTGGCGTCCTGCCAAATTTTTCGGAAGACTGTTTATTTTTTTATCTATCTATCTATTTAGCTATATTTATGTAGTCAGTGAATGGTTTTCACCTTAAAAATATAAAGTTTACAGTGAGAGAGAGAGCGAGCGGGGCACCATGGCCTCTGAGGCCGGTGTAGAGACTTTGTCTCTCCGGCATGGCGTCAGGTGTGTCCCCGAGGACGGTGTACCGATCGAGGACATTCTGCTTGCGGTGGGGGAGAGGATCGGGTGTGAGAACATCTACTCTGCCTCCCGGATGAACAAGGCCGTGGTGGTGTTCGTGAGCAGGGTCGACCTCGCGAGCGCGCTGACGCGGAGCGGGATCTGTGTGAGAGGAGCCGCGGTTAAAGTCACCCCTCTGTCTGCCCCCGCCACGCGGGTGGTAATATCTAACGTGCCTCCGTTCATAAAGGACGAGGCGATATTGAAGGAGCTGGCCCGTTTCGGGAAGTTCGTCGGCCCCATGAGAGCGATCCCGCTCGGGTGTAAGAGCTCCAACATGCGGCACATCCTGTCCTTCCGCAGGCAAGTGCTCATGATTTTAAACAATGAAGATCAGACTTTAAACGTTAATTTTAAATGTAAAGAGGGGGACAGCGGCTACACCGTCTTCGCCACCACGGAACCGCTCAGGTGCTTTGAGTGCGGGGACGTGGGACACAAGAGGCTGAGCTGTCCGCACGGGGCCGTGCAGCCGGGGAGCTCGCGCGGCGATATGACGGGGAAACAGCGGCAGCGGCGCGAGGACAGCCAGCCGGGGAGCTCGCGCGGCGATATGGCCGAGATGCAGCAGCAGCGGCGCGAGGACAGCCAGCCGGAGAAGAGCGGGGAGGCGGAGCCCACAGCGGACCGCATCGACACACCGCAGCCGCGGCTCGAACAGGTCAGCCCTGAACACGGCACCACCACAGAGACACACACCGCGCCGGGAGCAGACGACAACACCGACACTACTGTATACAGTATGAGTACAGTACCCACCACAGACAGTGACCCCGCCCCCAACGCCGACCCCGCCCCTAAAATCTGCCCAGAAGTGGTACAGCAGCCACAAGCCAGCATACCACCACCGACAACCCCCCAAAAAAAAGCAGTACAGAAAAAAACAGGAGGAAGAGAGAGGAGTCATCCAACACCGAACCCTCCAGTATATCAGATACACATATCGGACATAAAAAAGAGACATTTAGTAAAAACGCTACTAAAAAAAGCAAAAGCAGCAGAAAAGAAAAAAGATCAAAAACCCACTGACACTCAGGAGGAAGAGAAAATGGACGGAAACTGAACAAAACCAAAGAATATAAAGAAGACTGAATGACTGAAACAAAACAAACAAAAAAAAAGACTTAAAAATATATATCTAAATATTGTGTATGGGTGCATGTATGAGTGTGTCTGTGTGTGTGTATATGTATGAGTGTGTATCCCAGTGAATGTAAGTGAGCGTGTTTGTGTGTAAGTGTGTGCTAGTGTGTATATATATAGTATGTGTGTATGTATGTGTGCATGTGTATATGTAGTGAGTTTTAAAAAATATATTTAAAAAAATCTCTTTTTCTCTCTAAAAAGAGTATATATGTCAATATATTGTGTTTGTATGCATGTGTATGTACGTGTGTGTGTGTGTGTGTATATATGTGTATGTACACACTATGTATATTTTTGTATATAAAATACATGGATTTGTTACAATAAAGGGAGTTTAAACTTCTGTCTCTGTCTCCCTCTCTCACTCTCTGTCTCTCTCTGTCTCTCTCTCTCTCTCACTCTCTGTCTCTCTCTGTCTCTCTCTCTATCTCTCTGTCTATGTCTCTCTCTCACTCTCTGTCTCTCTCTCTATCTCTCTGTCTATGTCTCTCTCTCACTCTCTGTCTCTCTCTCTCTCTCTCTCTCACTCTCTATCTCTCTGTCTATGTCTCTCTCTCTGTCTATGTCTCTCTCTGTCTGTCTCTCTCTCTCTCTGTCTATGTCTCTCTCTGTCTCTCTCTTTCTGTCTCTCTCTCTCTTTCTGTCTTTCCCTGTCTCTCCCTGTCTCTCTCTGTCTCTGTCTCTCTGTCTCTCTCTCTCTGTCTTTCTCTTTCTCTGTCTCTCTCTCTGTCTCTCTCTCATTGGTGTTGTTTTGCTACAGGGATGTTGCACCCCACTGGGCAGAACTGGATCTTTTGGAATGATGCTACATGTTCTCGGTCCCATTATGTCTGTTTTTTTTTTTCTCTCTGCAGTGTTTAAGCATCATTTGCTACCTCAGTCATTTGTCCTTTAAGTCGATCCTCCTCCTGCTCGCACACAGGGACACACACGTGCTGGCTTTGTGTGAAGAAAACAGGGTGTTCCTTTGTCTCGGGGCTCTGTCAGTGTGTGAATGTGGTGAAAGCGCGGGTTCTGCCATCATCATCACTCACTGTGATTAATTAGAAATAATCAAAGCTGACACGTATCGACTGGCAGCTAATGTGCCAAAGCATACACACGTGTATACACACACACACACACACACAAACACACAGATAATGCACATGCACTCACATACTAATTGGTTAATAATAACCATAATAATATTCAAACTGTATAGTATAATCCATATACTCCAAGATAAGAGACAGAGACGTTTGTCTTTTTGACTTTAATAAAGAGTTTATTGTGGGAATGTCTGTTTATAGCTGCTATAACATAAGCAAAGGCGAGAACGAACTTGTTTCGCTGACGTTTTTATACATTTTTATATTTTATCGTTGGCAAACTGCAGAACGGCAAACTGCACATGGTTCAGGATATGAGCGCGAGACCAGCTGTCCACCTAACAGTAAAATCTTTAACTGGTTAGAGTTAAAGTTGGGGTTAGGGTTAGGGCTATAGCATGATTGCTATTTATTCACTCTGAGCTATTGGAAGCTGGAACTTGAGGCTTTCTAATGAGGCTGAAGTCAAAGGCGTCTCTCTGACAGTATGTTGTTAGAGGTCCCCCAGAGAGACAAGCTGAATTTAGGTTTCACCTTCTTTTACTAAATGTGTGGTTAGCATTCTGAGGATGTGACTGCAGAGAGACATCATTTAAAGTAATTGGACGCACAATTGGGCCTTAAGGAGTGCTAATATACTTTTAGGGAACATTGAGATTGTACCTTGAGGAGCACAAATGACACCTTGCGGGATAGTTTTGTTAGAGTTTAGAGACGAAAAAGTCTCCAAAACCAGAATAAAAAGCACGCACTTACTCGCACAGCAATGCTACTGATCACTCAATAGATATCGATCTCGATATTAAATGGGTTACATGGGAATTTCATCCATTTACATTCTTTAATCTCGGACCTCCACTGAGGATGCCATGCTCTCAGACATCCTCTTTTGTCCCTTTTTTGCTTGCAACACACCCTCTCTCTCTCCCTCTCTCTCTCTCTCTCTCTCTCTCTCAGTGACATAGAAATGTGCCATTCCTCTCTGTGAACGAGACAGATTGAGGCCCTTATCTCAGCCGAACAGCCGTGCCCTGCCTGTTTCCTGTCGCCCTGAACTCCTCCATTGAGACTGACAGATACTCATCACGCCGTCAGACCCCTTCATTAAAACCCCCCCCGGGCAAAATGAGCGCTTATCGAGCCCATCACAGCTCTCGTTTAATTAGCGGCATTCACAGCTGAATATTTTATCTGGGATGGGATTCCGCATGACGCCAGGCTTTCATAAGGGTTTGAAATTAGCCGAAACACAATCGAGCGCGGGTATCGACGGAATCTCTGGAGGACTGTTATTAGGTTTGTCGATGGAGGGCATTAAAAGGATTTTTGCATTGCTTTTTGGGAAATGAAACAGAATCATTGTGGAAAAGAGGAGGAAGAGGAGGAGGAGGAGGAGGAGGAAAAGGGGGACGCAGGTTTCCACTGCAGCTCTCAGTCAATTTGTACTCGTCAGTCAAAGAAGCGCAGATGCGTGACAAGACAGATTTTTCTCCTGTCAATCAATATTTCCTGGCTTTATTCAGCCCTAATTCCCTATCTGCTGCTTTCGATGCCTTTCCAGGTTCACCTATGAGATTGCGCCCGTGTTTGTGCTGATGGAGCAGCTGACACTGAGGAAGATGAGGGAGATTGTCGGCTGGCCCAACGGAGAAGGAGACGGCCTTTTCTCTCCAGGTAGACTTTCCTTCGCAGAATGTGATTCCTGAAAAGAAAGTATTGCAGAAAATAATCATTTCTCTTCCTCCTCCATCCAAGAGACAGTATTAAGGCAGATTAAAGATATTGTTAAGCCCAAGCCTACGTCATGGTTTTATTCTCATGGTGAGGAGCATAAGCCATGGAGGTGGTGGACAGTCCTGTAAGAAGTCAAATATCTCTTCACGTATGCAACCTTATAATAAGGCCTCAGCTAACTAACTGCTCCATGGTTGAATTCCAAATAATGTAAATGGGAAGCGAGTGTGTTATGTAGGGTTGTTCTAAGGAGTGCCCTTGTTCAGGGTTTAGAGGGGGATTTGGGATTCAGCCGTGTGTGTTAGAAACGTTGTTGTTAGCGTTGTTGCTTGTGTGAGCCGTGAACAAAGTGGTGAGATGAGTCATGGATCTGTCCGTTCAAGCAGCAGTAATGAAGGAATCGAAGGATCGTTCCGAGGCATCAGTAAAGAAGCAAAGTGTCGTTTAAGACGATATAACATTAGCAGGCATGTTTTCTTGCTGAAAGCGCAGCTGTGACTGGACAGGCAGCTGCTCTCCGCCCTTTCCAGTAAAAACCCATGAAACTAAACGTATTCTGCTAGCGAATAAGTGAAGCTGATAACCTCTCGGTAGCATCGAGCACGCAGGTCTCACATTCACCTCTGTTGCATCATTTCTCTTTAAACAATTACATCAAATGTTACAGCAAAATAACGCACGGCTTGGTTTGGTGCAAATCAGAGAAACGCTGAGGTGATTCCTCTTATATCACAGCGAATCACTTTTTTAATTCACTAAATAATGACAATGTAATCTGTTTGTATTTGCATGCTGTTTAATATCCACAAAACAAGTTGCTTAACTTATAGCAACTACAAAGTTACAGCAGTTCTTTCCACTTTTTCTTTCTCACTCTAGAAATAAATAGGATAAATAAAAATATATAATATAATATAATATATGATTTGCATATTTGTTTACTGTCAATACCGAGAATGAATCAACACCTTCTAACCAATCAGATTTGAGAATGTAACACTTAACACTGTGGTATAAACCGTAAATGACTTCTTCTTTTTTTTTTTTTCTTTTTTTTAAAAATCCAAACGACTTCAGGTTCAGCTGATGATTCTTATTTCTACACACAGGTGGTGCCATATCAAACATGTACAGTGTGATGATCGCCCGCTATAAGTATTTCCCCGAGGTCAAAACCAAAGGCATGTCAGCGGCACCGCGGCTCATCCTCTTTACATCAGAACACGTGAGGAAGATGATCGTCTCAGTCAGAACATGGAGGAGTTCCATGATTGCCTGTTGATTTACAGTGTGTGTGTGTGTGTGTGTGTGTGTGTGTGTGTGTGTGTGTGTGTGTGTTGTAGAGTCACTATTCGATCGCAAAAGCTGGAGCAGCTCTGGGTTTTGGTAAAGAAAATGTTATCCTGCTCAGCACCGACGAAAGGTAACACGACCATGTGTCGAATACACATCACACAACTACACTGCAAAACTAATGGCACCTTAGCGAAGTGGAAGTATCTTCAATATGTTCATGTTGATCTGTTTCCTATTTTAAGATATAACAAACCAGATATAATATATTATGAACTCGTTTTATTATAAATGAGTTACTTTAAATTATAATATACAATGTAAATTATTACAAAAATATTACTATAAATGTAATAAATTGTTTTTAAAAAAAATGCTAAATGTTAATTTATTTTATATTTAGACAAACTAAATACTTTTCCAGTTGATTTGTTCAGTTGTGCTTAGCATAGCCGCATTAGGCGTAAACAGGAATTTTCCTGTCTGTGAAATTTTGCGAAAATTTGTGCACCCTGGTCGTGGCATGAATGGTCGTCACCTTTATTATTCTTTATTCTTTTTTAAAATGATAACAAAGACAGTCCTAACAGGGTCAAACAACACATCAGGATTTACAGCGTAGTCAGGAAAGGCGTTTTAGATGACGCATAAAATTTTACCATTTACATTAGCATCAATAGTCCTGGTTAATGTTTGCACAATCCTGACATCTTCTCATCCAGCTTCATCTGGAGCCACATTCTGGAGAGTTTCAGAAATAAACCACACTCCTCACAGCTTCTCAGCTTAATATTCATATTCAAATTAATAATTTCCATTCAGGAAGACATTCATTCATGGACTGTAAAGTCGTGCTTTACATTTGTCTCAGAAACAACTTTATTCAGTGTATTAAAAAATGATTTCTGAATGTATGGCATCTAATGGTGCATTATATGGTTTGCCGAACTACTCCTTAACTTGATACAACATTCCTTTTTACAGCTTTGCTGATGTAACTTGTTGTGTTTCAGGGGTCGAGTCATACCCGCAGACCTGGAGGCTAAAATCATCAGCGTCAAACAGAAGGTGAGCGCACGAATCTGCCTGTTACAGAGAAAACACTTCTTAGAGCCGTTCGGTACGAGTGTGTGAGCTTAACCTTTGCTCTAATGGAGCGAGGTGGATCAATGAAGCGGCATGACAAGACTTTCTTCACCTGACAGATGGACTGCAGTTCATTAGCCCTGCTTTGTTTGCTTCATTACCCAGATGCCATTCTAATTCAATAAATGGGGGCTTAACTGGACAGTACCTGTCTTTAACGTTGATTTCATGTTTCACGTGGGTGTGATGTAGGGTTATGTTCCGCTCTTTGTGAACGCCACGGCTGGTACTACAGTGTACGGAGCGTTCGACCCCATCAACGACATTGCAGACATCTGCGAAAAATACAACATGTGGCTCCATGTGGATGTGAGTGTACTTTATACCTTTTGAACACCAAAGAACTTTACCAATGCCAGCTCATCTGGCATGGGGCATCATGTCACAGTTAAGTAACAAAGATCACACTTTTTATTCATTCTGATGTTTGATCTGAACTTTAACTAAAGCTTGTGTGCTGTATCTGAAGGCTGACTAGATAACTGTATGATTGTTAAGGTGTACAGGTGTTCCTAATAAAGTGGCTCGTGAGTGTAGTGTTGATGTGTTCAAGTTGCTTTTTTTTTTTTTTTTGCTTTAATTTGTCAAATTTCTTAGATTTATGTTACGTACTATATAATACATCATTAGCATTAGCGACTCGAGGCCTTAAGTCTCCCGGCCCCCACAACCGTGTACACAGGATAAGAATCGCTATAGACGATTAATGGATGTATAATAATGAAGACGATAATGTGTGTGTGATATTTAGGGTGCATGGGGCGGCAGTCTTCTGATGTCGAGGAAACATCGTCACAAGCTGAGCGGTATCGAGAGGTAAAAGAAAAAAAGAAAATTTCAAGCACATCTTTTCAGGTTTTGTCAGGCTCAGAAAAAGGACACCTGACACTCCCGGGTCAATCTGTCAAAGACATGAGAACTTCATTTAGGGGAACTTCGCTGGGCAACCGGGTCTTGTTGATACCATCTTTTACTGGAAATGAAGCTAATAGCTTAGCTGGCTAACACAAAGTTTCATGCAAACAACGTGAACGTGAGGTACAAAAATAAATGCTTTCTAAGGTGTGTTGGTGAATTCGTTTTTTAAAAGACTCTTTATTAATAACATTATACTTTAATTGCATAAACCGCTAACGAGAGTCAATATTGAATAAATAGATTTTGTTGGCACAAACTAACATTAATAACGACAGAGCGGTGTAGGTTGTGTTTCCTGTAGGTGTGCACTGAAGAGCTAATGTATCATGATGCTAGTAGAACCAACCTGGGTTGCCAGATTTCGGCAAAAGTTTCAACCAACCTTTGACAGAAACCCGTATCTGTTGCGTCTTACGTAGGTTCGTTCATGCTACTGGGTAGTTGAGGGTATATGGGCCTTGCTCCAGGTGTAAGCAGTGGCAGTTAGGCGAGATGGATATGAACTCACAACCTTCTGACCAGTGGTTAAAACATCTTTCTCACTGAGCTTCTACTTCCTCTTGAATATAGCCCAAAAAATTCAAGCACATGGGAAGTACATTTAAGCCGCATCCATGTAATATGCACTTACACTTTCTTCGTGTATGTGTCCATGTTATTTGTTAATTAGGAAGATCATTACAATTTCAAAGTATTTGAAAGAAGCCCAACCTTTCTGTTTATAGTGCGAGCATGGGGCAGCAAGTTTCTACCCATAACAGATCTCTATTAGTACTTGTTGCCATTCCTTTTTTTTTTGATAATAATAAGTGTATGTAAGCTGAGAATTCAAAATAATTTTATTTGTCACACACACAACCATACACAGTACAATATGCAGTGAAATACTTATACAATTGTCTGTGACCAAAAGGGGAAAGAGAGAATAGAATAGAAAGATTTCACTACAATAAAAGAACACACGCAATAAAAAAAAAAATTAAATGTCAAATTTGGCATGGAATATATACGTTTACAGATTTACAAAAGTTACAAGTAAAATAGAATTGAAATATAAATGCTGTATTACATAAATTACGCAAAACGTGCAAAGTGTAATTGTAAACTGATGGGCAAATATATACATTATAATATAAAGAGGTCTATTAGTCAACATCTCATCCACCCAAATATATATCTATATATGTTTGTGTCTCTTTCAGAGCAAACTCGGTCACGTGGAACCCTCACAAGATGATGGGAGTGCCACTGCAGTGCTCAGCCATCCTGGTCAGAGAGAAGGTAACCATGACAACACAAGTGCAAACTAAAGAGAAACAAAGTGGTGAAAAGACGTGTTTTTGCATTTAGCTGTTTAAAAACTACTGTGCTTGTGGACACCTGCTGGACTGACTGGTATTACAAGATTTAGTATATTTAGAATTATGGGTAATAATTGTGAACTATGCAGGGGACGTGTAGCATCCACTGGGATTTCAGACAACAATACGAAACAAAAAATACAACAAAAAAAAAACACAAAATTGGCAATAAATTCTGTCCTATGTAAGATGCTGTTACAGAAAAAAAATAATCAACATCAAGATGGTAGGATGAGTGTCATGGTCTAACACCTCTGACTGAAACCATCTACACACATACAGTAAAAGCATGTGATGTAATAGCAGATATGTCTCCGGTGTGTTTCAGGGAATTCTGCAGGGTTGTAACTCCATGTGTGCCGGTTACCTGTTCCAGCCTGATAAACAGTACGATGTGACATACGATACAGGAGATAAAGCCATCCAGTGTGGCAGACATGTAGACATCTTCAAATTTTGGCTCATGTGGAAAGCCAAGGTGGGTTAGGTCCAGTGTTTTTTATTTTTATTTATGCAAATAAGATATATGAAATGTCACATCTGGCCTGGACCTGACATTCATGCCTTCTGAGCTCTGTGCTTCATCCTGTCTCTTTTCGTCAATCACTTGCTCTGATTATGTCGAGTTATTACATTCCTCCCTGATTGTGTTCTTGTGTTGCTTCTGTGACTTTCAAGAGAGAGAGAAAAACAGACAGAGAGAGCGAGAGAGAGAGAATAACACATGATGTTTCTCTGCATAGGGCACGGTCGGGTTTGAGCAGCATGTGGACCGTTGTCTGGAGCTCTCTCAATATCTCTACAACAAAATCAAGAATCGTGAGGGTTACCAAATGGTCTTCCAAGGAGAGGTAACACACACACGCACGCACACACAGTTATCTTTTCTTATCCTCTTTCTCATTTCTCCTTACCTCTTAATTTAATTCTTTTTCTTTCTTTCTTTCTTTCTTTCTTTCTTTCTTTCTTTCTTTCTTTGCCTTTTCCCATTTCTTTCCTATTACTTTTCTATCGCATTCTGCTTCTGGGTCTCTGTTCCACTTTTACTTCCTCTCTTTATTTCAAACCTGTCTGTTCCTTTCCATTTTTACTCCTTTCTTCCTATCTTTTACCCAACACTCCTCACTCCTCTCCATCCATCATGTATCTTACTCTTTCTGCCTTTCCACACATTTTATTTCTCTCTCCACCTCATTTATTTTTTCAATATTCATTCTCTCATTCTGTCTTTCTGAATATTTTCTACACATCCTTCTCGACTTTTTATCTCTACTCTCCTCTGTTCTCTTTTATCAAACTCTTCACTTATTCTCTCTCTCTCTCTCTCTCTCTCTCTCTCTCTCTCTCTCTCTCTCTCCAGCCCCAGCACACTAATGTGTGTTTCTGGTACATTCCACCGAGTATGAGGAACATGCCTGACGGAGAGCAGAGAAGGGAACGACTGCACAAGGTTAATCTCTCATATCTGATGCTTCCGACACACACACACACACACACACACACACCACACATTATCTCATGCTACCATTTTTGCAATGTTTCTTCTGCCCACTCAAGGTGGCACCAAAGATCAAAGCGATGATGATGGAGTGCGGCACCACCATGGTGGGCTACCAACCGCAGGGAGACAGAGTCAACTTCTTCCGCATGGTCATCTCCAATCACGCTGCCACCAAGTCGGACATCGACTTCCTCGTCGAGGAGATCGAGAGACTTGGACAAGACCTGTGATCGAGTTGTACAGAGCGCCATCTTCTGGAGGAAGCCCTGTTTAACCTCCAATGAGTGTAAACCTGTGCTATGTCCCTGTTTAACGGTTTAAATGTAGTTTTAAAGTGCACCGTGTCCCGTCAAACTGGTAGATGTGTCTAGTATTAGTGAGATATTTAGGCCTAGTCCGCACTAACACAGACAAATCTGAAAACAGACTAATTAAGTTTCCCAAACCTAGAAATGATAGCCTCCTGAGCATGCACACTGGACCTTCACACTTCTGCACGTTGACATAAAAACACGTTGGCTACAGTGTCACAAAGCAACAGAAGGTATGATTACAACATCACAGCTCCAGAGGTCGACCCTGAGCACAGTATGGAGTTTCATGTGGAGCATGTTCTCTCCAATTCTACCCCTAGGTGAGAAGGTACATAGATACGAGATATACTGAGATATCCGTGATTCCCAGTAGAGGCTCCGGATCACTGACCAGGAGAATGTGTTTACTGAAGGTGCATGAATACAGAAAGCATATAGTATCTTTAAATGCCTCTCAGTTTAAGATTTATCCTTTTTTTTTTTTGTTAGCAATGCATAAATCCTTGACACTTGGATAACAGGAAGGTTTCCCATACTTCTAAATTCTCCTCTGGGTTCTGGTAGTGAATTCTGGGTCTTCAGAAAGCTCCTAAGCTTCCAACTTGACCAGGTTACAATTGCTTGGGGATTCGAAGAACAGGAACCTTTCCTATTCGTGAGAATTCTCCAGGAGTCTGGGTTAAGTTGGTGAAATCTGGGTCTTCAGAAAGGCTTTGACCTTCCTATTTATAGTTTACATGAAAACACATATGTTTGTATAGCCATTTGCCTAATTTCCGGGCTTGTTCGGTGCTGTTTAGGTGTTCTCTGACAGCCCTTATCTCACCGAACATACAGTACCAACTGGCTACACAAACAGGTGTGCAAGAATACATTCCTGTATAATGAATAGAAATTGAAAAGTGTAGACTACATTTGAGTCATGTCTGATATATTGTAGAAAATGCCTTTAAAATAGATAGAAATACAAATGACAAATGTTTTCTGGTTTATCATTTTTGATGGATTCCAGTGGTCATAAAATGGTACTTTAAAGTAGCTGGAAAAGCAAAGGAATACGAATATGTGTTTTCAAGTTTGCTGGTGTTAGTGTGGACTACAACTTAGTGATATATGATGATTAGATGAACACTAAGGGTATTAATATAACTAGACGATTCAAACTTACACATAAAAATCAGTTCACGTACTTTGTAATAATTCACTACGAATAACGTCCCTCTTTGTGGCATGAGTGTGTGTATGATAGAACCTCCTCCTTCACACAGTCCTAACAAGCACAGCACATAGTTTTAATCACATTTACCCCCATACATATAGAGTATGCATATATTTAGAATCACTATATATTATGTGTAATGGGACAGTTACAGTGCTTCAGGTTGTAAATACATAACAAAGACAAAGAGCAAGGCGCACCACCCTTTTAACAAAGTCCGATCTTCTTCCTGTGTACGTGTGCAGTGTGATGTCTGTGGTCGTGTTTCTTACTGTTGTAGGTCAGTGAGGATGAACAGCCCTGCTCCTTTAGATCTAAACTCATGCACGTGCTTATTCATCAGGACAGGACCCGAGCGGTAAGACTGTAAATCTCCAGGAGCAGGGCTGATCATCACTGCTGTAGATCTTGTGTTTAACGAGCGCCTTTGTGAGGTGAAAATGTGTCTTTGGTTTCCAGCAGAAACGCTGTATGATGATAACGAAGTGTTCGGATGGAACTCGTCGAACCATGCTTTTGAAATCATACCTTTGGCATTCAAGTTGATCGAACTGTGAGAAGACGGAAAAAATCTTTTATGATATATGAGAGTAACCATAATTACCGTCTTCCAGTTGGAAGTTTACTGGTAGCCTGTAGTCTGGAATGTTACAAAGCTCCAAACGTTCCAACTCAGCACTGCATGCATGCTTTGAAATTGGAATAATAACACATTCTCCCATTATCTTGAATTCTGCTACAAAAAGATCTTGCACTGGTCAATACATGAGCACTTTGACACCGGAATAACTGGAGGTTTTCCCATCGTCCCAAATTCTCAAGCTTCCAATTATGGTTAACGAAAATCAGGGCTTTCAGAAAACTCCAAACATCTGACATGCCCATGTGTGAATGCTTTGACATTGGAATAATGGGAAAGTTTACCGTTCACCCAAATTCTGTTTAGGTTTGCGAAATCTGGGCTGTCAGAAAGCTCTTGATCTTTGAATTCTGTAATTGATTAGTAAATGTGGGCCTTTATAAAGCATTGAAATTGGGATCACCGGACGTTTTCTCATTCCCCCAAATAAAAAAAATGACAATGCAGGGTTTTTCCAAGTCTTTCATTGTATTTTATACAAAGTGATGAGAAAAGAAAAGGTGAAATTCGTACTAAGCACACTGTAACTTTAAGAGATACAAACTCAGTTTAGCTCAGCGGGACTGCGGTAGCATCATAAGATTCTCAGCCAAACTTGGAATGCGGTTTTGCACAGAATGCTGTGGAATTTGGCCCTGATTTCTCACATTGTACTCACGTACCGGGTGACAGACGTCATGTTCTGTGTGCAGAGCAGGACAATTTATGACTAAGACTTATGGGAATGTATTCATATGCATCTCAATTTTTATGTACATTTAGGCATTTGGCAGACGCTCTTATCCAGAGTGACTTACAAAAGTGCTCTGAAGTTTCCAATTTCATAATGTCAGATGTTTAAAAGACCACAGGATCATGGAGCCATCTGCCGTTAACAAATGGCTACATGAACATGTGTCCAAGTAAATAATGTATTAGATTTGAGCTACAGCTGCGGAACTGTTTTCATTTTGATAGAAAGTAAAAGGAAATTAATGATAATCTATATATTAAACATAGACATATTTTACTTGGTAAATTACTAATAATGTATTTATAGTAAATCTGGCAATAGCAGGAAGTTTCTCATTTGCCAAAACTCTCCTATGTTTGTTGATTTCTGAGGCTAATGGCTTAGGTAGGTAGTTAGTATATGTATATATATATATATATATATATATATATATATATATATATATATATATATATATATATATATATATAAATCTATATATATATAAATCTATATATATATAAATCTATATATGTAGATATCTATATATGGATGATACAATTCACAATACAGAAAGAAACAAAACAAAACTTTCAACATTTCCCTCAGATATTTGAGAAAATGTGTGCACAATGCTACAGTTGCTAACCAAACGTCCAAGGGTTCTATCATATTCATAAACTTTTCAAAAATCACCATTAACAGAAAAGTCGCAATTTACATACTAGGGAGATTTTGATGTCTGACGTTAGACTCTTCTGGAAAGCATGGTAAACATACGACTCCATCTGAACGCAGCTAAAATATTCACATCAAAGTCTTTATCTTTGACTAGGCATGTGCTGATACTAAAGTTTTATTCCACAGTAAATGCTTAACGATGGCATTGCACTAACTATAAGAACGTGTCGTTGCTAGCTAGCTAGCTAACTTTGCTAAATAATATATCCTGTGGTGGTGTGGTGTTACATGTTGATTTTTGGATGTGGATAGTGGCTGGTTAATGCTAGTAAGGACGATATTGGTGCTAGCTCCCTAACACAGGCTAACTAGCACATTTCTCTTTAAGCTAGTCAGCTAATACTGATGGCATCATGAAATGGGTTTATAAGAGCGTCCTCGTGTCTTAGCTAGCTATTTTCTTTCTACATGATGAGTACCTATGCTAATAATGTAGAGTAGTGAATCTGAAACTAATCGAATTGTTAGCTTTGTTACAGCTTGCTTTCCATCTTTCTTCGTTATTGGCACATGCCTAAATCTAAATTGTGTTGAAATGTTTGCACTGTCGTTTTGAATTTGTTTGTATGGTGTATTGTCGGATCTAAATTTCATTTCTATATATAAATAGGTTTATGGTCCAGTCGTGAATTTGTGAGCCAAAGACGTTACACACTTTCTATTCCGCATTCCTTCATATAAGCTACTGGTATATACAGTATATTTTACAAATACTATGTATGACTATATATGATATATATTTATTCTGTGTGTGTGCGTGTGTGAGTGTGTGAGTGTGTGCGTGTGTGTGTGTGGTTTGTTTAGGCCATTGATCTCAGTGCAATCAGTGTGTTGTGTATCAGTGATAATGTTGTGTGCAACTTCGACTGAATGTTTTAAACAGAATTATTTATGAACCTGTTAACGGTGATACGAGCAGCTTAATCTCTGCCATGTATTTTTTAAAAAGCACAACTTAGAAGAATCTGATGTTTAAGACAAGTACAGAGTCTAGTAAATAAATAAATACAATAAAACGTAATATTTTTAAGGGAAAATAAAATACCGTCTCCGGTGTGGTGGATCGGTGAAACTGGAGGTTGTATGTTTGTTAAAGTCAAAAGTTCTGGATGATCGACTACATCTGGAGTAAAGGGAGCGTTCTGTAAATCTGTTGTTTGTTTTTTAATGTATTATAAGATATGATGATATGATGTTATTGTTGTATATAAAACTTCCATCCTGCAGTTGTGACACTTTGCACAATATCATTTTCCTTCGTTCTGTAAAAAGTGTGTGAGGTGTATGGATGTGTGGAGTAAAAAAACTCCTGCTGGAGGACGGCACTTTGACCTGCAAACACGCCATGTGAACACTGTTACGCTCTCCTGTATAAACGCTCAAATGCAATCTGTTAGACGTTAGGAGCTCTTGTTGTCCTTCTTGGTTGTTTTTAAGATATCTAACATAAATATATAAATTAATGAATTCATTAAAATATATACACAATATTAAATATATAACAGAGTCAACAATAAACTGATTAACTCTTACTGAACACAGTGTTGTCTATCCTTTGTCCACTATCAGTTTTCTGGTCTTGCACGACAAGATTCCTGTCTGCGCCACTTCATCCAACTCCCGGTTCGCTGTGTGGTCCATTCTGAGATGCTCTTCTGCTCATTATGGTTGTACACAGTGGCTATTTGAATAAGGGTCTACTTACTGTTAGCTCAAACCAGTCTAACAATTCTTCTCTGACCTCACAATAACTGGCACTCAGGACCGCTTACCATTTTGCGTATGGTATCTGAGACAGATTTAGGAGGAAAATCCCAGTTAACCAATAAGCAGAATTTACAAGGAATTTATGTAACAAAAAAAATCAAGGCTTTTTTAGTAGCAAAGTGAGCCTTTCTAATAGTATGGTGTTCCTAATATAGTGCCTAGAGGTTTAAATGTAATACACTGATGTTTTTTTGTTTTTGTTTTTTTACTATTTTGTTATAGATCTTTCATTTTTGAGTATTTTATGGAAAGTGCAGTAACTTCCTCCTACCGTTCGTGCAGAATTTGAATTTTTTAGACAAAACAGATTGGTGTAGATAATATAAGATGTATAATATAATACATTTAATGCACTGTGTTCCAGTGTGTAGTTCAGTATTTGTTCCTAATAAAAAACATCCGCTTTAAATGAGTAATGTCTCTCTCAGTCGCAATCAGATCTGTGCCAAAAAGATCTCATGTATTAGACTGTTTTCTCCAGCACAGATTGTCTCGCAGCAGATCTGCAGATGCTTTTACCCCCCAGTGAGCAAGTCAAATGAGAATTCCCCCACGAGCGTGAGCAGAGGAAGATGGAGTTCCCTGCTGAGTTTTTGCTCCAGCTGAGTTTTCCTGTGCCACTGGCTCACTCACTCAACGCATCTTATTTATCAATCCTTTACTAAGAGACTAAAGAAATTATCTATACTTACCTAATGTATGGGGTGGGTGAAAAGTAACTAATTTCCTAATCATTTTTTGTGTATTTCCAAAAGAGTGCGGTAACTTTAGTAGTAAACACTCTTGCTTTAATATATGCACATTTAAACACAAATAAACAAAATGTAAAAAGTAAATTATTATTATTATTATTATTATTATTATTATTATTATTATTATTATTTCATTAGCTTTGCTGTATTTTCTGAAATATGTAGTAACATTTTTCTACCACACAATGTGCAGACTTAAAATGTAAGCATTTAAAATAATATGTCAAATTAAAATCTGCATTTTTATTTATATAAAGTATTTACACCTCTGTTTGATAATATACTAATGTTTGTGTTTTACTAAGCAATAACTGTGTCACATTATTTTTTATTTATATAATGTGTGTATATAAACTATAAATATAATTAACTGTATGTAGTCATTTTGTGAAATATGTCCCTTCAGGTTTTGATTTATGCACTTTACATTTTTAGTTTTATAATATTGTTTAATATAATGAATTATTTTTTACAGAAGTATGCAGTACCTCCTTTCGTCCACACGAGGGCACTTCTGCATTTAAAATAATTAAACAATACCGTTTTATTGGGGGGAAAAAATCACATCTCGAATTCAAAAACCAGAACACAACAGATCTCACAATTCAGCTTGTGTTTAGAAGGATGTACTATTACTACCAGCTCGACGGTTAAGCTATCTGATGCAGAAAAGCTGGTTCATGCATTCATGACCTCCAGACTGGACTATTATAATACATTACTGGGTGGTTGTCCTGCATCCTCAAAACAAGCTACTGTACAGTTAGACCAAAATGCAGCTGCCAGGGTTCTCACCAGATCAAGAACATTGGAACACATAACCCCAATATTATCATCCCTGCACTGGCTACCTGTTTAGTTTAGAATTAATTTGAAACAAGCACTACTTACGTATAAGGATCTAAATGTTTTAGCTCCCACATCTATCCAGTCTTCTGATACGCTACAATCCACCATTGTAATTGAATTTATTTAGTTTGAATTTAATTTCATTGAATTTATTGAGTTTATTTTGTTTCATGGACTTTCAATTTGTAGTGTTTAAATATTTAATACATAGTTTAAATGTATAACGTTATAATGTATACATATATTATTATCTTTTATATTCTTATTATTATTATTATTATTATTATTAAGAAGAATAAGATTTTTTTTTTTTATTATTCCCTATTTAGTTCTGGTGTATTTCCTGGAAGATGTAGTAACACCTTTTTTTACCACACAATGCAGAATTAAAATGTAAGCATTTAAAATAACTAAATATGTCCAATTAAAAACTGATTTTTATTCATATTAAATATTTCAATCTCTGTTTGCTGATATACACAACTGTTTGTGTTTGTTCTTATCACTTAAAATAACCGAGTCTCATTATGGGGGGAAAACTTGAATTATTTATTTATTTATTTATTTATTTATTTATTTATTAATTTATGGTATCTGTATAAATTATAAATATAATTCACTGAATGCTATCATGTGTAATGTTTCTTCTTTTTTTGTAGTGAGTTTAAATTTGTAGTGTTTTTTGTATTATTATTTAATGTACTATGTGTTTTTGTTTTTTGTTTTCATGAAGTGTGTAGTAACTCTTTTTGTAGCACTTCTGCATTTTAAATAATTAAACAGTGTCACTTTATTAGATGAATAAAAATGACATCTCACTATTAAAAGGGATTTTTATTTACATAAAGTATTTAAATCTCTGTGCGCATATACAGTATGATAATGTTTTCTTATATCTCTATTTTTTATATTACTTTCTTAAATTAATAATAATTATATTCAATATACCATTTCTATTTATAAATATATAATTTAGACAATTATTATTATTATTATTATTATTATTATTATTATTTACTTTTGGTGTTTTCTTAAATATGTAGTAATTTATTTCTACCACACGATGGCACTGAAGCATATTAAATAACTAAACATTTTGATTTCAAAAATAAAAGATATTCATTTAAAGTATTTAAATATCATTACGCTAATATAATAATGTTTTATCGCCTATGTTTTGGGACTTATATATATTATTTGAAGTAGCACTGTGGTATATACTACTTCTATTACTACCACTACTACGACTTAGTTTTGACGAGGCTACTAAAGACTGTAGTAACTCCCTTCTACCACAAGGCGGCAGCACTTAGCACTTAAAATGACCATCACGTCTCAAATTCAAGACGTTTAAATATTTTTGTATTTTCTCTCTGTGTGTTGAGATTAATATTTAGTGTGATATACTGTACTAGTCTATTTATAAGAGGATTTCTCCCACCAATGCGCTATAACAACGTTCCTAACAGCATTTTTATTCCGCCCGTAAACGACCCGTAAACAAACCCCGCCTCTTGCGCTATGATTGGTCAGTTATTTTCATGCTTGTTCTCTGTGATTGGTCAGCTGACAACGAAGAAAGGTGTGCAGTATATTATTAGAGAGAGAAAGAGAAATAAATATTTGAATCTTTTTTTCTTGTTTTTTGTGGTGTGAGCATCCATGTTGGTATTGTGTCACATACTCATCTTTTAAATTTTGTATAAAATATTGGGGAAAGTTTATTAATATAAACGTTGCTACTATTATTACTTCTATTACATGGACTACTGTTAGAGCCGCTGTTGTAGGAAATTAATCAATACCATCTGATCAATCAGATTCAAGTGTTAGATTTTTTTTGCTGTAACCATTTTCATTAAAATGTGCAAAATTAACTATATTTCCCAAACACATGCTCAATAATAATAACAATGAATATATTGGTTCTGTCTGACTATAACATCAGCCTAAAAGAGGAAAACAGATGCTGACATGATCCTCGTTGTCATCCGGGCCAATGGAGTGGTGGCAAAATCCATCAAGCGGTACACGGAAAAGCTATCACCCAATATAGAGATATTGATCCTTTAAAATCAATATGCACTGTGTCCATTGTCAGCAGAGTCCTCAGCATCAGCAGCAACTAACCTCATTTACTGCACCTGTGCTAGCCTTAACCAGCCTGCCACAACCCTAACTAGACCCTAATACACAATTCTACACTTATCTCAAAATAAAATATAAATATGAAGATTTGAGTGCAGCCTTGCATCATTGCAACATTGCTTCTTTGTAAATGGGTCTTAACACATGACTTGAATGTGGTTTTAGTGCCTGTATTACAGATGTTTTATTGAAGAAAATTCCAGAGACGAGGAGCGGTGCACCTAAAGGCACTGGTGTGTGTGAGGGATGAAGAACTGTAGAAGCTCTGAAAGGTAATGTGGAGCATGATTATGGAGTGCTTTCACAGTGAGGAGAAAAAATTTTAACTGTCTATATATATTTTACTCTATATATGTTACGTTTAGTACAGAATCAAGACTGAAATTCCAAATGTGTGAATATTGATCGGAGGTCTTACCACGGTAGTGAAAATGGGGATAAATAAAATGGTCACCATTGGCCTTCACAGTCCCTAGTTGTGCTACAGAGGTTCCTGGATGGATGGATGGATGGTAAAATGATTGCAGGAGCTTTAGGGATGATGGAACAATGACAGAGGTGTGAATAATACGAGTTATGAGAGATTAATGGATCTAACAATATATAAAACTGCCATAATATAATACCTCACTGTATCACTTTTCAGTCACGTTTATGTGACGCTTCCGTGTTTGTGTCTGATTGTTATGGCGACCTGACGGACATCCAACCGGATGTCTGTTCGTGTCCGTGACTTTCTAACCAATCACAGCCCAGGAAAAAAGTCCACTCGTTTTGCAAATCCAAGCCAGTAGGCGGCGCTTGTCCTAATACAGTCGTGAAAACATAACGCTTTACCCACAAGTCCCTTCTTCCCCGACTGCCACGTAACTGCTAACGCTACGCAGGCGGCCGTGTCCCCGCTGCACTTCCTACCCGGCTCGGTTCACCCAAACACGGGGGACAGGGTTCAGATTCATTCCGCTTACACGGACAAGGGGGAGTCATGGGGGGAGCACAGAGTGTGGAGATTCCTGGAGGAGGTTCTGAAGGATACCATGTCCTTAGGGTAGGTATCGGCTGCTGACTCGGGGGTTTGGACGCGGCTAAGCCGCGGTTGTGCGTCCTGTCAAGATGCTAATGCGGGTAACGAGTGCGTACGTGGCGGCCGGAGGAAGAAATCGACCCCGGTGATGTTTAGCGCGGCCTGCTTTACGTGGCTAATGCTAACTCAAACGTAAACTGAAGCTACACTTTAGAATACAATTATTTTATTAATTTTTCAACATATATTTAAATTCTGTTTAATACTTCAAAATCATTACTTTGCATATTAAGTTGGTTTATATTGACGTTACGCTTTTTATGTAATTTCTCCAGCTCGTTATTCGCGTGTCACTTTAGCTAGCTGTGGGCATTTGCTAATGTTTAATTTTTGTTTATATTATAAACAATGAAGAGCGTTAATTAGCAATGTTATCCAGAATTAGCACATCTGAATACTTAAATCTTTGTTAGAGTATTAGAAGCTGGCATGATTTGTTTATTCGAGTGAACTTTGCAGGTGATTTCTGCAGGGTTTTGTGATTCCTGTGAACGACACACACACACACACACACACACACACACACACACACAGACTGTTGATTCAGGGTGTGTAGCTGCAAGACTTTCCGCATTCATCCTTTCAGATAAGAACAGTTCTACTACTGGAAGTGTGTGTGTGTGTGTGTGTGTAAGAGACACAAAAGGTGTAAAATGGTTTCAGACCCAATTTCTGTCTCATTCAGTCCCATAACTTCAGATTTCTTTCTCTCTCTCAGGTGCAGGAGAACTCGCCTGGACACCGGGCCGGTCTTGAACCGTTCTTTGACTTCATTGTGTCCATCAATAACACCAGACTGGTATGTATTTGCCGCTCTCATCCATACACTTGAATGGTGATCTTGAACGCAGAAATGTTCAGTGAAGTAAGTTTGTCCTGAGTAGTTGAGTGTCCAGAAGAATTTTACACTGAGATTATTATTTAATACATATTGGAAATATTTAACATGGCATGGTGGGACAGATTGTTACAAACTTGGTGCCGATTTGATCTGTATTGCGATTCTGTAAGTATTGTGATTTTATAAGATGCTGAATCAACATTTTATTTTTTTAAATTTTATTTCAGTTCTCAGCAGACTTTGTAAATAATTCACTGTGCTGCCTGCTGATGTGTGAATAGTTAGAGCCTGCCACTTGTAGGATTATAGAGAAACTGCACTATTTTACTACCTCAAATATGAACAGATAAACCGGTGGTCCCCAACTTACAATCGGGTTCCTTCCTGGGAGCACATTTGTAAGTTGGATTTGTTCTTAAGTCAGACAGAGTGACTCTTGTATTCCTTTGGCACGAATATACAATGTAAAGCATGCCTAAGGCGTCAGCTGACCCAGGAGGGAGGGACAACACACACGGTGTGAACAGATGTCATTTAGTCTCTGAGCTGTTTTTCAATGTATTGGACTGTGGACTGTTTCTCGTTGAGGATTTTGCGAAATTAGGACTATTCTCCATCGGGGAAGTTTTCTCATCTTGCACACCACAATATAACGGATAGTAGACGTTTTTGACGTTCACTTACATGCTGAAAATATGGTATATAATTGTAAATATTGGTATGTGGTGCACTGCAGTGTCTTTTTGGTATTTATTTATTTATTTATTGGTTTTATACACGAGCTACTTTCATGATTTGTTTGCGTCTACGAATGTCAGTGCAGCAATACAACACATGAAAGAATTGAGATGTGTAATCGGCGAGGAGGGATCCTCCATCTGTCTTGGCATTTTTACATGGTTTTACATGTATGTTAAATAGGACACAAGATCCTCTGTAGAACTAGTAAAGGTGTGAAATAAATATAATGCACACATAGAAATTATTTTTGTTTTGAAATGTGCATGATTTGAGGCGAACCCATGACGTTTTGCTGAAGAGTAATTTATGAAAGGTGTAAAAGAATTGACATGATCTCCATCTTGGTGAAGTTTGATGAAATTTTTTTTTTAAAGGTTGACACCACTTGCTGTTTCTTCTCACCGTTTGCTTTCGTCACCGTCTTTCACATATTTTGTGAAATGTTTTGCATTAACACCTTTAGTTTTTTGGGGGATATGTCATGTTGGACAAGTTGTTTTAACTAAATAAATATTTAAACATTGAGCCATTAAAATTATTAAAGATGTACTGTATTTTACCTCAAAGAATACTTAATCATTGGTAGGGCTGAATTTTCTTTCCCAGTCGGTGCTGAACTTGAGCGTCAGAGCCACCCCTGCACTGGATAAACACCCTCTTAGTAATGACTGTTTACCCAGGTGTTTCTCTACACGCTTGCTGATCTCATTCTCTTTTATTGCGTTTAAGACGTTACACACATCCTCATAAGTGCGCACAATATAATCAATATAATCATCCTGCATAAGGAATTGAGAGACAATCTTTTTATTCAAAGTAATGACCCTTAGCAGATGGTGATTGTTGAGGAATGTGCGAGTGTGTTACCTCAACGCTCTGTGGGTTGTTTTGTTTTAGAACAAGGACAACGACACGCTGAAGGATCTGCTGAAGGCCAACGTGGAGAAGCCGGTGAAGATGCTGGTGTACAGCAGTAAGACTTTGGAGCTGCGTGAGGCCACGGTCACGCCCAGCAACATGTGGGGCGGTCAGGGCCTCCTGGGGGTCAGCATCCGCTTCTGCAGCTTCGAGGGAGCCAATGAGAACGTCTGGCATGTGCTGGTGAGCGGAGGAACGGGGTGGGGGGTGGTTTGGGTGGGTCAGAAAAACTTGATGATCTTGTAAGTTTAGCACCATCTTAGCCCTGAGGGAGCTGGGTGAGATTTGGGACACAGCCTTCAGAGGCCTGAGTGATCAGACTGGTCTAACAGGACAGCGCTGATCGTCTGGGTTACTACACGGATTAAACTTTGTCTGATTCACGTGTTCTGTCTTACTCAACCTCGTATTCAAACTGCCTAGATGTCTCGCTACGTCTCTCACACAGTCCTTCTGCATGTCTTTCTGGCTGTTTGACTCTCACACCCTCTGTCTTTCTGTCTGACTCTTATTAGTGTTGGCCAAATTCTAGATAATTAGCTACTGTCTTAGTCTTTGTCCTGGGATAAAAGTCCCTGTTTAGTTTTAATCACATTTAGTCATCATTATCGTATTTTTGTTTAGTCATGTTTAAATCGATTAAAAGTCTGGGCATTTTGGTCAGAGGAACCCTTACGTGTTTTAGTCTAGTCTTGTAGAGAACATGACATGAAGCAATAAGATTATATATTTTTTTATCTTTTTATACTCTTTTTATTTTTATTAGGGCCCAAGCATTATGACCTCAGCCCTGTGTCATCATAGTGTTTGAAGGGGACTATTGTTTTCCTAAGGATTTTTTTTTTTTCTTTTTCCATGAATCTTTTTATGGATCTTAACATACTGAAAATTGGGAGACAGGTTGAAATCTACTGCTGTTAGGATGCCTGAGAGTCAGGGCGTGGTTTTCGGCCCTTACATGAGATTTTGCTGCACAGCTCATCCACTCTTGCATGGATGCACGCGAAACCTGGTACACATTTAGAGCTCATTCACACAGCACATAATTTGCATGTAATAGGCTCAATAGGCTTTATTTATTTATTTATTTTTAACTACAAAACAGTAGGAGCAGTATCGATATTTTGAACCTTTTTTTTAATCATTTATTTTTTTTAACAATTTAAATAAAATATAATAAAAAAAAATACAGTACGCACCAACTTGAAAGTACTTGTTTTAAATGATTAAAATGAGACGATTGGATTCTGACCTTTTTTTTTTATTATTTTTTTTTTTACTCATTTAACAATTTAAAGGAAACACAAAAAAATTAATTTACACACTTGTAGGGATTCTGTAGCTCCTATGGGTCACAATAATTTACTAACCTATTAGCTTAATGTTTTTGGCAAAGGTTTAGCTATAAAAATAAAATACCTCACATATAACAAAACATAATTACTACAAAGAGGCTGTAAAACTACCTTGAGATTTTTACGGTATACCTTGATGCGTCTCCTCAGGTTTGTGGTATTTTTCCCAGCGTTTGTGTTTCCTCTCTGCTGTTACTACACATCAGCTTTTATTTTTCTCCCGTTCAGGCCCAAACATCGGCTCTTCGCCCGAGTAATGCTGCCGTCATGAAAAAGAGTTAAAGATGACTGGGCTTGTAACATCCCGTCTCTCGTCTCTACTACTACTGATATGCCGCATGGCGTGACCCGTGACGCGCTGCTTGCTCGTGTGATAATAAATGAACATTCATATTTATATGAACTTCATCTCGCAATTGATTGTGACAGAAATAATACGTTGATGAAAATAAAGACATGATGTATTAGTTTTTATTTTTTAATACCACTTTCAACAATATTGTATGCTGATTTCATCACCGTCATTCTTCATTGATATCTGTGACGTCTCGTCTTAGTCTCAGGAAAAAATGTCGTCAACTAATATTTTTCTTCATAATTTTTTTGTTGCAGAAATTAACACACTTATGCAGTCTCCTCCCGCCCCCCGCCCCCACCCCACCCTGTTTCCTTCCTGTCTCTTACAGTCTTTCACTTTTTCCTCCTCAGGAAATCGAGCCGAACTCTCCAGCTGCTCTGGCAGGACTGAGGCCGCACACAGACTACATCATCGGGGCCGACACTGTCATGAACGAGGTGCGTCTCCTTGCCTGTGTCCTTTTTCATCTGTAATTTCACAGTGTAGTAATAAATGTACATTTGTTATACTGAGGATCTGCACAGCTGATTATTGTGCATTATTCATGCTTTAATTTAATGATGTTTTTTTTTCTTCTTCTTCTTCTTTCTTTCTCCCCGTCAGTCTGAGGACTTGTTCTCATTGATCGAGACCCATGAGGGTAAAGGATTGAAGCTGTACGTTTATAACACGGACACAGACAGCTGCAGAGAAGTCATCATAACTCCTAACAGCGCCTGGGGTGGAGAGGGCAGGTGTGTGTGCATGTGTGTGTGTGAGCGATGCTCAAATTTAGAGAGCGAGTCAGTGACACCAGTGGTATCTAATAACTGCTGTGTCATCTTTATAACCATTACATTTAAGTGTGTGCGCAGTGTGTGTATAGAAACAGTATGTTTGGGATAGAAGTGGAGAACGGAACTTGACATGGCGTACAATTACTCAGTTTTTATCACCGTGTATATGTTTCATTTAAATCTCTCTCACACACACACACACACACACACACACACACACACATGCAGTACCAGTCAAAAGTTTGGACACACCACCTAATTCAGTGATTTTCTATATTCTAAAAACATTTTTTTTTATTTTTTTTTTTATATATATTAAACTGTGATGTAACGCAACATGACGTTAGGTAATTAAATAACAACTAACAGTCAGTTGTTACTTTATTACACAAAGGCCAGCAAGAACAGTATTGTCGAGTGCATTCGCTAAACCCGTCAAGCACCATGATGATGAAACTGTGTCTCATTAAGACCTTCTCAGGAAGTCATGACCAAAACTGACCTCTGCTGCAGAGAAGTTAATTTAGAGTCACCAGCCTCAGAAATCACCAATTAATGTAACAACAGCACCTCAGATTAGAGCCGTTATGAAGAACCGTAAAACAGAGCAGTAGCAGAAACATCTCCATATCAACTGTTCAAAAGAGATTATTGCATATTTTGGATAAACGCCATCGGTATTGTTTTACAGTGTAGAAAGAAATAGAAACCAGGAAAGACGATTAAATTAGAACCTTTTGTTCCTGTGTAACTGATTAAATACACTACAGGCCCGTCAGCTGGTACACACTTGACCATCGCACACCCGTATGTGCTTGTTGAACATGACGACCGTCCAGGTTTCAGTTCATCCTCAAGGTATTCAGTGGGGTTGAGTTCAGTCAGTGCTATAAAGTTTATAACGATCTTGTTTTCATATTAATCTATTTAAATAGTCCTAGATAATGAACAAAGTGATTGATTGTATAATTTTTTTGTTCCTTTCTGCTCCTCAGTCTGGGCTGTGGTATCGGCTACGGTTACTTGCACAGGATTCCAACTCGACCGTTCGAGGAGGGGAAGAAGATCAGCTTCCCTACACACACCCCCAGTGCACCGGCAAGCCCACTGAAAGATGGATTCACTGAGGTTCAACCTTCATTTCACACTCTTTTGTGTGAAATTTTTTATTTATTTGTTTTTTTTAAACAACACTTTGTTTTTAACAATAAGGTTACGTTACTGAGCATGAAACACTATCCAACTATAATTGTGTGTGTGTAAAAATAAAATGTGTGTGATCTTGTGATGTTTCATGGCCTCTTCCTCGCCTTTGGCCCTCAGGTTCAGCTCTCTGCAGTAACTCCGCCTCCTGTTACACTGCCCGGCCCCACCGGACTTGAAGATAGCCTGTCTGGGCTGTCGATCAATTCAGCTCCTCCCACTATGCCCACTGAACTTCAAACAGGTTCCTGCCTAATTTTCTGCTAAATATTCCACCTCCTAGTGACTTTTGTATTCGAGTACATCTCTAATATGATGCTGTTGTTTCAGGTGTGCCCACAGTCCCCCTCCTGCCCACTCAGGTCACCCCGGTCATGGGCACTCTGCCTGCGGTCAACCCCGCCTCTACGATACCAGGTAACCCAGACATGCGCGCGCGCACACACACACACACACACACACACACACACACACACACACACACACACACATGTATACATGATTGCAGCATATTAACATTGACCTGAAAGATCATTATATTTGTTCATGAAAATTATTTTAGGTATACAAGTAACACAAATATAAGATTTAAAGAATCCCTTTAGTTTGTAACGTGGTAATTCTCAGTGTGTTAAATGCTTCTCAAGCTTCTTGTCACTCGGCATCAAACTGAGTGAATGTTTATTGTATTATTATAGTGCCTGTAATATAACCAACCGGCAGAGAAAGTGTGGATTGCTGAGTGTTTTATTACACACAGAGATGTGTTATAACACTATCTGCCTTTTTGAGGTTACCAGATCTATTGCATAGAGCAACACCAGTGTTTCTCACTTCTCTCACACACACACAGTAGTGGGAGTATATTGACGGCTGCCCCAGTATATTTGTAGACCCTTTTTAACAATCTGTCCGTCCATGATTGATTAACTAGTAGCGCACAGTTCACTCTCGCGCTAGCAGAATGAACAGGTACAGGAGCGTTAGCGCCACAGAGCGTCCACAAATATAGTAGATACCGGCTGACGCAAAATGTAAAGAATTATTATTATTGTTAATTATTATTATTATTATTTATTGGTCACAGCAACAACCAAAAACAACTTTAAAAATGTGAGCTTACAAATATTTTCCCGCTATAAATCGTGCTATTTTTTTTGCCCAAACAACCTTTTTTCTTTCATTTGAGTTATGTTTGTATGCTAACGCTATTAATTAAAAAAAAAAAAATGAAGTAAAATAAAAGCCCTGTTGTGAGGCCTGCCACCATTGCTAACCTAAGTATATTTCCGATCCGTGGGAAACACTTGAACACTCGTGTAACGCTCCTCTCTCCTACCCCCGAATGTGTGTGTTGACCTGCAGTGACCTCTGGGCTTGGCTGTAAATAAAAGAATGTCAAACATGGTTTTGTTTCAGGTTTAATGCCGTTACCTGCCGGCCTTCCCCCGCTGCCCAACCTCCCCAACCTGAACATCCCTCTCCCAGACCTCAGCGCGGTATCGTTAACGGGAATCCCCGGCCTTCCTCCTTCTACCACAGGTACACACACACACACACACACACACCACCTCCTGCGGGGTACGCCAGTAACTTTTTCCTCATGAAAGAGGAGATAAATGGAGAATATTTTTTTTGCTCAAATCTCTAACAGGAAAACGTACGTAAATTGGAAATGAATTGTAAAGCCACTCATCTGTTGTAGTAATATTTTCTTAACCTTTACTTTGTGTAACATCAACAGGAAGTAAGAAAGTGTGTAAACATTAATGTCCTGTACGTCGTTCTGGACCTGAGCTTGTGCTGCTGTTTCTTCTTCTCTGCAGGTTTGCCAACTCTGCCTCCTGTTGGCCCCCTCCCTCATCTCAACCTGCCCGGCATGGCCCCGATTCCCAGCATGCCCGGCGTTCTGCCCTCCACTCTCCCCCCTACTCTCCCCCCGATGCCCAGCATGTCCCTCCCCTCTGACCTCGCCCCGGTGACGTCCCTGGCACCCCATCAGACGCCGGCGCTCATCCTGGACGCTACGCCGAACATCGCCGCCGTGACCGAGATATCCGCAGAGACCCCCATCGTCACGGCGACGAGCACATGCGAGATGAGCGCACACGTGCACGTCACGACAGAGTCGTCATAACAACCAGGCTTTTTATCTCCATCCTAAAACAGGCCTGTCTCTCCCCCTCTCCACATATATATATAGCTATATCTTTCTCTCTCCCTCACTCTGACACTGTCTCAGAAAATGTATTTATTCAGTCGATAAAGATCCAAAATGTCTCAGGAGGACACGCTGAGAAGGACGGGGACGGACAGTGCGATGGGTGCATGCGGTGAAAGAACAGGGTTTTAAATCCAGACGAATCCAGAGTAGCCGAGTGTTAAAACAGAAGATTTGTTCATTCCAGTAGATCGATCGAGAGTGAGATTAGGCTTTAGATTTGTTTTCCAAGATTCTGTACACAGCACTACATTATAATGGTTTTTTTGTTTGTTTGTTTTTTTAGCTGACTTAAATCTAAATATCATACTATGTTTATACAATTTTGAGAGCAAGTAAGGATGCAAATCGTACAGAGACTTGTGCTTTTAATCAGTTTAAAAAAAAAAATCTAATTATAAAACGTGGCTTTTAAGAAGTCAGCGACTCTGTAGAGCAAGTATGCATTATTTTGCTGTTTAACACGAAACTATTTGTTTAAATGATCTGATTCCTCATTTTGAGTATTGACAAATTATAATTTAATCTGGATTTGTAAATTGTACAGTAGAGTCTTTAAAGGAACGTAGAAACACTGGTTTTCCATCTTAAAAAAAGAAAAACAAACGCGTACGCACAGCTTCTCTGGATTTTGTCTTTCTGTTCAATGTGTTTTTTTTTGTTTGTTTGTTTGTTTGTTTTTTTGCTTTTTGTCACTTTCTTTATTCTTTTTTTAATTTCTCTAACAGTTCGGTTGCTAAAGTTATCGTATCACTAAAGCCGTTACAGGATTGTATGATTCCCATGTTGTGATTTAGACATTTTATTTGAATTAAGAAGTGTGTGTGTTTGGTGTGTGTGTGAGAGAGATCGAGGGGGAATGTTGTGTCCTCTTCTTCTCAGTGAGTTCTTTCTGCTGATTAGATGAACACCTACAGAAACGTGTACACACTATGTAGAGCAGTGAATAAAGGGGAACTATTTGAGCTTGTGCAGAATTGAAATGTTGACAAGAACACAAGCAATAAAGTATGAGGTTTTACAGTAATGCTGTGTCCGTGTGTGTGTGTGTCAAACTATGTTGACTAGATATCCCACAATCCCATGCTGTAGTCTACCTGTCTGTTGTTTGTTTTTGTTTTTTTAATACATGTAAAATAACTTAACATGGCAAATAAGGGTTTCATTAATTAAACTATTCTGTAATAAGTGATTGATTTATAAGCATGTATAAGGTTAGACAGTAAAAGTGTATGGGTTGTCCAAGTGTAAAAACAAAAATGAAATATGCAATATTTGTTTTTAAGTCAATAAATATCAATATCCAGTGTCAAATCTTAAAGTTTCAAAAAGAGTTGAAAAACATTAAAAGTAGAAAACTGTTGAATGATGGACTCTCGCTATACTGTATCAACTCTCAGGTGCTCGGTGGCATCCAGCACAAATGTTTAATTACATATTCATTGGTGTTACTTTTATATGTAGCGTTAATTACAGGTTGAGAATGATGATCTAAATAGCAGTGTGTATTAAAGTGTGATTAGAAGTTTTTTTTTATTTATATTGTAAGTTTTGTTAACACAACCTCAGAGAAAATAAGAAAAACAATCCATGTGTAAGACTTGAAAGTGTAATTAACTTAACGACTTACACCTAATTCTTCTTCAATCTCAGAGAAAGCTTTTTTTTTCAATCTCACTTTGAAGGTGTGTCTCAAACCATTTCCCTACAGGAAGCTCTGCAGGTGTGTGTGTCCAGTTAGTCAATAAAAGCACGCGAAGCAGGTGTATTAAAATAGCTTTAGGAATTTTTATTTCTCTTTTGGCTACATTCCCTACAACGGCAGCAGCATTTTAGAGACAGATCACAGATGAAGGGCTGTGAGAGGGAGAGAGAGAGATGGATGGAGGGAGGATGAGAGAGCCGAATGAGCACCGCTGCCTCCGGCTCCTGATTGGTCGCACGGTTTCGGGGCAGGGGCAGGCCCACTTTCTGTCTGTTAGCTTAGAAGTTGTTTTACACACACTTTATCCATCATGCACACCTGACAAAAAAGGATTGTATCATCATTCATGACAAACTTTTCAAATATGACATCTCTTGTTAAATTGTACAGTATACAAAACAAAAATAAAAACAATAAACTGAAGCTTAACTGAAAACTACAAAGCAACACCGAGCAGCAGCAACATGAACATTGCTTCGAGATCCTCAACATATGACATTTATTTCTACCAATCACTGCCCTCTGGTGTCATCAGAGTGTACTGCAGGCTTCTCCCACACCTGTATTTCAGGTCTCAGAGCTGCAGAACCACTACAACATTTTTCATCCTAATCACGTACAGTACGTGTGTCTACTACGGACGAGAGGAGACGAATCTCTCTTAACTGAGAAAAGAAAACAGATCAGCCTTAACGATAAAATCAACAGCCTAATGTTGTGCGAGTCCCTCGTGTTACTAAAACAACCATGAAGTCACTCTCGGCGTTCTCATCAGGAACAATCGGAGCGGATTGATTTATCTATTATTTTCTGAAACATTTCATTCCCGTTTTCCTTGTTTTCTTTCGATTCTGTAAAGCTGCTTGGCAACAATGACGTCTGTTAAAAGCACTATATAAATCAAACTGAATGGAATTAAAAACCACAAGACCTCTGGAGCTGCGCTGTGGGATGTGGCACCCAGGGGTTAGCAGCAGGTCCCTGGACGTCGTCACGATGGTTTTGTCTCCATGGATTAGACTCGTTTTCCCAACACATCCCACAGACGATCAATCAGACTGAGATCTGCAGAACTTGAAGGCCGAGTCGATACTGTGAACTGTCATGTTCCTCAATTATTCCTACATGACTGTGCAGTTCGACAGGGCGCATTAATCCTACTGAAAGAGGAGGAACAGTAGGTGCATTACGTTTCAAAGCAACATCCACTTTTTTTTTTTTTTTAGAAGAACATTGGCCAGAACATCACACCATCTCCGTCTCGTTACTTCTTCGGTAAGCGCGGCGCGCACACACCCAGCCATCAACATGATGTAAAAGAAAACCTTCTTCCACTGCTCCACGATGCACCATGTGCACTTTATCTTAGCCAGAAATAACTTTTTTCAGCAAATTGTGCTACAGAAGATCTTCTAAGGGGCGGGCGGGCGGGTGTGTGTAACAAAAAGACTGGCCTTGGACTACACGGACTGTCACCTGTTCACTGGTTGTCCTTCCTCATATGCAGTGGGTAGTTGCTAAGAAAAGTAGTCCAAGGAACGCCCCAGAAGTCCTGCCGTTGTTGAGATGTTTGAACCCAGTCTCTCAGTCTCAGAACATCACATTCGAGGCCTGACTCTTCCCTTGCTGCCTCATATTTCCTTGACAAGCGTTAATATCCGGAGATAATCAATATGGCTGATTGATGTACGTTTATTCCAGGATCATGGATCATATACAGGAGTCTAAGGGCAGGAGAAGAATTTCATCCACCCTGAGTGTGTGTGTGTGTGTGTGTAACATTTTCACAGAAGACAACTAACTAAAGTAAACCTCGACTTGTGATGGTTGACTGCCCTTTGATACATAGGTTATACTGACGAGGCGGGATTGTGCAACTGTGTTTAACTCTCTTATACTATACGGCAATAAATTAAGTAAAGAAATTAAAGACTAAAAGCAAACAAGCGAACATCCTATAATTTAAAACAAACCCATTCAATAAATTAATATTATACAAAGTATGGCACATAAAAAAAAAAAATTAAAAAGAAAGCATGATGCATAAAAGGAGGGACGCCGGTCTATCCGCAACACTCGCGACACCTTCTGAAACACCGGGACGGAAACTCTGTCCGATATCCAAATATCCAACGTGGGAACTTACAGAGGCACACAGTGATGACATCAGAGGTCAACAATTAGTTTAAGAAAAAACATTGATCCAGAAATATCTATTAGAAGAAATTTGAAGTATTAGATGTTTACCCTGGACCAGCTCTGTCTCACACACACACAGTACGGGATATGAGAAAGCAATAACAGAAAAGTGTGAACTTTAATGCCCTCTCCAACACACACACACACACACACACACACACACACACACACACACACACACACACACACACACACACACACACACACCTTGTGAGATTAATATTCAAGTTTTATTTCCCCCTCTCCCACCTGTGCTCACAAACAACACATTCAACCACTTGACACCTGACCGGTCGGACATGAGCTCAGTAAGAGATGAGAGAGGAGGAGGCGGGGCTAGTGGGTGTGGCCTGCAGGACTCCAGATGAATTGGTTCGCCGGATGTGAGGAAGCAGGTACGAGTCACTACAGAGCTGGTGCACGTCGTATCGGTCCTCCTTCCTGTACGCCAGGCAGCGTCGAATGAAGGCCTACACAGAGAGAGGAAGAGGGAGGAGTTAGAGAGTGTGAGCGCTCTGTGTGTGTGTGTGTGTGTGTGTGTGTGTGTGTGTGTGTGTGTGTGTGTGGGGACCCGGGAGTGTGAATACAGATCGTCCGCAACTTACCAACGAGTTCTGATCTGTGAGCACGTTCATAAGTCGGATTTGTTCTTAAGTCCGAGAGAGTGAGTCTTACACGCCTTTGACACAAATATACAACATAAATGAAACCAAACCTGTGGCCAAAAAATGTAACCGCGCCTACGGAAATTAATCTCACAGTGAAATGCAACAGTGTCGTCTCTGTGCCTGTAAATCGTGAGGGGAATCCCGGACGCCATTTTGTCTCAGAGCTGTTTTCCTCTGTATTGGACTGTGAACTCTGTTTTGTTGAGGATTTCCCAAAATTATAATTATTCACCATCAGGACAGATTCACAGGACGGACGTTTTCTAACATTACGCTCCTGGACTGATTCATTGAAACCGGTGAGGCCAACTCATTTCTCCCGCGCACACACACTATACCGGACTTTAGACACTTATTTACACGGTGTGTATACATACATACACATACATACATACATACACACACGTGGACAAAATTGTTGGTACCCTTCGTTCAATGACAGAAAAACTCACAATGGTCACAGAAATCACTTTAATCTGACAAAAGTAATAATAAATAGGAATTCTATTAATGTTAACCAATGAAAGTCAGACATTGCTTTTCAACCATGCTTCAACGGAATTATAAAAAAAAAATTAACTCATGGAACAGGCCTGGACAAAAATGATGGTACCCCTAACTTAATAGTTTGTTGCACAACCTTGTGAGGCAATCACTGCAATCAAACGATTCCTGTAACTGTCAGTGAGACTTCTGCGCCTCTCTGCAGGTATTTTGGCCCACTCCTCATGAGCAAGCTGCTCCAGTTGTTTCCGGTTTGAAGGGTGCCTTTTCCAGACAGCATGTTTCAGCTCCTTCCAAAGATGCTCAATAGGATTGAGGTCAGGGCTCATAGAAGGCCACTTTAGAATAGTCCAATGTTTTCCTCTTAGCCATTCTTGGGTGTTTTTAGCTGTGTGTTTTGGGTCATTGTCCTGTTGCAAGACCCATGACCTGCGACTGAGACCCAGCTTTCTGACACTGGCCAGCACATTTCTCTCTAGAATCCCTTGATAGTCTTGAGATTTCATTGTACCCTGCACAGATTCAAGACACCCTGTGCCAGATGCAGCAAAGCAGCCCCAGAACATAACAGAGCCTCCTCCATGTGTCACAGTAGGGACAGTGTTCTTTTCTCCTGAGACAACTCTTTCCTTCGCTTCCTCTGGTCCATGTTGAGTGTGGTACATACCATGTCACCAAACAACACAGTGACTACCTGGAGCCCTATATATAGGCCCACTGACTGATTACAAGATTGTAGACACCTGTGATGCTAATTAGTGGACACACCTTGAATTAACATGTCCCTTTGGTCACATTATTGTCAGTATTTTCTAGGGGTACCATCATTTTTGTCCAGGCCTGTTCCATGAGTTTTTTTTTTTTTAAATATTTCTGTTGAAGCATGGTTGAAAAGCAATGTCTGACTTTCATTGGTTAACATTCATTGAATTTTTTAATTATTACTTTTGTCAGATTAAAGTTATTTATGTGACCATTGTGAGTTTTTCTTTCATTGACCGAAGGGTACCAAACAATTTTGTCCATGTGTGTGTGTGTGTGTGTGTATATATATATATATATATATATATATATATATATATATATATATATATATATTCACTCACACACTGAGAATATTGTATATAATTGTAAATATTGGTATCTGAGGCACTGCAGTGTCTATTTTTTTGTACAACACACGTGAGCAACGTCTGTGATTTGTTGGCATCTACGAATGTTCACAGAACCGCTCAAATGTTCGTAATAACACAAATGTTCGTAAGTCAGGAACTACCTGCAAAGAGTGTGTGTGTGTGTGTGTGTGTGTGTGTGTGTGAGGACCTTGGCTTCATTGCTGACCACGGGTTTGGGAGGGAACTGGACTTCAGTGGCTTTGAGGATGGTGTTCTCCTGGAGGATGTCCTGCTGAGACTGGTTATGGCCGAACGGCTGCAGAATCACACACAGACAGAGACACAGACAGAGACACAGACAGAGACACAGACAGAGACACAGACAGAGACACAGACAGAGACACAGACAGACTTCCAGGTTAATATGGCAGAGGTGGCATTCTTACAATACCTGTGTGTTATATTATACAACGTGTGTGTGTGTGTGTGTGTGTGTGTGTGTGTGTGTGTGTGTGTGTGTGTGTATAAATTACCTTGCGTCCATAGAGACACTGGAAGAAGATGACGCCCACAGACCAGACGTCCACTTTATTGGAAATCTTTGGTGGCTCTTTTCCAACCACGAAACACTCTGGTGGTAAATACCTAAAACATAAAACATTAAAAGACGGTTATAAACCTGTAACATCCTTCATTCGCAGCTCTGCTGCAGCGTCCCCAACGGTCCTGACTCACCAGTAGGTCCCTGCTCCCTGCGAGGTCAGGTCCATACCGTCCACGCCATAGTTATCGTCGTCCATGATCTTGGACAGGCCGAAGTCGGTGATCTTTATCTCTCCGCAGGCGGTACCGTCCACCAGCAGGATGTTACCTGGGAGAAAAGTTCACTTTAATACACACTGGTTTCATAGACTTAAACATTCCCATTAGAAAAAAAAAAAAAAGGTGGAATAAAAAGGAAAACAAGGGGATTTGCACAATTTTGGAGAAATGCCAACCAGCGTGAACACACAATAGAATCTCATGTACTTCTGATGTCCTCAGTCTATTAGCACCACTGAAAGATTTGCAAGAAAAGGCAAAACAAACAAAAAGCAGCAATCTGGCCCAAGGACATAAAAGGACAACATGGGATTGTCATCTACCACTTCTTATTTGTGCCTAATTGTGTCTTCAAATGTGGAAATATTATGTAACACTTTAAGAGCGGAAATGGTTTCGTCACCCTGGATAGAAACGTTTCTTTCTCAGAGTTACACAACATCGCCTTAAATGCTGACACTCGACACAAAAACACTGCGCTCCATGTAATAAAACAAATCAGCTGCTGCTGGAACACCGAGCCGTCTCGAGTAGTAACACACACACGCACACACGAGAGACGTTGGCGCTGCCCGGCTGAACACCGCATCATCGTCCGTCTCACCTGGTTTGAGGTCGTAGTGAATGATCGGCGGTTTGATCTCGTTGAGGTATCGGAGGGCGTTGGCGATCTGCATGACGATGGAACGGGCTTCCTTCTCGGACATCAGCTTGTGCTGCTTCAGATAGAAGTCCAAATCGTTCCCCTCACAGAACTCCAACACCGTGCAGAACCTGGAGGACGGGGACACGCCATCAGCTCATCCGTTTCTGCTCTTATTGTGTTGTGTTGCTGTAGGGAGTAAACGCTGTCCGCTCATTTTAATCTAGCCTGTGTAATTTAATGTCATCACCAGTAGAGGGTGCTAGACGGTACTACGGTTTCACAGGTAGTAGACACCTTTTTCTTTTAATTAAACCATTATAAATGCATATAAGGCAAGATTTAGCGCTAGACTAAACTCGTCACGTCTGGAGCAACTTTTAAATACTTTCTTAAAAGTTTGATTCGGATATGCTTTACAAAAGCTTGTGTGCTGCTCGAGACTCACGTGTCCGTGTCCAGGGAGAAGTAGTCGTACAGTTTGACTATCCTGGGATGATCCAGCTGCTTGTGGATTCTGTATTCTCTACATGCATGTCTGTGGAAAGAGCACAAACACAAAACTCACAATCAATCAATAAGGAAACTAACTAAGAACAAACAGAGTTTAAAAGCAGCAGAGTAGACGCAGTATCGCCATGGTTACTAGAGACGTCTGGATCATCACGCATCAGGTGCAGCAGGCAGGCCTGTAAAGTTTAAAGGTGTACATACTTGTGGTAGTTCTCTTTCTTCTCCTCTCTCCAGTTCTTGTTGAGTTGGTGGATCTTCACTGCTGCGTACCGTTGCTCAAACAAATCAAAAGCCTTCAAAAACAATAATAACAAAATAAAAAATAATAAGTCTGCATATGAGCAAATCATGTGATCATTATTAAATATTAGTAAACAGGTTAAATTAACAAGTTAAATTAGTCATGCCAACAATCATGAATGGATTATTATATTTTAAAAAAAACAACTGAAACAAATAAACAAGGTCATTTGCCATTTGATATTAACAAAAAGTTCTTTACATAAATCTTTCACAAGTTAACGTAACAGCTTCCTCAGATTCTGCACGCATTTGGTTAAATATGGATTAAACGTGCTGTAACACTCAGTATGAATCAGTTCAGCACTCTTCATCAGTATGGTCAAATATACAAACGTTGCCTTTAGCATCACTATTATACTACATCAACTCTGTTCACATCGCTTCTGAATCTAAAAAGATTTTTTATATCAAATCAAATCAAGGGATTTCATAAAATCACAATACAAACTGAATCTGCACTTATTAGGTCTTGTTATAACAACAACGTATCGCATGTTCCCTGGTGATTCTCACGCTTACTAAATAATCAAATCTGTATCGTATAGTATCAGATCTGATGATGTCAAAAGTATCAAAAGTTGCCTTTAGAAAATTTGATCATGTCAGATTGAGCAGCATTAAATATCATCCATATGATTCTGAATCGAATGATGTACAGTGGAACCACGGATTGCGAGTAACTCGGTTTACGAGTGTTCCGCAAGACGAGCAAAGATTTTTAATACATTTTGACTTGAAAAACGACACACACACACACTCTCGCCTTTACACCCCCCCTCCTTGGCTTCACACAGACACACACACTCTGCTCTACACAGAAACACTGCTCTGTCGCGATTCTTTTCAAAGGTAAGGTGCTGGTTCATTAGTTTTTTTTACTTTACAGCAGTGATTCCGTTGTGTGTGTGTTTGTTGTGAAACTTAAAAAGCGAGGTGGGGGGAGGGAGGAGTTTTACTTTGTAAGACGAGGCGAGGGAAGGGGCTACACACACACACATATATATTCACGCGCACGCGCACACACGCGCGCACGCACACACACGCGCGCACGCACACACACGCGCGCACGCACACACACGCGCGCACGCACACACACGCGCGCACGCACACACACGCGCGCACGCACACACACGCGCGCACGCACACACACGCGCGCACGCACGCGCGCACGCACGCGCGCACGCATACACACGCGCGCACGCATACACACGCGCGCACGCATACACACGCGCGCACGCATACAC